>CM033114.1:10278155-10326333 GCA_019321725.1 Paulownia fortunei | reverse complement strand
AAATTTAGAACTTAAAAATGTATATACTATATATTTTAAATTGAGTTTTAATGTTTTGAAATTTTCAACTACAAGTGTATTTTCTTGCAATGTATTATATTATTTTGATAAATATTATTTTAGTTACATTACTATATAACCAAAAAATAGTATATTCTATGCGTATTTTACTTATTTAGTATGAGTAATTTATTGATTTGAAGTTTTGGGATTTTATTTATCATTACATTTAATTTAAGTATTTTATTTATTTAAATGGTGTTTGTGAACAACTATTTCTTATTTATTCACTTGTATATTCTATGAGTAGTCAAAATAAAATTTATAATTTAAAAATTGTATATATTTTATATTTTAATTTGTGTATTAAATGTTTGAAAATTTCAAGCAACAAAGTGTATTTTTCTTAAATTGTTTTATTTTATTTTGAAAAATAGTATTTTAGTTACATTACAATATAACCAAAAAATAGTATATTCTATGGGTATTTTAGTTATTTAGTAAGAGTAATTTATTGATTTGAAGTTTTGTGATTTTATTTATCATTATATTTAATTTAAGTATTTTATTTATTTAAATGTTGTATGTGAACAACTATTTATTATTTATTTACTATGTATATTCTATGAGTAGTCAAAATACAATTTATAATTTAAAAAATGTGTATACTATATTTTTTAATTTGTGTTTTAATCTTTTCAAATTTTCAAAATACAAAGTGTATTTTCTTGTATTGTATTATATTATTTTGAAAAATAGTATATTCTATAGGTATTTAAGTTGATTAGTAATAGTAATTTATCAATATGAAGTTTTGTGATTTTATTTATCTTTATATTTAATTTAAGTATTTTATTTCTTTAAATTGTGTATGTGAACAACTATTTATTATTTATTTACTATGTATATTCTATGAGTAGTCAAAATAAAATTTAGAACTTAAAAAATGTATGTACTATATATTTTAAATTGAGTTTTAATGTTTTGAAATTTTCAAAATACAAAGTGTATTTTCTTGCAATGTATTATATTATTTTGATAAATATTATTTTAGTTACATTACTATATAACCAAAAAATAGTATATTCTATGCGTATTTTACTTATTTAGTATGAGTAATTTATTGATTTGAAGTTTTGGGATTTTATTTATCATTACATTTAATTTAAGTATTTTATTTATTTAAATGGTGTTTGTGAACAACTATTTCTTATTTATTCACTTTGTATATTCTATGAGTAGTCAAAATAAAATTTATAATTTAAAAATTGTATATATTTTATATTTTAATTTGTGTATTAATTTTTGAAAATTTCAAGCAACAAAGTGTATTTTTCTTAAATTGTTTTATTTTATTTTGAAAAATAGTATTTTAGTTACATTACAATATAACCAAAAAATAGTATATTCTATGGGTATTTTAGTTATTTAGTAATAGTAATTTATTGATTTGAAGTTTTGTGATTTTATTTATCATTATATTTAATTTAAGTATTTTATTTATTTAAATGTTGTATGTGAACAACTATTTATTATTTATTTACTATGTATATTCTATGAGTAGTCAAAATACAATTTATAATTTAAAAATGTGTATACTATATATTTTAATTTGTGTTTTAATCTTTTCAAATTTTCAAAATACAAAGTGTATTTTCTTGTATTGTATTATATTATTTTAAAATAGTATATTCTATAGGTATTTAAGTTGATTAGTAATAGTAATTTATCAATATGAAGTTTTGTGATTTTATTTATCTTTATATTTAATTTAAGTATTTTATTTCTTTAAATAGTCTATGTGAACAACTATTTATTATTTATTTACTATGTATATTCTATGAGTAGTCAAAATAAAATTTAGAACTTGAAAAATGTAATACTATATATTTTAAATTGAGTTTTAATGTTTTGAAATTTTCAAAATACAAAGTGTATTTCTTGCAATGTATTATATTATTTTGATAAATAGTATTTTAGTACATTACAATATAACAAAAAATAGTATATTCTATGGGTATTTTACTTATTTAGTATGAGTAATTTATTGATTTGACGTTTTGGGATTTTATTTATCATTACATTTAATTTAAGTATTTTATTTATTTAAATGGTGTATGTGAACAACTATTTCTTATTTATTTACTATGTATATTCTGTGAGTAGTCAAAATAAAATTTATAATTTAAAAATTGTATATATATTATATTTTAATTTGTGTATGAAATGTTTGAAATTTCAAGCATACAAAGTGTTTTTTTCTTAAATGTTTTATTTTTTGAAAAATAGTATTTTAGTTACATTACAATATAACCAAAAAATAGTATATTCTATGGGTATTTTACTTATTTAGTATGAGTAATTTATTGATTTGACGTTTTGGGATTTTATTTATCATTACATTTAATTTAAGTATTTTATTTATTTAAATGGTGTATGTGAACAACTATTTCTTATTTATTTACTATGTATATTCTGTGAGTAGTCAAAATAAAATTATAATTTAAAAATTGTATATATATTATATTTTAATTTGTGTATGAAATGTTTGAAAATTTCAAGCAACAAAGTGTATTTTTCTTAAATTGTTTTATTTTATTTTGAAAAATAGTATTTTAGTTACATTACAATATAACCAAAAAATAGTATATTCTATGGGTATTTTACTTATTTAGTATGAGTAATTTATTGATTTGACGTTTTGGGATTTTATTTATCATTACATTTAATTTAAGTATTTTATTTATTTAAATGGGTATGTGAACAACTATTTCTTATTTATTACTATGTATATTCTGTGAGTAGTCAAAATAAAATTTATAATTAAAAATTGTATATATTTTATATTTTAATTTGTGTATTAAATGTTTGAAAATTTTAAGCAACAAAGTGTATTTTTCTTAAATTGTTTTATTTTATTTTGAAAAATAGTATTTTAGTTACATTACAATATAACCAAAAAATAGTATATTCTATGGGTATTTTAGTTATTTAGTAAGAGTAATTTATTGATTTGAAGTTTTGTGATTTTATTTATCATTATATTTAATTTAAGTATTTTATTTATTTAAATGTTGTATGTGAACAACTATTTATTATTTATTTACTATGTATATTCTATGAGTGGTCAAAATACAATTTATAATTTAAAAAATGTGTATACTATATATTTTAATTTTGTTTTAATCTTTTCAAATTTTCAAAATACAAAGTGTATTTTCTTGTATTGTATTATATTATTTTGAAAAATAGTATATTCTATAGGTATTTAAGTTGATTAGTAATAGTAATTTATCAATATGAAGTTTTGTGATTTTATTTATCTTTATATTTAATTTAAGTATTTTATTTCTTTAAATAGTCTATGTGAACAACTATTTATTATTTATTTACTATGTATATTCTATGAGTAGTCAAAATAAAATTTAGAACTTAAAAAATGTATGTACTATATATTTTAAATTGAGTTTTAATGTTTTGAAATTTTCAAACTACCAAGTGTATTTTCTTGCAATGTATTATATTATTTTGATAAATAGTATTTTAGTTACATTACTATATAACCAAAAAATAGTATATTCTATGGGGTTTTTGATAAGTGCATATTTTGACATATTTTTATATCAAATCCTTTATACTTTTCTTGCTTTATTCTTGTTAATATTCTTGTTTTATTAATGTTTTGTGTTAGGGAATAAATGGAAGCATGTTTTCAGATTTGTGCAGTTTTTGTAATTTGAGCATAACTTCATGATCAAAAGCTCTATGGACCTGAAGCTTGTTTCATTTGAAAGCCAAGAGATAGAGGTACAACTTTTATGTTGAGGTTCAGCCCAATTCAGTTTTGATGATAGCAGAAAATTCATCCAAGTAATTACACAAAATGGATCACCAAAATCAGATCAGAGTTCAGCCCAGTATTGACTTATTTTACCAATTCGGTTATATATCTTGAGCCCAAATTTATTTGGTCTGAAATTCGGATATGTTATACCCAAGAGGTAAATAAACAAGTTTGCTGAAGACAAGATGGTTGTGAAAATGTGTTTGAAATGGTAAAACCATAGGCTGCAAGTTGCTACTGATGTTACAGGGCGGCTCTTGGACATGACTCGGTAATTTGACCATATCTCCTTCATCCGATCGCCAAATTTGACAAAAGATATATGAAAATATATCAGCGTTGAAAGATCTACAATTTTTATTCTTTACATATCTTCAAACTCTGGCTGTATCTGACCGAAAAATGTAATTCAATTCAATGGTTGAGAAATTTGTGTAACAACTTACCAACTCTTGGCAACTAGCATACCACTTGATTAACCCCTCCATTATTTGTTTGGCCTCTAGCTTACTCCAAGTACTATAAATAGGCCATGTATTCAGCTTGTAAGAGGAGGGGGGTAGAGGGTTTCTTTAGGCTAAGTTATCTAGTTTGTATGTTTTCTAGTATTGTAAGTTTTCTAGTAGTAATAGAAATGCATTCTCTAGTTTCTCTTATATTTTTTAGTCTTTGTTACTTTTATTATTGTCTTTCTAAATTTTTATTTTGCTGAGGAAAAAGGGTGAATCTCTTGATGGAGGAAGATAAATGGTTATAAGGGTAGAAATTGTTTAAGTATGTTGTATTATTATTATTATTTTTGATCTAAACCCTACTTATTTTTGTGGTGGTTCTTGATTTATGTATCTCCAATGGCACAACAAATACTTGGGTTCATTTAGCTTATTGTACAGTTTTACCCCACCGACTGCTAATGTGAAACCTTGATTTGTTGTTGACGAAAGAGTATATAAATGCTTGATCCCATAAATAAGTGTTGGCGTTAAGAGATAATTTGCAATAGTAAGACAATATCATGATTACCTTATTGCATGAGTTACTTGATAATATCTTCCATTGGAACCTTCATTATGTATGGATTCCAAATTGTGGCAATTAATAGAGGTAAAAAGAATAAATAACCATTTATTTATCCAAAACTCAAGAGTGGATCCCTAATCCTCAGTACTTTATTTACTTCGGTTTTTTCTAGCTACATCATACATTAATTGTTCATATATTTTTTATTCACATAAACTCCATCTTTTATATAATATATAAACTTGAATTCTTCAAACAACTTCCCTGTGGATCGACCTCGGACTCACGAGAAATTTATTACTTTACTACAACATGCACTTGGGTTTGCAACCTTAAAGTTGTAGCAATTTTACTTATTTAGTATGAGTAATTTATTGATTTGAAGTTTTGGGATTTTATTTATCATTACATTTAATTTAAGTATTTTATTTATTTAAATGTGTTTGTGAACAACTATTTCTTATTTATTCACTTTGTATATTCTATGAGTAGTCAAAATAAAATTTATAATTTAAAAAATTGTATATATTTTATATTTTAATTTGTGTATTAAATGTTTGAAAATTTCAAGAAACAAAGTGTATTTTTCTTAAATTGTTTTATTTTATTTTGAAAAATAGTATTTTAGTTACATTACAATATAAAAAAATAGTATATTCTATGGGTATTTTACTTATTTAGTATGAGTAATTTATTGATTTGACGTTTTGGGATTTTATTTATCATTACATTTAATTTAAGTATTTTATTTATTAAAATGGTGTATGTAAACAACTATTTCTTATTTATTTACTATGTATATTCTATGAGTAGTCAAAATAAAATTTAGAACTTAAAAAATGTATATACTATATATTTTAAATTGAGTTTTAATGTTTTGAAATTTTCAAACTACCAAGTGTATTTTCTTGCAATGTATTATATTATTTTGATAAATAATTTTAGTTACATTACTATATAACCAAAAAATAGTATATTCTATGCGTATTTTACTTATTTAGTATGAGTAATTTATTGATTTGAAGTTTTGGGATTTTATTTATCATTACATTTAATTTAAGTATTTTATTTATTTAAATGGTGTTGTGAACAACTATTTCTTATTTATTCACTTTGTATATTCTATGAGTAGTCAAAATAAAATTTATAATTTAAAAATTGTATATATTTTATATTTTAATTTGTGTATTAAATGTTTGAAAATTTCAAGCAACAAAGTGTATTTTTCTTAAATTGTTTTATTTTATTTTGAAAAATAGTATTTTAGTTACATTACAATATAACCAAAAAATAGTATATTCTATGGGTATTTTAGTTATTTAGTAAGAGTAATTTATTGATTTGAAGTTTTGTGATTTTATTTATCATTATATTTAATTTAAGTATTTTATTTATTTAAATGTTGTATGTGAACAACTATTTATTATTTATTTACTATGTATATTCTATGAGTAGTCAAAATACAATTTATAATTTAAAAAATGTGTATACTATATATTTTAATTTGTGTTTTAATCTTTTCAAATTTTCAAAATACAAAGTGTATTTTCTTGTATTGTATTATATTATTTGAAAAATAGTATATTCTATAGGTATTTAAGTTGATTAGTAATAGTAATTTATCAATATGAAGTTTTGTGATTTTATTTATCTTTATATTTAATTTAAGTATTTTATTTCTTTAAATTGTGTATGTGAACAACTATTTATTATTTATTTACTATGTATATTCTATGAGTAGTCAAAATAAAATTTAGAACTTAAAAAATGTATGTACTATATATTTTAAATTGAGTTTTAATGTTTTGAAATTTTCAAACTACCAAGTGTATTTCTTGCAATGTATTATATTATTTTGATAAATATTATTTTAGTTACATTACTATATAACCAAAAAATAGTATATTCTATGCGTATTTTACTTATTTAGTATGAGTAATTTATTGATTTGAAGTTTTGGGATTTTATTTATCATTACATTTAATTTAAGTATTTTATTTATTTAAATGGTGTTTGTGAACAACTATTTCTTATTTATTCACTTTGTATATTCTGTGAGTAGTCAAAATAAAATTTATAATTTAAAAATTGTATATATTTTATATTTTAATTTGTGTATTAATGTTTGAAAATTTCAAGCAACAAAGTGTATTTTTCTTAAATTGTTTTATTTTATTTTGAAAAATAGTATTTTAGTTACATTACAATATAACAAAAAAATAGTATATTCTATGGGTATTTTACTTATTTAGTATGAGTAATTTATTGATTTGACGTTTTGTGATTTTATTTATCTTTATATTTAATTTAAGTATTTTATTTCTTTAAATAGTGTATGTGAACAACTATTTGTTATTTATTTACTATGTATATTCTATGAGTAGTCAAAATAAAATTTAGAACTTTAAAAATGTATATACTATATATTTTAAATTCAGTTTTAGTGTTTTGAAATTTTCAAAATACAAAGTGTATTTTCTTGCAATGTATTTATTATATTATTTTGATAAATAGTATTTTAGTTACATTACAATATAACCAAAAAATAGTATATTCTTTGGTATTTTACTTATTTAGTATGAGTAATTTATTGATTTGAAGTTTTTGTGATTTTATTTATCATTATATTTAATTTAAGTATTTTATTTATTTAAATGTTGTATGTGAACAACTATTTATTATTTATTTACTATGTATATTCTATGAGTAGTCAAAATACAATTTATAATTTAAAAAATGTGTATACTATATATTTTAATTTGTGTTTTAATCTTTTGAAATTTTCAAAATACAAAGTGTATTTTCTTGTATTGTATTATATTATTTTGAAAAATAGTATATTCTATAGATTTTAAGTTGATTAGTAATAGTAATTTATCAATATGAAGTTTTGTGATTTTATTTATCTTTATATTTAATTTAAGTATTTTATTTCTTTAAATAGTGTATGTGAACAACTATTTATTATTTATTTACTATGTATATTCTATGAGTAGTCAAAATAAAATTAGAACTTAAAAAATGTATGCACTATATATTTTAAATTGAGTTTTAATGTTTTGAAATTTTCAAACTACCAAGTGTATTTTCTTGCAATGTATTATATTATTTTGATAAATAGTATTTTAGTTACATTACAATATAACCAAAAAATAGTATATTCTATGGGTATTTTACTTATTTAGTATGAGTAATTTATTGATTTGAAGTTTTGGGATTTTATTTATCATTACATTTAATTTAAGTATTTTATTTATTTAAATGGTGTTTGTGAACAACTATTCTTATTTATTCACTTGTATATTCTATGAGTAGTCAAAATAAAATTTATAATTTAAAAATTGTATATATTTTATATTTTAATTTGTGTATTTAAATTTTGAAAATTTCAAGCAACAAAGTGTATTTTTCTTAAATGTTTTATTTTATTTTGAAAAATAGTATTTTAGTTACATTACAATATAACAAAAAAATAGTATATTCTATGGGTATTTTACTTATTTAGTATGAGTAATTTATTGATTTGACGTTTTGTGATTTTATTTATCTTTATATTTAATTTAAGTATTTTATCTTTAAATAGTGTATGTGAACAACTATGTGAACAACTATTTATTTATTTACTATGTATATTCTATGAGTAGTCAAAATAAAATTTAGAACTTAAAAAATGTATATACTATATATTTTAAATTCAGTTTTAATGTTTTGAAATTTTCAAAATACAAAGTGTATTTTCTTGCAATGTATTATATTATTTTGATAAATAGTATTTTAGTTACATTACTATATAACCAAAAAATAGTATCTTCTATGGGTATTTTACTTATTTAGTATGAGTAATTTATTTATTTGAAGTTTTGGGATTTTATTTATCATTACATTTAATTTAAGTATTTTATTTATTTAAATGGTGTATGTGAACAACTATTTCTTATTTATTTACTATGTATATTCTGTGAGTAGTCAAAATAAAATTTATAATTTAAAAATTGTATATATTTTATATTTTAATTTGTGTATTAAATGTTTGAAAATTTTAAGCAACAAAGTGTATTTTTCTTAAATTGTTTTATTTTATTTTGAAAAATAGTATTTTAGTTACATTACAATATAACCAAAAAATAGTATATTCTATGGGTATTTTAGTTATTTAGTAAGTGTAATTTATTGATTTGAAGTTTTGTGATTTTATTTATCATTATATTTAATTTAAGTATTTTATTTATTTAAATGTTGTATGTGAACAACTGTTTATTATTTATTTACTATGTATATTCTATGAGTAGTCAAAATACAATTTATAATTTAAAAAATTTGTATACTATATATTTTAATTTGTGTTTTAATCTTTTCAAATTTTCAAAATACAAAGTGTATTTTCTTGTATTGTATTATATTATTTTGAAAAATAGTATATTCTATAGGTATTTAAGTTGATTAGTAATAGTAATTTATCAATATGAAGTTTTGTGATTTTATTTATCTTTATATTTAATTTAAGTATTTTATTTCTTTAAATGGTGTATGTGAACAACTATTTATTATTTATTTACTATGTATATTCTATGAGTAGTCAAAATAAAATTTAGAACTTAAAAAATGTATATACTATATATTTTAAATTGAGTTTTAATGTTTTGAAATTTTCAAAACTACCAAGTGTATTTTCTTGCAATGTATTATATTATTTTGATAAATAGTATTTTAGTTACATTACTAATATAACAAAAAAATAGTATATTCTATGGTATTTTACTTATTTAGTATGAGTAATTTATTGATTTGAAGTTTTGGGATTTTATTTATCATTACATTTAATTTAAGTATTTTATTTATTTAAATGTTGTATGTGAACAACTGTTTATTATTTATTTACTATGTATATTCTATGAGTAGTCAAAATACAATTTATAATTTAAAAAATGTGTATACTATATATTTTATTTGCGTTTTAATGTTTTGAAAATTTCAAAATACAATTATTTTCCTGTATTGTATTATATTATTTTGAAAAAATAGTATATTCTATATGTATTTAGTTGTTAGTAATTAGTAATTTATCAATATGAAGTTTTGTGATTTTATTTATCTTTATATTTAATTTAAGTATTTTATTTCTTTAAATGGTGTATGTGAACAACTATTTATTATTTATTTACTATGTATTTGTATGAGTAGTCAAAATAAAATTTAGAAATTAAAAAATGTATGTACTATATATTTTAAATTGAGTTTTAATGTTTTGAAATTTTCAAAATACAAAGTGTATTTTCTTGCAATGTATTATATTATTTTGATAAATAGTATTTTAGTTACATTACAATATAACCAAAAAATAGTATATTCTATGGGTATTTTACTTATTTAGTATGAGTAATTTATTGATTTGAAGTTTTGGGATTTTATTTATCATTATATTTAATTTAGTATTTTATTTATTTAAATGGTGTATGTGAATAACTATTTATTATTTATTTACTATGTATATTCTGTGAGTAGTCAAAATAAAATTTATAATTTAAAAATTGTATATTTTATATTTTAATTTGTGTATTAAATGTTTGAAATTTCAGCAACAAAGTGTATTTTTTTTCAAATTGTTTTATTTTATTTTGAAAAATAGTATTTTAGTTACATTACAATATAACCAAAAAATAGTATATTCTATGGGTATTTTAGTTATTTAGTAGAGTAATTTATTATGAAGTTTTGTGATTTTATTTATCATTATATTTAATTTAAGTATTTTATTTATTTAAATGTTGTATGTGAACAACTGTTTATTATTTATTTACTATGTATATTCTATGAGTAGTCAAAATACAATTTATAATTTAAAAAATATGTATACTATATATTTTAATTTGAGTTTTAATGTTTTGAAATTTTCAAAATACAATGTATTTTCCTGTATTGGTATATATATTATTTTGAAAAATAGTATATTCTATATGTATTTAAGTTGATTAGTATAGTAATTTATCAATATGAAGTTTTGTGATTTTATTTATCTTATATTTAATTTAAGTATTTTATTTCTTTAAATGGTGTATGTGAACAACTATTTATTATTTATTTACTATGTATATTCTATGAGTAGTCAAAATAAAATTTAGAAATTAAAAAATGTATGTACTATATATTTTAAATTGAGTTTTAATGTTTTGAAATTTTCAAAATACCAAGTGTTTTTCTTGCAATGTATTATATTATTTTGATAATAGTATTTTAGTTACATTACAATATAACCAAAAAATAGTATATTCTATGGGTATTTTACTTATTTAGTATGAGTAATTTATTGATTTGAGTTTTGGGATTTTATTTATCATTACATTTAATTTAAGTATTTTATTTATTTAAATGGTGTTTGTGAACAACTATTTCTTATTTATTCACTTTGTATATTCTATGAGTAGTCAAAATAAAATTTATAATTTAAAAATTGTATATATTTTATATTTTAATTTGTGTATTAAATGTTTGAAAATTTCAAGCAACAAAGTGTATTTTTCTTAAATTGTTTTATTTTATTTTGAAAAATAGTATTTTAGTTACATTACAATACCAAAAATAGTATATTCTATGGGTATTTTAGTTATTTAGTAAGAGTAATTTATTGATTTGAAGTTTTGTGATTTTATTTATCATTATATTTAATTTAAGTATTTTATTTATTAAATGTTGTATGTGAACAACTGTTATTATTTATTTACTATGTATATTCTATGAGTAGTCAAAATACAATTTATAATTTAAAAATGTGTATACTATATATTTTAATTTGAGTTTTAATGTTTTGAATTTTCAAAATACAAAGTATATTTCCTGTATGTATTAATATTTTGAAAAATAGTATATTCTATAGTATTTAAGTTGATTAGTAATAGTAATTTATCAATATGAAGTTTTGTGATTTTATTTATCTTTATATTTAATTTAAGTATTTTATTTCTTTAAATGGTGTATGTGAACAACTATTTTATTTATTTACTATGTATATTCTATGAGTAGTCAAAAAAAATTTAGAATTAAAAAATGTATGTACTATATATTTTAAATTGAGTTTTAATGTTTTGAAATTTTCAAAATACAAGTGTATTTTCTTGCAATGTATTATATTATTTTGATAAATAGTATTTTAGTTACATTACTATATAACAAAAAATAGTATATTCTATGGGTATTTTACTTATTTAGTATGAGTAATTTATTGATTTGAAGTTTTGGGATTTTATTTATCATTACATTTAATTTAAGTATTTTATTTATTTAAATGGTGTTTGTGAACAACTATTTTTCTTATTTATTCACTTTGTATATTTGAGTAGTCAAAATAAAATTTATAATTTAAAAATTGTGTATATTTAATATTTTAATTTGTGTATTAATTTTTTGAAAATTTCAAGTAACAAAGTGTATTTTTCTTAAATTGTTTTATTTATTTTGAAAAATAGTATTTTAGTTACATACAATTAAACAAAAAATTAGTATATTCTATGGGTATTTTAAGTTTTTTAGTAAGAGTAATTTATTGATTTGAAGTTTTGTGATTTTATTTATCATTATATTTAATTTAAGTATTTTATTTATTTTAATGTTATATGTGAACAACTATTTATTATTTATTTACTATGTATATTCTATGAGTAGTCAAAAAAAATTTAGAACTTGAAAAATGTATAACTATATATTTTAAATTGTGTTTTAATGTTTTGAAATTTTCAAAATACAAAGTGTATTTTCTTGCAATGTATTATATTATTTTGATAAATAGTATTATTAGTTACATAATATAACCAAAAAATAGTATATTCTATGGGTATTTTACTTATTTAGTATGAGTAATTTATTGATTTGACGTTTTGGGATTTTATTTATCATTACATTTAATTTAAGTATTTTATTTATTTAAATGTGTATGTGAACAACTATTTCTATTTATTTACTATGTATATCTGTGAGTAGTCAAAATAAAATTTATAATTAAAAATTGTATATATTTTATATTTAATTGTGTATGAAATGTTTGAAAATTTCAAGCAACAAAGTGTATTTTTCTTAAATTGTTTTATTTTATTTTGAAAAATAGTATTTTAGTTACATTACAATATAACCAAAAAATAGTATATTCTATGGGTATTTTACTTATTTAGTATGAGTAATTTATTGATTTGAGTTTTGGGATTTTATTTATTACATTTAATTTAAGTATTTTATTTATTTAAATGGTGTATGTGAACAACTATTTCTTATTTATTTACTATGTATATTCTATGAGTAGTCAAAATAAAATTATATAATTTAAAAATGTATATATTTTATATTTTTTTGTGTTATTAATGTTTGAAAATTTGAAGCAACAAAGTGTATTTTTCTTAAATTGTTTTATTTTATTTTGAAAAATAGTATTTTAGTTACATTACAATATAACCAAAAAATAGTATATTCTATGGGTATTTTACTTATTTAGTATGAGTAATTTATTGATTTGAAGTTTTGGGTTTTATTTATCATTACATTTAATTTAAGTATTTTATTTATTTAAATGGTGTATGTGAACAACTATTTCTTATTTATTTACTATGTATATTCTGTGAGTAGTCAAAATAAAATTTATAATTTAAAAATTGTATATATTTTATATTTTAATTTGTGTATTAAATGTTTTGAAATTTGAAGCAACAAAGTGTATTTTTCTTAAATTGTTTTATTTTATTTTGAAAAATAGTATTTTAGTTACATTACAATATAACCAAAATAAGTATATTCTATGGTATTTTAGTTATTTAGTAAGAGTAATTATTGATTTGAAGTTTTGTGATTTTATTTATCATTATATTTAATTTAAGTATTTTATTTATTTAAATGTTGTATGTGAACAACTATTTATTATTTATTTACTATGTATATTCTATGAGTAGTCAAAATACAATTTATAATTTAAAAAATGTGTATACTATATATTTTAATTTGTGTTTTAATTTTCAAATTTTCAAAATACAAAGTGTATTTCTTGTATTGTATTATATTATTTTGAAAAATAGTATTTCTTAGGTATTTAAGTTATTAGTATAGTATTTATCAATATGAAGTTTTGTGATTTTATTTATCTTTAATTTTAATTAAGTATTTTATTTCTTTAAATAGTCTATGTGAACAACTATTTATTATTTATTTACTATGTATATTCTATGAGTAGTCAAAATAAAATTTAGAACTGAAAAATGTATATACTATATATTTTAATTGAGTTTATTGTTTTGAAATTTTCAAAATACAAAGTGTATTTTCTTGCAATGTATTATATTATTTTGATAAATAGTATTTTAGTTACATTACAATATAATAACAAAAAATAGTATATTCTATGGGTATTTTACTTATTTAGTATGAGTAATTTATTGATTTGACGTTTTGGGATTTTATTTATCATTACATTTAATTTAAGTATTTTATTTATTTAAATGGTGTATGTGAACAACTATTTCTTATTTATTTACTATGTATATTCTGTGAGTAGTCAAAATAAAATTTATAATTTAAAAATTGTATATATATTATATTTTAATTTGTGTATGAATGTTTGAAAATTTCAAGCAACAAAGTGTTTTTTCTTAAATTGTTTTTTTTATTTTGAAAAATAGTATTTTAGTTACATTACAATATAACCAAAAAATAGTATATTCTATGGTATTTTTACTTATTTAGTATGAGTAATTTATTGATTTGACGTTTTTGGATTTTATTTATCATTACATTTAATTTAAGTATTTTATTTATTTAAATGGTGTATGTGAACAACTATTTCTTATTTATTTACTATGTATATTCTGTGAGTAGTCAAAATAAAATTTATAATTTAAAAATTGTATATATTTTATATTTTAATTTGTGTATTAAATGTTTGAAAATTTTAAGCAACAAAGTGTATTTTTCTTAAATTGTTTTATTTTATTTTGAAAAATAGTATTTTAGTTACATTACAATATAACAAAAAATAGTATATTCTATGGGTATTTTAGTTATTTAGTAAGAGTAATTTATTGATTTGAAGTTTTGTGATTTTATTTATCATTATATTTATTTAAGTATTTTATTTATTTAAATGTTGTATGTGAACAACTATTTATTATTTATTTACTATGTATATTCTATGAGTGGTCAAAATACAATTTATAATTTAAAAAATGTGTTATACTATATATTTTTATTTGTGTTTTAATCTTTTCAAATTTTCAAAATACAAAGTGTATTTTCTTGTATTGTATTATATTATTTTGAAAAATAGTATATTCTATAGGTATATTAAGTTGATTAGTAATAGTAATTTATCAATATGAAGTTTTGTGATTTTATTTATCTTTATATTTAATTTAAGTATTTTATTTCTTTAAATAGTCTATGTGAACAACTATTTATTATTTATTTACTATGTATATTCTATGAGTAGTCAAAAAAAATTTAGAACTTAAAAAATGTATGTACTATATATTTTAAATTGAGTTTTAATGTTTTGAAATTTTCAAACTACCAAGTGTATTTTCTTGCAATGTATTATATTATTTTGATAAATAGTATTTTAGTTACATTACTATATAACCAAAAAATAGTATATTCTATGGTATTTTTGATAAGTGCATATTTTGACATATTTTTTATATCAAATCCTTTAATACTTTTTCTTGCTTTATTCTTGTTAATATTCTTGTTTTATTAATGTTTTGTGTAGGAATAAATGGAAGCATGTTTTCAGACTTTTGTGCAGTTTTTGTAATTTGAGCATAACTTCATGATCAAAAGCTCTATGGACCTGAAGCTTGTTTTCATTGAAAGCCAAGAGATAGAGGTACAAAATTTTATGTTGGAGTTTCAGCCCAATTCATTTTGATGATAGCAGAAAATTCATCCAAGTAATTACACAAAATGGATCACCAAAATTCAGATCAGAGTTCAGCCCAGTATTGACTTATTTTACCAATTCGGTTATATATCTTGAGCCCAAATTTATTTTGGTCTGAAATTCGGATATGTTATACCCAAGAGGTAAATAAACAAGTTTGCTGAAGACAAGATGGTGTGAAAATGTGTTGAAATGGTAAAACCATAGGCTGCAAGTTGCTACTGATGTTACAGGGCGGCTCTTGGACATGACTCGATTAATTTGACCATATCTCCTTCATCCGATCGCCAAATTTGACAAAAGATATATGAAAATATATCAGCGTTGAAAGATCTACAATTTTTATTCTTTACATATCTTCAAACTCTGGCTGTATCTGACCGAAAAATGTAATTCAATTCAATGGTGAGAAATTGTGTAACAACTTACCAACTCTTGGCAACTAGCATACCACTTGATTAACCCCTCCATTATTTGTTTGGCCTCTAGCTTACTCCAAGTACTATAAATAGGCCATGTATTCAGCTTGTAAGAGGAGGGGGGTAGAGGGTTCTTTAGGCTAAGTTATCTAGTTTGTATGTTTTCTATATGTAAGTTTTCTAGTAGTAATAGAAATGCATTCTCTAGTTTTCTTATATTTTTAGTCTTTGTTATTTTTATTATGTCTTTCTAAATTTTATTTTGCTGAGGAAAAAGGTGTGAATCTCTTATGGAGGAAGATAAATGGTTATTAAGGGTAGAAATTGTTTAAGTATGTTGTATTATTATTATTATTTTTTTCTAAACCCTATTATTTTTGTGGTGGTTCTTGATTTATGTATCTCCAATGGCACAAAAAATACTTGGGTTTTTAGCTTATTGTACAGTTTTACCCCACCGACTGCTAATGTGAAACCTTGATTTGTTGTTGACGAAAGAGTATATAAATGCTTGATCCATAAATAAGTGTTGGCGTTAAGAGATAATTTGCAATAGAACAATATCATGATTCCTATTGCATGAGTTACTTGATAATATCTTCCATTGGAACCTTCATTATGTATGGATCCAATTGTGGCAATTAATAGAGGTAAAAAGAATAATAACCATTTATTTATCCAAAACTCAAGAGTGGATCCCTAATCCTCAGTACTTTTATTACTTCGGTTTTTTCTTTAGCTACATCATACATTAATTGTTCATAATTTTTTTATTCACATAAACTCCATCTTTTTATAAATATAAACTTGAATTCTTCAAACAACTTCCCTGTGGATCGACCTCGGACTCACGAGAAATTTATTACTTACTACACATGCACTTGGGTTTGCAACCTTAAAGTTGTTAGCAATTTTACTTATTTAGTATGAGTAATTTATTGATTTGAAGTTTTTGGATTTTATTTATCATTACATTTAATTTAAGTATTTTATTTATTTAAATGGTGTTTGTGAACAACTATTTCTTATTTATTCACTTTGTATATTCTATGAGTAGTCAAAATAAAATTTATAATTTAAAAATTGTATATATTTTATATTTTAATTTGTGTATTAAATGTTTGCAAATTTCAAGAAACAAAGTGTATTTTTCTTAAATTGTTTTATTTTATTTTGAAAAATAGTATTTTAGTTACATTACAATATAACCAAAAAATAGTATATTCTATGGGTATTTTACTTATTTAGTATGAGTAATTTATTGATTTGACGTTTTGGATTTTATTTATCATTACATTTAATTTAAGTATTTTATTTATTTAAATGGTGTATGTGAACAACTATTTCTTATTTATTTACTATGTATATTCTATGAGTAGTCAAAATAAAATTAGAACTTAAAAAATGTATATACTATATATTTTAAATTGAGTTTTAATGTTTTGAAATTTTCAAACTACCAAGTGTATTTTCTTGCAATGTATTATATTATTTTGATAAATAGTATTTTAGTTACATTACTATATAACCAAAAAATAGTATATTCTATGGTATTTTACTTATTTAGTATGAGTAATTTATTGATTTGAAGTTTTGGGATTTTATTTATCATTACATTTAATTTAAGTATTTTATTTATTTAAATGGTGTATGTGAACAACTATTTCTTATTTATTCACTATGTATATTCTATGAGTAGTCAAAATAAAATTTATAATTTAAAAATTGTATATATTTTATATTTTAATTGTGTATTAAATTTTTTGAAAATTTCAAGCAACAAAGTGTATTTTTCTTAAATTGTTTTATTTTATTTTGAAAAATAGTATTTTAGTTACATTACAATATAACCAAAAAATAGTATATTCTATGGTATTTTAGTTATTTAGTAATAGTAATTTTTTATGATTTGAAGTTTTGTGATTTTATTTATCATTATATTTAATTTAAGTATTTTATTTATTTAAATGTTGTATGTGAACAACTATTTATTATTTATTTACTATGTATATTCTATGAGTAGTCAAAATACAATTTATAATTTAAAAAATGTGTATTATATATATTTTAATTTGTGTTTTAATCTTTTGAAATTTTCAAAATACAAAGTGTATTTTCTTGTATTGTATTATATTATTTTGAAAAATAGTATATTCTATAGGTATTTAAGTTGATTAGTAATAGTAATTTATCAATATGAAGTTTTGTGATTTTATTTATCTTTATATTTAATTTAAGTATTTTATTTCTTTAAATAGTGTATGTGAACAACTATTTATTATTATTTACTATGTATATTCTATGAGTAGTCAAAATAAAATTTAGAACTTAAAAAATGTATATACTATATATTTTAAATTGAGTTTTAATGTTTTGAAATTTTCAAAATACAAAGTGTATTTTCTTGCAATGTATTATATTATTTTGATAAATAGTATTTTAGTTACATTACAATATAACCAAAAAATAGTATATTCTATGGGTATTTTACTTATTTAGTATGAGTAATTTATTGATTTGAAGTTTTGGGATTTTATTTATCATTACATTTAATTTAAGTATTTTATTTATTTAAATGGTGTATGTGAACAACTATTTCTTATTTATTTACTATGTATATTCTATGAGTAGTCAAAATAAAATTTATAATTTAAAAATTGTATATATATATATTTTAATTTGTGTATTAAATGTTTGAAAATTTCAAAAACAAAGTGTATTTTTCTTAAATTGTTTTATTTTATTTTGAAAAATAGTATTTTAGTTACATTACAATATAACCAAAAAATAGTATATTCTATGGGATATTTACTTATTTAGTATGAGTAATTTATTGATTTGACGTTTGTGATTTTATTTATCATTACATTTAATTTAAGTATTTTATTTATTTAAATGGTGTATGTGAACAACTATTTATTATTTATTTACTATGTATATTCTATGAGTAGTCAAAATAAAATTTATAATTTAAAAATGTATATATATTATATTTTAATTTGTGTATGAAATGTTTGAAAATTTCAAGCAACAAAGTGTATTTTCTTAAATTGTTTTATTTTATTTTGAAAAATAGTATTTTAGTTACATTACAATATAACCAAAAAATAGTATATTCTATGGGTATTTTACTTATTTAGTATGAGTAATTTATTGATTTGAAGTTTTGGGATTTTATTTATCATTACATTTAATTTAAGTATTTTATTTATTTAAATGGTGTATGTGAACAACTATTTCTTATTTATTTACTATGTATATTCTGTGAGTAGTCAAAATAAAATTTATAATTTAAAAATTGTATATATTTTATATTTTAATTTGTGTATTAAATGTTTGAAAATTTTAAGCAACAAAGTGTATTTTTCTTAAATTGTTTTATTTTATTTTGAAAAATAGTATTTTAGTTACATTACAATATAACCAAAAAATAGTATATTCTATGGGTATTTTAGTTATTTAGTAAGAGTAATTTATTGATTTGAAGTTTTGTGATTTTATTTATCATTATATTTAATTTAAGTATTTTATTTATTTAAATGTTGTATGTGAACAACTATTTATTATTTATTTACTATGTATATTCTATGAGTAGTCAAAATACAATTTATAATTTAAAAAATGTGTATACTATATATTTTAATTTGTGTTTTAATCTTTTCAAATTTTCAAAATACAAAGTGTATTTTCTTGTATTGTATTATATTATTTTGAAAAATAGTATATTCTATAGGTATTTAAGTTGATTAGTAATAGTAATTTATCAATATGAAGTTTTGTGATTTTATTTATCTTTATATTTAATTTAAGTATTTTATTTCTTTAAATAGTGTATGTGAACAACTATTTATTATTTATTTACTATGTATATTCTATGAGTAGTCAAAATAAAATTTAGAACTTAAAAAATGTATGTACTATATATTTTAAATTGAGTTTTAATGTTTTGAAATTTTCAAACTACCAAGTGTATTTTCTTGCAATGTATTATATTATTTTGATAAATAGTATTTTAGTTACATTACTATATAACCAAAAAATAGTATATTCTATGGGTATTTTTGATAAGTGCATATTTTGACATATTTTTATATCAATCCTTATACTTTTCTGCTTTTATTTCTTGTTAATATTCTGTTTATTATGTTTTGTGTTAGGGAATAAATGGAAGCATGTTTTCAGACTTGTGCAGTTTTTGTAATTTGAGCATAACTTCATGATCAAAAGCTCTATGGACCTGAAGCTTGTTTCATTTGAAAGCCAAGAGATAGAGGTACAAATTTTATGTTGGAGGTTCAGCCCAATTCAGTTTTGATGATAGCAGAAAATTCATCCAAGTAATTACACAAAATGGATCACCAAAATTCAGATCAGAGTTCAGCCCAGTATTGACTTATTTTACCAATTCGGTATATATCTTGAGCCCAAATTTATTTTGGTCTGAAATTCGGATATGTTATACCCAAGAGGTAAATAAACAAGTTTGCTGAAGACAAGATGGTGTGAAAATGTGTTGAAATGGTTAAACCATAGGCTTCAAGTTGCTACTGATGTTACAGGGCGGCTCTTGGACATGACTCGGTAATTTACCATATCTCCTTCATCCGATCGCCAAATTTGACAAAAGATATATGAAAATATATCAGCGTTGAAAGATCTACAATTTTTATTCTTTACATATCTTCAAACTCTGGCTGTATCTGACCGAAAAATGTAATTCAATTCAATGGTTGAGAAATTTGTGTAACAACTTACCAACTCTTGGCAACTAGCATACCACTTGATTAACCCCTCCATTATTTGTTTGGCCTCTAGCTTACTCCAAGTACTATAAATAGCCATGTATTCAGCTTGTAAGAGGAGGGGGGTAGAGGGTTTCTTTAGGCTAAGTTATCTAGTTTGTATGTTTTCTAGTATTGTAAGTTTTCTAGTAGTAATAGAAATGCATCTCTAGTTCTCATATTTTTAGTCTTTGTTACTTTTATTATGTCTTTCTAAATTTATTTTGCTGAGGAAAAAGGGTGAATCTCTTGATGGAGGAAGATAAATGGTTATAAGGGTAGAAATTGTTTAAGTATGTTGTATTATTATTATTATTTTTGATCTAAACCCTACTTATTTTTGTGGTGGTTCTTGATTTATGTATTCTCCATGGCACAACAAATACTTGGTTCATTTAGCTTATTGTACAGTTTACACCCACCGACTGCTAATGTGAAACCTTGATTTTGTGTTGACGAAAGAGTATATAAATGCTTGATCCATAAATAAGTGTTGGCGTAAGAGATAATTTGCAATGTAAGACAATATCATGATTACCTATTGCATGAGTTACTTGATAATATCTTCCATTGGAACCTTCATTATGTATGGATTCCAATTGTGGCAATTAATAGAGGTAAAAAGAATAAATAACCATTTATTTATCCAAAACTCAAGAGTGGATCCCTAATCCTCAGTACTTTTATTACTTCGGTTTTTTTCTTTAGCTACATCATACATTAATTGTTCATATATTTTTATTCACATAAACTCCATCTTTTTATAAATATAAACTTGAATTCTTCAAACAACTTCCCTGTGGATCGACCTCGGACTCACGAGAAATTTTACTTACTACAACATGCACTTGGGTTTGCAACCTTAAAGTTGTAGCAATTTTACTTATTTAGTATGAGTAATTTATTGATTTGAAGTTTTGGGATTTTATTTATCATTACATTTAATTTAAGTATTTTATTTATTTAAATGGTGTTTGTGAACAACTATTTCTTATTTATTCACTTTGTATATTCTATGAGTAGTCAAAATAAAATTTATAATTTAAAAATTGTATATATTTTATATTTTAATTTGTGTATTAAATGTTTGCAAATTTCAAGAAACAAAGTGTATTTTCTTTTAAATTGTTTTATTTTATTTTGAAAAATAGTATTTTAGTTACATTACAATATAACCAAAAAATAGTATATTCTATGGGTATTTTACTTATTTAGTATGAGTAATTTATTGATTTGACGTTTTGGGATTTTATTTATCATTACATTTAATTTAAGTATTTTATTTATTTAAATGGTGTATGTAAACAACTATTTCTTATTTATTTACTATGTATATTCTATGAGTAGTCAAAATAAAATTTAGAACTTAAAAAATGTATATACTATATATTTTAAATTGAGTTTTAATGTTTTGAAATTTTCAAACTACCAAGTGTATTTTCTTGCAATGTATTATATTATTTTGATAAATATATTTTAGTTACATTACTATATAACCAAAAAATAGTATATTCTATGCGTATTTTACTTATTTAGTATGAGTAATTTATTGATTTGAAGTTTTGGGATTTTATTTATCATTACATTTAATTTAAGTATTTTATTTATTTAAATGGTGTTGTGAACAACTATTTCTTATTTATTCACTTTGTATATTCTATGAGTAGTCAAAATAAAATTTATAATTTAAAAATTGTATATATTTTATATTTTAATTTGTGTATTAAATGTTTGAAAATTTCAAGCAACAAAGTGTATTTTTCTTAAATTGTTTTATTTTATTTTGAAAAATAGTATTTTAGTTACATTACAATATAACCAAAAAATAGTATATTCTATGGGTATTTTAGTTATTTAGTAAGAGTAATTTATTGATTTGAAGTTTTGTGATTTTATTTATCATTATATTTAATTTAAGTATTTTATTTATTTAAATGTTGTATGTGAACAACTATTTATTATTTATTTACTATGTATATTCTATGAGTAGTCAAAATACAATTTATAATTTAAAAAATGTGTATACTATATTTTTTAATTTGTGTTTTAATCTTTTCAAATTTTCAAAATACAAAGTGTATTTTCTTGTATTGTATTATATTATTTTGAAAAATAGTATATTCTATAGGTATTTAAGTTGATTAGTAATAGTAATTTATCAATATGAAGTTTTGTGATTTTATTTATCTTTATATTTAATTTAAGTATTTTATTTCTTTAAATTGTGTATGTGAACAACTATTTATTATTTATTTACTATGTATATTCTATGAGTAGTCAAAATAAAATTTAGAACTTAAAAAATGTATGTACTATATATTTTAAATTGAGTTTTAATGTTTTGAAATTTTCAAAATACAAAGTGTATTTTCTTGCAATGTATTATATTATTTTGATAAATATTATTTTAGTTACATTACTATATAACCAAAAAATAGTATATTCTATGCGTATTTTACTTATTTAGTATGAGTAATTTATTGATTTGAAGTTTTGGGATTTTATTTATCATTACATTTAATTTAAGTATTTTATTTATTTAAATGGTGTTTGTGAACAACTATTTCTTATTTATTCACTTTGTATATTCTATGAGTAGTCAAAATAAAATTTATAATTTAAAAATTGTATATATTTTATATTTTAATTTGTGTATTAATTTTTGAAAATTTCAAGCAACAAAGTGTATTTTTCTTAAATTGTTTTATTTTATTTTGAAAAATAGTATTTTAGTTACATTACAATATAACCAAAAAATAGTATATTCTATGGGTATTTTAGTTATTTAGTAATAGTAATTTATTGATTTGAAGTTTTGTGATTTTATTTATCATTATATTTAATTTAAGTATTTTATTTATTTAAATGTTGTATGTGAACAACTATTTATTATTTATTTACTATGTATATTCTATGAGTAGTCAAAATACAATTTATAATTTAAAAATGTATACTATATTTTTAATTTGTGTTTTAATCTTTTCAAATTTTCAAAATACAAAGTGTATTTTCTTGTATTGTATTATATTATTTTAAAAAATAGTATATTCTATAGGTATTTAAGTTGATTAGTAATAGTAATTTTCAATATGAAGTTTTGTGATTTTATTTATCTTTATATTTAATTTAAGTATTTTATTTCTTTAAATAGTGTATGTGAACAACTATTTATTATTTATTTACTATGTATATTCTATGAGTAGTCAAAATAAAATTTAGAACTTAAAAAATGTATATACTATATATTTTAAATTGAGTTTTAATGTTTTGAAATTTTCAAAATACAAAGTGTATTTTCTTGCAATGTATTATATTATTTTGATAAATAGTATTTTAGTTACATTACATATAACCAAAAAATAGTATATTCTATGGGTATTTTACTTATTTAGTATGAGTAATTTATTGATTTGAAGTTTTGGGATTTTATTTATCATTACATTTAATTTAAGTATTTTATTTATTTAAATGGTGTATGTGAACAACTATTTATTATTTATTTACTATGTATATTCTATGAGTAGTCAAAATAAAATTTATAATTTAAAAAATGTATATATATATATTTTTAATTTGTGTATTAAATGTTTTGAAATTTCAAAATACAAAGTGTATTTTTCTTAAATTGTTTATTTTATTTTGAAAAATAGTATTTTAGTTACATTACAATATAACCAAAAAATAGTATATTCTATGGGTATTTTACTTATTTAGTATGAGTAATTTATTGATTTGACGTTTTGGGATTTTATTTATCATTACATTTAATTTAAGTATTTTATTTATTTAAATGGTGTATGTGAACAACTATTTCTTATTTATTTACTATGTATATTCTGTGAGTAGTCAAAATAAAATTTATAATTAAAAATTGTATATATATTATATTTTAATTTGTGTATGAAATGTTTGAAAATTTCAAGCAACAAAGTGTATTTTTCTTAAATTGTTTTATTTTATTTTGAAAAATGTATTTTAGTTACATTACAATATAACCAAAAATAGTATATTCTATGGGTATTTTACTTATTTAGTATGAGTAATTTATTGATTTGACGTTTTGGGATTTTATTTATCATTACATTTAATTTAAGTATTTTATTTATTTAAATGGTGTATGTGAACAACTATTTCTTATTTATTTACTATGTATATTCTGTGAGTAGTCAAAATAAAATTTATAATTTAAAAATTGTATATATTTTATATTTTAATTTGTGTATTAATGTTTGAAAATTTAAGCAACAAAGTGTATTTTTCTTAAATGTTTTATTTTATTTTGAAAAATAGTATTTTAGTTACATTACAATATAACCAAAAAATAGTATATTCTATGGTATTTTAGTTATTTAGTAAGAGTAATTTATTGATTTGAAGTTTTGTGATTTTATTTATCATTATATTTAATTTAAGTATTTTATTTATTTAAATGTTGTATGTGAACAACTATTTATTATTTATTTACTATGTATATTCTATGAGTGGTCAAAATACAATTTATAATTTAAAAAATGTGTATACTATATATTTTAATGTGTTTTAATCTTTTCAAATTTTCAAAATACAAAGTGTATTTTCTTATTGTATTATATTATTTTGAAAATAGTATATTCTATAGGTATTTAAGTTGATTAGTAATAGTAATTTATCAATATGAAGTTTTGTGATTTTATTTATCTATATTTTAATTTAAGTATTTTATTTCTTTAAATAGTCTATGTGAACAACTATTTATTATTTATTTACTATGTATATTCTATGAGTAGTCAAAATAAATTTAGAACTTAAAAAATGTATGTACTATATATTTTAAATTGAGTTTTAATGTTTTGAAATTTTCAAACTACCAAGTGTATTTTCTTGCAATGTATTATATTATTTTGATAAATAGTATTTTAGTTACATTACTATATAACCAAAAAATAGTATATTCTATGGGTTTTTTGATAAGTGCATATTTTGACATATTTTTATATCAAATCCTTTATACTTTTCTTGCTTTATTCTTGTTAATATTCTTGTTTTATTAATGTTTGTGTTAGGGAATAAATGGAAGCATGTTTTCAGACTTGTGCAGTTTTTGTAATTTGAGCATAACTTCATGATCAAAAGCTCTATGGACCTGAAGCTTGTTTCATTTGAAAGCCAAGAGATAGAGGTACAACTTTATGTTGGAGGTTCAGCCCAATTCAGTTTTGATGATAGCAGAAAATTCATCCAAGTAATTTACACAAAATGGATCACCAAAATTCAGATCAGAGTTCAGCCCAGTATTGACTTATTTTACCAATTCGGTTATATTCTTGAGCCCAAATTTATTTTGGTCTGAAATTCGGATATGTTATACCCAAGAGGTAAATAAACAAGTTTGCTGAAGACAAGATGGTGTGAAAATGTGTTGAAATGGTAAAACCATAGGCTGCAAGTTGCTACTGATGTTACAGGGCGGCTCTTGGACATGACTCGGTAATTTGACCATATCTCCTTCATCCGATCGCCAAATTTGACAAAAGATATATGAAAATATATCAGCGTTGAAAGATCTACAATTTATTCTTTACATATCTTCAAACTCTGGCTGTATCTGACCGAAAAATGTAATTCAATTCAATGGTGAGAAATTTGTGTAACAACTTACCAACTCTTGGCAACTAGCATACCACTTGATTAACCCCTCCATTATTTGTTTGGCCTCTAGCTTACTCCAAGTACTATAAATAGGCCATGTATTCAGCTTGTAAGAGGAGGGGGGTAGAGGGTTTCTTTAGGCTAAGTTATCTAGTTTGTATGTTTTCTAGTATTGTAAGTTTTCTAGTAGTAATAGAAATGCATTCTCTAGTTTCTCTTATATTTTAGTCTTTGTTACTTTTATTATGTCTTTCTAAATTTTATTTTGCTGAGGAAAAGGGTGAATCTCTTGATGGAGAAGATAAATGGTTATAAGGGTAGAAATTGTTTAAGTATGTTGTATTATTATTATTATTTTTGATCTAAACCTACTTATTTTGTGGTGTTCTTGATTTATGTATCTCCAATGGCACAACAAATACTGGGTTCATTTAGCTTATTGTACATTTTACCCCACCGACTGCTAATGTGAAAACTTGATTTGTTGTTGACGAAAGAGTTATAAATGCTTGATCCATAAATAAGTGTTGGCGTTAAGAGATAATTTGCAATAGTAAGACAATATCATGATTACCTTATTGCATGAGTTACTTGATAATATTTCCATTGGAACCTTCATTATGTATGGATTCCAATTGTGGCAATTAATAGAGGTAAAAAGAATAAATAACCATTTATTTTCCAAAACTCAAGAGTGGATCCCTAATCCTCAGTACTTTTATTACTTCGGTTTTTTCTTTAGCTACATCATACATTAATTGTTCATATATTTTTTATTCACATAAACTCCATCTTTTTATAAATATAAACTTGAATTCTTCAAACAACTTCCCTGTGGATCGACCTCGGACTCACGAGAAATTTATTACTTACTACAACATGCACTTGGGTTTGCACCTTAAAGTTGTAGCAATTTTACTTATTTAGTATGAGTAATTTATTGATTTGAAGTTTTGGGATTTTATTTATCATTACATTTAATTTAAGTATTTTATTTATTTAAATGGTGTTTGTGAACAACTATTTCTTATTTATTCACTTTTATATTCTATGAGTAGTCAAAATAAAATTTATAATTTAAAAATTGTATATATTTATATTTTAATTTGTGTATTAAATGTTTGAAATTTCAAGAAACAAAGTGTATTTTTCTTAAATTGTTTTATTTTTTTTGAAAAATAGTATTTAGTTACATTACAATATAACCAAAAATAGTATATTCTATGGGTATTTTACTTATTTAGTATGAGTAATTTATTGATTTGACGTTTTGGGATTTTATTTATCATTACATTTAATTTAAGTATTTTATTTATTTAAATGGTGTATGTGAACAACTATTTCTTATTTATTTACTATGTATATTCTATGAGTAGTCAAAATAAAATTTAGAACTTAAAAAATGTATATACTATATATTTTAAATTGAGTTTTAATGTTTTGAAATTTTCAAAATACCAAGTGTATTTTCTTGCAATGTATTATATTATTTTGATAAATAGTATTTTAGTTACATTACTATATAACCAAAAAATAGTATATTCTATGGCGTATTTTACTTATTTAGTATGAGTAATTTATTGATTTGAAGTTTTGGGATTTTATTTATCATTACATTTAATTTAAGTATTTTATTTATTTAAATGGTGTTTGTGAACAACTATCTTATTTATTCACTTTGTATATTCTATGAGTAGTCAAAATAAATTTATAATTTAAAAATTGTATATATTTTATATTTTAATTTGTGTATTAATTTTGAAAATTTCAAGCAACAAAGTGTATTTTTCTTAAATTGTTTTATTTTATTTTGAAAAATAGTATTTTAGTTACATTACAATATAACCAAAAATAGTATATTCTATGGGTATTTTAGTTATTAGTAAGAGTAATTTATTGATTTGAAGTTTTGTGATTTTATTTATCATTATATTTAATTTAAGTATTTTATTTATTTAAATGTTGTATGTGAACAACTATTTATTATTTATTTACTATGTATATTCTATGAGTAGTCAAAATACAATTTATAATTAAAAAATGTGTATACTATATATTTTAATTTGTGTTTTAATCTTTTGAAATTTTCAAAATACAAAGTGTATTTTCTTGTATTGTATTATATTATTTTGAAAAATAGTATATTCTATAGGTATTTAAGTTGATTAGTAATAGTAATTTATCAATATGAAGTTTTGTGATTTTATTTATCTTTTATTTAATTTAAGTATTTTATTTCTTTAAATTGTGTATGTGAACAACTATTTATTATTTATTTACTATGTATATTCTATGAGTAGTCAAAATAAAATTTAGAACTTAAAAATGTATGTACTATATATTTTAAATTGAGTTTTAATGTTTTGAAATTTTCAACTACCAAGTGTATTTCTTGCAATGTATTATATTATTTTGATAAATAGTATTTTAGTTACATTACTATATAACCAAAAAATAGTATATTCTATGCGTATTTTACTTATTTAGTATGAGTAATTTATTGATTTGAAGTTTTGGGATTTTATTTATCATTACATTTAATTTAAGTATTTTATTTATTTAAATGGTGTTTGTGAACAACTATTTCTTATTTATTCACTTTGTATATTCTATGAGTAGTCAAAATAAAATTTATAATTTAAAAATTGTATATATTTTATATTTTAATTTGTGTATTAATTTTTTGAAAATTTCAAGCAACAAAGTGTATTTTTCTTAAATTGTTTTATTTTATTTTGAAAAATAGTATTTTAGTTACATTACAATATAACCAAAAAATAGTATATTCTATGGTATTTTAGTTATTTAGTAATAGTAATTTATTGATTTGAAGTTTTGTGATTTTATTTATCATTATATTTAATTTAAGTATTTTATTTATTTAAATGTTGTATGTGAACAACTATTTATTATTTATTTACTATGTATATTCTATGAGTAGTCAAAATACAATTTATAATTTAAAAATGTGTTATACTATATATTTTAATTTGTGTTTTAATCTTTTCAAATTTTCAAAATACAAAGTGTATTTTCTTGTATTGTATTATATTATTTTTGAAAATAGTATATTCTATAGGTTTTAAGTTGATTAGTAATAGTAATTTATCAATATGAAGTTTTGTGATTTTATTTATCTTTATATTTAATTTAAGTATTTTATTTCTTTAAATAGTGTATGTGAACACACTATTATTATTTATTTACTATGTATATTCTATGAGTAGTCAAAATAAAATTTAGAACTTGAAAAATGTATATATATATATTTTAAATTGAGTTTTAATGTTTTGAAATTTTCAAAATACAAAGTGTATTTTCTTGCAATGTATTATATTATTTTGATAAATAGTATTTTTAGTTACATTACAATATAACCAAAAAATAGTATATTCTATGGGTATTTTACTTATTTAGTATGAGTAATTTATTGATTTGACGTTTTGGGATTTTATTTATCATTACATTTAATTTAAGTATTTTATTTATTTAAATGGTATGTGAACAACTATTTCTTATTTATTTACTATGTATATTCTATGAGTAGTCAAAATAAAATTTATAATTTAAAAAATTGTATTATATTATATTTTAATTTGTGTATGAAATGTTTTGAAAATTTCAAAGCAACAAAGTGTATTTTCTTAATTGTTTTTTTTATTTTGAAAAATAGTATTTTAGTTACATTACAATATAACCAAAAAATAGTATATTCTATGGGTATTTTACTTATTTAGTATGAGTAATTTATTGATTTGACGTTTTGGGATTTTATTTATCATTACATTTAATTTAAGTATTTTATTTATTTAAATGGTGTATGTGAACAACTATTTCTTATTTATTTACTATGTATATTCTGTGAGTAGTCAAAATAAAATTTATAATTTAAAAATTGTATATATATTATATTTTAATTTGTGTATGAAATGTTTGAAAATTTCAAGCAACAAAGTGTATTTTTCTTAAATTGTTTTATTTTATTTTGAAAAATAGTATTTTAGTTACATTACAATATAACCAAAAAATAGTATATTCTATGGGTATTTTACTTATTTAGTATGAGTAATTTATTGATTTGACGTTTTGGGATTTTATTTATCATTACATTTAATTTAAGTATTTTATTTATTTAAATGGGTATGTGAACAACTATTTCTTATTTATTACTATGTATATTCTGTGAGTAGTCAAAATAAAATTTATAATTAAAAATTGTATATATTTTATATTTTAATTTGTGTATTAAATGTTTGAAAATTTTAAGCAACAAAGTGTATTTTTCTTAAATTGTTTTATTTTATTTTGAAAAATAGTATTTTAGTTACATTACAATATAACCAAAAAATAGTATATTCTATGGGTATTTTAGTTATTTAGTAAGAGTAATTTATTGATTTGAAGTTTTGTGATTTTATTTATCATTATATTTAATTTAAGTATTTTATTTATTTAAATGTTGTATGTGAACAACTATTTATTATTTATTTACTATGTATATTCTATGAGTGGTCAAAATACAATTTATAATTTAAAAAATGTGTATACTATATATTTTAATTTTGTTTTAATCTTTTCAAATTTTCAAAATACAAAGTGTATTTTCTTGTATTGTATTATATTATTTTGAAAAATAGTATATTCTATAGGTATTTAAGTTGATTAGTAATAGTAATTTATCAATATGAAGTTTTGTGATTTTATTTATCTTTATATTTAATTTAAGTATTTTATTTCTTTAAATAGTCTATGTGAACAACTATTTATTATTTATTTACTATGTATATTCTATGAGTAGTCAAAATAAAATTTAGAACTTAAAAAATGTATGTACTATATATTTTAAATTGAGTTTTAATGTTTTGAAATTTTCAAACTACCAAGTGTATTTTCTTGCAATGTATTATATTATTTTGATAAATAGTATTTTAGTTACATTACTATATAACCAAAAAATAGTATATTCTATGGGGTTTTTGATAAGTGCATATTTTGACATATTTTTATATCAAATCCTTTATACTTTTCTTGCTTTATTCTTGTTAATATTCTTGTTTTATTAATGTTTTGTGTTAGGGAATAAATGGAAGCATGTTTTCAGATTTGTGCAGTTTTTGTAATTTGAGCATAACTTCATGATCAAAAGCTCTATGGACCTGAAGCTTGTTTCATTTGAAAGCCAAGAGATAGAGGTACAACTTTTATGTTGAGGTTCAGCCCAATTCAGTTTTGATGATAGCAGAAAATTCATCCAAGTAATTACACAAAATGGATCACCAAAATCAGATCAGAGTTCAGCCCAGTATTGACTTATTTTACCAATTCGGTTATATATCTTGAGCCCAAATTTATTTGGTCTGAAATTCGGATATGTTATACCCAAGAGGTAAATAAACAAGTTTGCTGAAGACAAGATGGTTGTGAAAATGTGTTTGAAATGGTAAAACCATAGGCTGCAAGTTGCTACTGATGTTACAGGGCGGCTCTTGGACATGACTCGGTAATTTGACCATATCTCCTTCATCCGATCGCCAAATTTGACAAAAGATATATGAAAATATATCAGCGTTGAAAGATCTACAATTTTTATTCTTTACATATCTTCAAACTCTGGCTGTATCTGACCGAAAAATGTAATTCAATTCAATGGTTGAGAAATTTGTGTAACAACTTACCAACTCTTGGCAACTAGCATACCACTTGATTAACCCCTCCATTATTTGTTTGGCCTCTAGCTTACTCCAAGTACTATAAATAGGCCATGTATTCAGCTTGTAAGAGGAGGGGGGTAGAGGGTTTCTTTAGGCTAAGTTATCTAGTTTGTATGTTTTCTAGTATTGTAAGTTTTCTAGTAGTAATAGAAATGCATTCTCTAGTTTCTCTTATATTTTTTAGTCTTTGTTACTTTTATTATTGTCTTTCTAAATTTTTATTTTGCTGAGGAAAAAGGGTGAATCTCTTGATGGAGGAAGATAAATGGTTATAAGGGTAGAAATTGTTTAAGTATGTTGTATTATTATTATTATTTTTGATCTAAACCCTACTTATTTTTGTGGTGGTTCTTGATTTATGTATCTCCAATGGCACAACAAATACTTGGGTTCATTTAGCTTATTGTACAGTTTTACCCCACCGACTGCTAATGTGAAACCTTGATTTGTTGTTGACGAAAGAGTATATAAATGCTTGATCCCATAAATAAGTGTTGGCGTTAAGAGATAATTTGCAATAGTAAGACAATATCATGATTACCTTATTGCATGAGTTACTTGATAATATCTTCCATTGGAACCTTCATTATGTATGGATTCCAAATTGTGGCAATTAATAGAGGTAAAAAGAATAAATAACCATTTATTTATCCAAAACTCAAGAGTGGATCCCTAATCCTCAGTACTTTATTTACTTCGGTTTTTTCTAGCTACATCATACATTAATTGTTCATATATTTTTTATTCACATAAACTCCATCTTTTATATAATATATAAACTTGAATTCTTCAAACAACTTCCCTGTGGATCGACCTCGGACTCACGAGAAATTTATTACTTTACTACAACATGCACTTGGGTTTGCAACCTTAAAGTTGTAGCAATTTTACTTATTTAGTATGAGTAATTTATTGATTTGAAGTTTTGGGATTTTATTTATCATTACATTTAATTTAAGTATTTTATTTATTTAAATGTGTTTGTGAACAACTATTTCTTATTTATTCACTTTGTATATTCTATGAGTAGTCAAAATAAAATTTATAATTTAAAAAATTGTATATATTTTATATTTTAATTTGTGTATTAAATGTTTGAAAATTTCAAGAAACAAAGTGTATTTTTCTTAAATTGTTTTATTTTATTTTGAAAAATAGTATTTTAGTTACATTACAATATAAAAAAATAGTATATTCTATGGGTATTTTACTTATTTAGTATGAGTAATTTATTGATTTGACGTTTTGGGATTTTATTTATCATTACATTTAATTTAAGTATTTTATTTATTAAAATGGTGTATGTAAACAACTATTTCTTATTTATTTACTATGTATATTCTATGAGTAGTCAAAATAAAATTTAGAACTTAAAAAATGTATATACTATATATTTTAAATTGAGTTTTAATGTTTTGAAATTTTCAAACTACCAAGTGTATTTTCTTGCAATGTATTATATTATTTTGATAAATAATTTTAGTTACATTACTATATAACCAAAAAATAGTATATTCTATGCGTATTTTACTTATTTAGTATGAGTAATTTATTGATTTGAAGTTTTGGGATTTTATTTATCATTACATTTAATTTAAGTATTTTATTTATTTAAATGGTGTTGTGAACAACTATTTCTTATTTATTCACTTTGTATATTCTATGAGTAGTCAAAATAAAATTTATAATTTAAAAATTGTATATATTTTATATTTTAATTTGTGTATTAAATGTTTGAAAATTTCAAGCAACAAAGTGTATTTTTCTTAAATTGTTTTATTTTATTTTGAAAAATAGTATTTTAGTTACATTACAATATAACCAAAAAATAGTATATTCTATGGGTATTTTAGTTATTTAGTAAGAGTAATTTATTGATTTGAAGTTTTGTGATTTTATTTATCATTATATTTAATTTAAGTATTTTATTTATTTAAATGTTGTATGTGAACAACTATTTATTATTTATTTACTATGTATATTCTATGAGTAGTCAAAATACAATTTATAATTTAAAAAATGTGTATACTATATATTTTAATTTGTGTTTTAATCTTTTCAAATTTTCAAAATACAAAGTGTATTTTCTTGTATTGTATTATATTATTTGAAAAATAGTATATTCTATAGGTATTTAAGTTGATTAGTAATAGTAATTTATCAATATGAAGTTTTGTGATTTTATTTATCTTTATATTTAATTTAAGTATTTTATTTCTTTAAATTGTGTATGTGAACAACTATTTATTATTTATTTACTATGTATATTCTATGAGTAGTCAAAATAAAATTTAGAACTTAAAAAATGTATGTACTATATATTTTAAATTGAGTTTTAATGTTTTGAAATTTTCAAACTACCAAGTGTATTTCTTGCAATGTATTATATTATTTTGATAAATATTATTTTAGTTACATTACTATATAACCAAAAAATAGTATATTCTATGCGTATTTTACTTATTTAGTATGAGTAATTTATTGATTTGAAGTTTTGGGATTTTATTTATCATTACATTTAATTTAAGTATTTTATTTATTTAAATGGTGTTTGTGAACAACTATTTCTTATTTATTCACTTTGTATATTCTGTGAGTAGTCAAAATAAAATTTATAATTTAAAAATTGTATATATTTTATATTTTAATTTGTGTATTAATGTTTGAAAATTTCAAGCAACAAAGTGTATTTTTCTTAAATTGTTTTATTTTATTTTGAAAAATAGTATTTTAGTTACATTACAATATAACAAAAAAATAGTATATTCTATGGGTATTTTACTTATTTAGTATGAGTAATTTATTGATTTGACGTTTTGTGATTTTATTTATCTTTATATTTAATTTAAGTATTTTATTTCTTTAAATAGTGTATGTGAACAACTATTTGTTATTTATTTACTATGTATATTCTATGAGTAGTCAAAATAAAATTTAGAACTTTAAAAATGTATATACTATATATTTTAAATTCAGTTTTAGTGTTTTGAAATTTTCAAAATACAAAGTGTATTTTCTTGCAATGTATTTATTATATTATTTTGATAAATAGTATTTTAGTTACATTACAATATAACCAAAAAATAGTATATTCTTTGGTATTTTACTTATTTAGTATGAGTAATTTATTGATTTGAAGTTTTTGTGATTTTATTTATCATTATATTTAATTTAAGTATTTTATTTATTTAAATGTTGTATGTGAACAACTATTTATTATTTATTTACTATGTATATTCTATGAGTAGTCAAAATACAATTTATAATTTAAAAAATGTGTATACTATATATTTTAATTTGTGTTTTAATCTTTTGAAATTTTCAAAATACAAAGTGTATTTTCTTGTATTGTATTATATTATTTTGAAAAATAGTATATTCTATAGATTTTAAGTTGATTAGTAATAGTAATTTATCAATATGAAGTTTTGTGATTTTATTTATCTTTATATTTAATTTAAGTATTTTATTTCTTTAAATAGTGTATGTGAACAACTATTTATTATTTATTTACTATGTATATTCTATGAGTAGTCAAAATAAAATTAGAACTTAAAAAATGTATGCACTATATATTTTAAATTGAGTTTTAATGTTTTGAAATTTTCAAACTACCAAGTGTATTTTCTTGCAATGTATTATATTATTTTGATAAATAGTATTTTAGTTACATTACAATATAACCAAAAAATAGTATATTCTATGGGTATTTTACTTATTTAGTATGAGTAATTTATTGATTTGAAGTTTTGGGATTTTATTTATCATTACATTTAATTTAAGTATTTTATTTATTTAAATGGTGTTTGTGAACAACTATTCTTATTTATTCACTTGTATATTCTATGAGTAGTCAAAATAAAATTTATAATTTAAAAATTGTATATATTTTATATTTTAATTTGTGTATTTAAATTTTGAAAATTTCAAGCAACAAAGTGTATTTTTCTTAAATGTTTTATTTTATTTTGAAAAATAGTATTTTAGTTACATTACAATATAACAAAAAAATAGTATATTCTATGGGTATTTTACTTATTTAGTATGAGTAATTTATTGATTTGACGTTTTGTGATTTTATTTATCTTTATATTTAATTTAAGTATTTTATCTTTAAATAGTGTATGTGAACAACTATGTGAACAACTATTTATTTATTTACTATGTATATTCTATGAGTAGTCAAAATAAAATTTAGAACTTAAAAAATGTATATACTATATATTTTAAATTCAGTTTTAATGTTTTGAAATTTTCAAAATACAAAGTGTATTTTCTTGCAATGTATTATATTATTTTGATAAATAGTATTTTAGTTACATTACTATATAACCAAAAAATAGTATCTTCTATGGGTATTTTACTTATTTAGTATGAGTAATTTATTTATTTGAAGTTTTGGGATTTTATTTATCATTACATTTAATTTAAGTATTTTATTTATTTAAATGGTGTATGTGAACAACTATTTCTTATTTATTTACTATGTATATTCTGTGAGTAGTCAAAATAAAATTTATAATTTAAAAATTGTATATATTTTATATTTTAATTTGTGTATTAAATGTTTGAAAATTTTAAGCAACAAAGTGTATTTTTCTTAAATTGTTTTATTTTATTTTGAAAAATAGTATTTTAGTTACATTACAATATAACCAAAAAATAGTATATTCTATGGGTATTTTAGTTATTTAGTAAGTGTAATTTATTGATTTGAAGTTTTGTGATTTTATTTATCATTATATTTAATTTAAGTATTTTATTTATTTAAATGTTGTATGTGAACAACTGTTTATTATTTATTTACTATGTATATTCTATGAGTAGTCAAAATACAATTTATAATTTAAAAAATTTGTATACTATATATTTTAATTTGTGTTTTAATCTTTTCAAATTTTCAAAATACAAAGTGTATTTTCTTGTATTGTATTATATTATTTTGAAAAATAGTATATTCTATAGGTATTTAAGTTGATTAGTAATAGTAATTTATCAATATGAAGTTTTGTGATTTTATTTATCTTTATATTTAATTTAAGTATTTTATTTCTTTAAATGGTGTATGTGAACAACTATTTATTATTTATTTACTATGTATATTCTATGAGTAGTCAAAATAAAATTTAGAACTTAAAAAATGTATATACTATATATTTTAAATTGAGTTTTAATGTTTTGAAATTTTCAAAACTACCAAGTGTATTTTCTTGCAATGTATTATATTATTTTGATAAATAGTATTTTAGTTACATTACTAATATAACAAAAAAATAGTATATTCTATGGTATTTTACTTATTTAGTATGAGTAATTTATTGATTTGAAGTTTTGGGATTTTATTTATCATTACATTTAATTTAAGTATTTTATTTATTTAAATGTTGTATGTGAACAACTGTTTATTATTTATTTACTATGTATATTCTATGAGTAGTCAAAATACAATTTATAATTTAAAAAATGTGTATACTATATATTTTATTTGCGTTTTAATGTTTTGAAAATTTCAAAATACAATTATTTTCCTGTATTGTATTATATTATTTTGAAAAAATAGTATATTCTATATGTATTTAGTTGTTAGTAATTAGTAATTTATCAATATGAAGTTTTGTGATTTTATTTATCTTTATATTTAATTTAAGTATTTTATTTCTTTAAATGGTGTATGTGAACAACTATTTATTATTTATTTACTATGTATTTGTATGAGTAGTCAAAATAAAATTTAGAAATTAAAAAATGTATGTACTATATATTTTAAATTGAGTTTTAATGTTTTGAAATTTTCAAAATACAAAGTGTATTTTCTTGCAATGTATTATATTATTTTGATAAATAGTATTTTAGTTACATTACAATATAACCAAAAAATAGTATATTCTATGGGTATTTTACTTATTTAGTATGAGTAATTTATTGATTTGAAGTTTTGGGATTTTATTTATCATTATATTTAATTTAGTATTTTATTTATTTAAATGGTGTATGTGAATAACTATTTATTATTTATTTACTATGTATATTCTGTGAGTAGTCAAAATAAAATTTATAATTTAAAAATTGTATATTTTATATTTTAATTTGTGTATTAAATGTTTGAAATTTCAGCAACAAAGTGTATTTTTTTTCAAATTGTTTTATTTTATTTTGAAAAATAGTATTTTAGTTACATTACAATATAACCAAAAAATAGTATATTCTATGGGTATTTTAGTTATTTAGTAGAGTAATTTATTATGAAGTTTTGTGATTTTATTTATCATTATATTTAATTTAAGTATTTTATTTATTTAAATGTTGTATGTGAACAACTGTTTATTATTTATTTACTATGTATATTCTATGAGTAGTCAAAATACAATTTATAATTTAAAAAATATGTATACTATATATTTTAATTTGAGTTTTAATGTTTTGAAATTTTCAAAATACAATGTATTTTCCTGTATTGGTATATATATTATTTTGAAAAATAGTATATTCTATATGTATTTAAGTTGATTAGTATAGTAATTTATCAATATGAAGTTTTGTGATTTTATTTATCTTATATTTAATTTAAGTATTTTATTTCTTTAAATGGTGTATGTGAACAACTATTTATTATTTATTTACTATGTATATTCTATGAGTAGTCAAAATAAAATTTAGAAATTAAAAAATGTATGTACTATATATTTTAAATTGAGTTTTAATGTTTTGAAATTTTCAAAATACCAAGTGTTTTTCTTGCAATGTATTATATTATTTTGATAATAGTATTTTAGTTACATTACAATATAACCAAAAAATAGTATATTCTATGGGTATTTTACTTATTTAGTATGAGTAATTTATTGATTTGAGTTTTGGGATTTTATTTATCATTACATTTAATTTAAGTATTTTATTTATTTAAATGGTGTTTGTGAACAACTATTTCTTATTTATTCACTTTGTATATTCTATGAGTAGTCAAAATAAAATTTATAATTTAAAAATTGTATATATTTTATATTTTAATTTGTGTATTAAATGTTTGAAAATTTCAAGCAACAAAGTGTATTTTTCTTAAATTGTTTTATTTTATTTTGAAAAATAGTATTTTAGTTACATTACAATATAACCAAAAAATAGTATATCTATGGGTTTTTTAGTTATTTAGTAAGAGTAATTATTTTTGAAGTTTTGTGATTTTATTTATCATTATATTTAATTTAAGTATTTTATTTATTTAAATGTTGTATGTGAACAACTGTTATTATTTATTTACTATGTATATTCTATGAGTAGTCAAAATACAATTTATAATTTAAAAAATGTGTATACTATATATTTTAATTTGTGTTTTAATGTTTTGAAATTTTCAAAATACAATGTGTTTTCCTGTATGTATTATATTATTTTGAAAAAATAGTATATTCTATATGTATTTAAGTTGATTAGTAATAGTAATTTTCAATATGAAGTTTTGTGATTTTATTTATCTTTATATTTAATTTAAGTATTTTATTTCTTTAAATGGTGTATGTGAACAACTATTTATTATTTATTTACTATGTATATTCTATGAGTAGTCAAAATAAAATTTAGAAATTAAAAAATGTATGTACTATATATTTTAAATTGAGTTTTAATGTTTTGAAATTTTCAAAATACCAAGTGTATTTTCTTGCAATGTATTATATTATTTTGATAAATAGTATTTTAGTTACATTACTATATAACCAAAAAATAGTATATTCTATGGGTATTTTACTTATTTAGTATGAGTAATTTATTGATTTGAAGTTTGGGATTTTATTTATCATTACATTTAATTTAAGTATTTTATTTATTTAAATGGTGTATGTGAACAACTATTTCTTATTTATTTACTTTGTATATTCTATGAGTAGTCAAAATAAAATTTATAATTTAAAAAATGTGTATATTTTATATTTTAATTTGTGTATTAATTTTTTGAAAATTTCAAGTAACAAAGTGTATTTTTCTTAAATTGTTTTTATTTTTTGAAAAAAGTATTTTAGTTACATTACAATATAACCAAAAATAGTATATTCTATGGGTATTTTAGTTATTTAGTAAGAGTAATTTATTGATTGAAGTTTTGTGATTTTATTTATCATTATATTTAATTTAAGTATTTTATTTATTTAAATGTTGTATGTGAACAACTATTTATTATTTATTTACTATGTATATTCTATGAGTAGTCAAAATAAAATTTAGAACTTAAAAAATGAATATACTATATATTTTAAATTGAGTTTTAATGTTTTGAAATTTTCAAAATACAAAGTGTATTTTCTTGCAATGTATTATATTATTTTGATAAATAGTATTTTAGTTACATTACAATATAACCAAAAAATAGTATATTCTATGGGTATTTTACTTATTTAGTATGAGTAATTTATTGATTTGAAGTTTTGGGATTTTATTTATCATTACATTTAATTTAAGTATTTTATTTATTTAAATGGTGTATGTGAACAACTATTTCTTATTTATTTACTATGTATATTCTGTGAGTAGTCAAATAAAATTTATAATTTAAAAATGTATATATTTTATATTTTAATTTGTGTATGAAATGTTTGAAAATTTCAAGCAACAAAGTGTATTTTCTTAAATTGTTTATTTATTTTGAAAAATAGTATTTTAGTTACATTACAATATAACCAAAAAATAGTATATTCTATGGGTATTTTACTTATTTAGTATGAGTAATTTATTGATTTGACGTTTTTGATTTTATTTATCATTACATTTAATTTAAGTATTTTATTTATTTAAATGGTGTATGTGAACAACTATTTCTTATTTATTTACTATGTATATTCTATGAGTAGTCAAAATAAAATTTATAATTTAAAAATTGTATATATTTTATATTTTAATTTGTGTTTTAATGTTTTGAAATTTCAAGCAACAAAGTGTATTTTTCTTAAATTGTTTTATTTTATTTTGAAAAATAGTATTTTAGTTACATTACAATATAACCAAAAATAATAGTATATTCTATGGGTATTTTACTTATTTAGTATGAGTAATTTATTGATTTGAAGTTTTGGGATTTTATTTATCATTACATTTAATTTAAGTATTTTATTTATTTAAATGGTGTATGTGAACAACTATTTCTTATTTATTTACTATGTATATTCTGTGAGTAGTCAAAATAAAATTTATAATTTAAATTGTATATTATTTATTTTTAATTTGTGTTTAAATGTTTGAAAATTTCAAGCAACAAAGTGTATTTTTCTTAAATTGTTTTATTTTTTTGAAAAATAGTATTTTAGTTACATTACAATATAACCAAAAAATAGTATATTCTATGGGTATTTTAGTTATTTAGTAGAGTAATTTATTGATTTGAAGTTTTGTGATTTTATTTATCATTATATTTAATTTAAGTATTTTATTTATTTAAATGTTGTATGTGAACAACTATTTATTATTTATTTACTATGTATATTCTATGAGTAGTCAAAATACAATTTATAATTTAAAAAATGTGTATATATATAAGTTTTAATTGTTTTTGAAATTTTCAAAATACAAAGTGTATTTTCTTGTATTGTATTATATTATTTTGAAAAATAGTATATTCTATAGGTATTTAAGTTGATTAGTAATAGTAATTTATCAATATGAAGTTTTGTGATTTTATTTATCTTTATATTTAATTTAAGTATTTTATTTCTTTAAATAGTGTATGTGAACAACTATTTATTATTTATTTACTATGTATATTCTATGAGTAGTCAAAATAAAATTTAGAACTTAAAAAATGTATATACTATATATTTTAAATTGAGTTTTAATGTTTTGAAATTTTCAAAATACAAAGTGTATTTTCTTGCAATGTATTATATTATTTTGATAAATAGTTAGTTACATTACAATATAACCAAAAAATAGTATATTCTATGGGTATTTTACTTATTTAGTATGAGTAATTTATTGATTTGAGTTTTTGGATTTTTCATTACATTTAATTTAAGTATTTTATTTATTTAAATGGTGTATGTGAACAACTATTTCTTATTTATTTACTATGTATATTCTGTGAGTAGTCAAAATAAAATTTATAATTTAAAATTGTATATTATTATATTTTAATTTGTGTATGAATGTTTTGAAATTTCAAGCAACAAAGTGTATTTTCTTAAATTGTTTTATATTTATTTTGAAAAATAGTATTTTAGTTAATTACAATATAACCAAAAAATAGTATATTCTATGGGTATTTTACTTATTTAGTATGAGTAATTTATTGATTTGACGTTTTGGGATTTTATTTATCATTACATTTAATTTAAGTATTTTATTTATTTAAATGGTGTATGTGAAAACTATTTCTTATTTATTTACTATGTATATTCTGTGAGTAGTCAAAATAAAATTTATAATTTAAAAAATTGTATATATTTTATATTTTAATTTGTGTATTTAATGTTTTGAAAATTTAAGCAACAAAGTGTATTTTTCTTAATTGTTTTATTTTATTTTGAAAAATAGTATTTTAGTTACATTACATATAACCAAAAAATAGTATATTCTATGGGTATTTTAGTTATTTAGTAAGAGTAATTTATTGATTTGAAGTTTTGTGATTTTATTTATCATTATATTTAATTTAAGTATTTTATTTATTTAAATGTTGTATGTGAACAACTATTTATTATTTATTTACTATGTATTATTCTATGAGTAGTCAAAATACAATTTATAATTTAAAAAATGTGTATACTATATATTTTAATTTGTGTTTTAATCTTTTCAAATTTTCAAAATACAAAGTGTATTTTTCTTGTATTGTATTATATTATTTTGAAAAATAGTATATTCTATAGGTATTTAAGTTGATTAGTAATAGTAATTTATCAATATGAAGTTTTGTGATTTTATTTATCTTTATATTTAATTTAAGTATTTTATTTCTTTAAATAGTGTATGTGAACAACTATTTATTATTTATTTACTATGTATATTCTATGAGTAGTCAAAATAAAATTTAGAACTTAAAAAATGTATTACTATATATTTTAATTGAGTTTTAATGTTTTGAAATTTTCAAACTACCAAGTGTATTTTCTTGCAATGTATTATATTATTTTGATAAATAGTATTTTAGTTACATTACATATAACCAAAAAATAGTATATTCTATGGGTATTTTGATAAGTGCATATTTTGACATATTTTTATATCAATCCTTTATAGTTTTCTTGCTTTATTCTTGTTAATATAATCTTGTTTTATTAATGTTTTGTGTTAGGGAAAAATGGAAGCATGTTTTCAGACTTGTGCAGTTTTTGTAATTTGAGCATAACTTCATGATCAAAAGCTCTATGGACCTGAAGCTTGTTTCATTTGAAAGCCAAGAGATAGAGGTAACAAATTTTATGTTGAGGTCAGCCCAATCAGTTTTGATGATAGCAGAAATTCTCCAAGTAATTACACAAATGGATCACCAAATTCAGATCAGAGTTCAGCCCAGTATTTGATTATTTTACCATTCGGTTATATATCTTGAGCCAAATTTATTTTGGTCTGAATTCGGATATGTTATACCAAGAGGTAAATAAACAAGATTTGCTGAAGACAAGATGGTGTGAAAATGTGTTGAAATGGTAAAACCATAGCTTCAAGTTGCTACTGATGTTACAGGGCTCTTTGGACATGACTCGGTAATTTGACCATATCTCCTATATCCGATCGCCAAATTTGACAAAAGATATATGAAATATATCAGCGTTGAAAGATTACAATTTTATTTCTTTACATATCTTCAAACTCTGGCTGTATTTGACCGAAAAATGTAATTCAATTCAATGGTAGAATTTTGTGTACAACTTACCACTCTTGGCAATAGCATACCACTTGATTAACCCCTCCATTATTTGTTTGGCCTCTAGCTTACTCCAAGTAATATAATAGGCCATTGTATTCAGCTTGTAGAGGAGGGGGTATTTAGAGGTTTTCTTTAGGTAAGTTATCTAGTTTGTATGTTTTCTAGTATTGTAAGTTTTCTAGTAGTAATAGAAATGCATTCTTCTAGTTTCTCTTATATTTTTAGTCTTTGTTACTTTTATTATGTCTTTCTAATTTTATTTTGCTGAGGAAAAAGGGTGATTCTCTTTGATGGAGGAAGATAAATGGTTTATAAGGGTAGAAATTGATTTTAAGTATGTTGTATTATTATATTATTTTTGATCTAACCTACTTATTTTTGTGGTATTCTGATTTATGTATCTCCAATGGCACAACAATACTTGGGTTCTTGCTTATTTGTACAGTTTTACCCCACGACTGCTAATGTGGAAACTTGATTTGTTGTTGACGAAAGAGTATATAATGCTTGATCCCATAAATAAGTGTTGGCGTTAAGAGATAATTGCAATAGTAAGACAATATCATGATACCTTATTGCATGAGTTATTGATTATATTCTTCCCATTGAACCTTCTTATGTATGGATTCCAATTGTGGCAATTATAGAGGTAAAAGAATAAATACCATTATATCCAAACTCAGAGTGGATCCCTAATCCTCAGTACTTTTATTACTCGGTTTTTTCTTTAGCTACATCATAACATTAATTGTTCATATATTTTTTTAATTCACATAAACTCATCTTTTTATAAATATAAACTTGAATATCTTCAAAACAACTTCCCTGTGGATCGACCTCGACTCACGAGAATTTATACTTACTACAACATGCACTTGGGTTTGCAACCTTAAATTGTAGCAATTTTACTTATTTAGTATGAGTAATTTATTGATTTGAAGTTTTGGGATTTTATTTATCATTACATTTAATTTAAGTATTTTATTTATTTAAATGGTGTTTGTGAACAACTATTTCTTATTTATTCACTTTGTATATTCTATGAGTAGTCAAAATAAAATTTATAATTTAAAATTGTATATATTTTATATTTTAATTTGTGTATTAAATGTTTGCAAATTTCAAGAACAAAGTGTATTTTCTTAAATTGTTTTATTTTATTTTGAAAAATAGTATTTAGTTACATTACAATATAACCAAAAATAGTATATTCTATGGGTATTTATTTATTTAGTATGAGTAATTTATTGATTTGAAGTTTTGGATTTTATTTATCATTATATTTAATTTAAGTATTTTATTTATTTAAATGTGTATGTGAACAACTATTTATTATTTATTTACTATGTATATTCTATGAGTAGTCAAAATAAATTTAGAACTTAAAAATGTATATACTATATATTTTTAATTGAGTTTTAATGTTTTGAAATTTTCAAAACTACCAAGTGTATTTTCTTGCAATGTATTATATTATTTTGATAATATTATTTTAGTTACATTACTATAACCAAAAAATAGTATATTCTATGGTTATTTTACTTATTTAGTATGAGTAATTTATTGATTTGAAGTTTTGGATTTTATTTATCATTACATTTAATTTAAGTATTTTATTTATTTAAATGGTGTATGTGAACAACTATTTCTTATTTATTTACTTGTATATTCTATGAGTAGTCAAAATAAAATTTATAATTTAAAAATTGTATATATTTTATATTTTAATTTGTGTATTAAATGTTTGAAAATTTCAAGCACAAAGTGTATTTTTCTTAAATTGTTATTTTATTTTGAAAAATAGTATTTTAGTTACATTACAATATAACCAAAAAATAGTATATTCTATGGGTATTTTAGTTATTTAGTAAGAGTAATTTATTGATTTGAAGTTTTGTGATTTTATTTATCATTATATTTAATTTAAGTATTTTATTTATTTAAATGTTGTATGTGAACAACTATTTATTATTTATTTACTATGTATATTCTATGAGTAGTCAAAATACAATTTATAATTTAAAAAATGTGTATACTATATATTTTAATTTGTGTTTTAATCTTTTCAATTTTCAAAATACAAAGTGTATTTTCTTGTATTGTATTATATTATTTTGAAAAATAGTATATTCTATAGGTATTTAAGTTGATTAGTAATAGTAATTTATCAATATGAAGTTTTGTGATTTTATTTATCTTTATATTTAATTTAAGTATTTTATTTCTTTAAATTGTGTATGTGAACAACTATTTATTATTTATTTACTATGTATATTCTATGAGTAGTCAAAATAAAATTTAGAACTTAAAAAATGTATGTACTATATATTTAAATTGAGTTTTAATGTTTTGAAATTTTCAAAACTACAAGTGTATTTTTCTTGCAATGTATTATTATTTTGATAAATATTATTTTAGTTACATTACTATATAACCAAAAAATAGTATATTCTATGGTATTTTACTTATTTAGTATGAGTAATTTATTGATTTGAAGTTTTGGGATTTTATTTATCATTACATTTAATTTAAGTATTTTATTTATTTAAATGGTGTTTGTGAACAACTATTTCTTATTTATTCACTTGTATATTCTATGAGTAGTCAAAATAAAATTTATAATTTAAAAATTGTATATATTTTATATTTTAATTTGTGTATTAATTTTTGAAATTTCAAGCAACAAAGTGTATTTTTCTTAAATTGTTTTATTATTTTGAAAATAGTATTTTAGTTACATTACAATTAACCAAAAAATAGTATATTCTATGGTATTTTAGTTATTTAGTAAGAGTAATTTATTGATTTGAAGTTTTGTGATTTTATTTATCATTATATTTAATTTAAGTATTTTATTTATTTAAATGTTGTATGTGAACAACTATTTATTATTTATTTACTATGTATATTCTATGAGTAGTCAAAATACAATTTATAATTTAAAAATGTGTATACTATATATTTTAATTTGTGTTTTAATCTTTTCAAATTTTCAAAATACAAAGTGTATTTTCTTGTATTGTATTATATTATTTTGAAATAGTATATTCTATAGGTATTTAAGTTGATTAGTAATAGTAATTTATCAATATGATTTTTTGTGATTTTATTTATCTTTATATTTAATTTAAGTATTTTATTTCTTTAAATAGTGTATGTGAACAACTATTTATTATTTATTTACTATGTATATTCTATGAGTAGTCAAATAAAATTTAGAACTTAAAAATGTATGCACTTATATTTTAAATTGAGTTTTAATGTTTTGAAATTTTCAAACTACAAGTGTATTTTCTTGCAATGTATTATATTTTTTGATAAATAGTATTTTAGTTACATTACAATATAACCAAAAAATAGTATATTCTATGGTATTTTACTTATTTAGTATGAGTAATTTATTGATTTGAAGTTTTGGATTTTATTTATCATTACATTTAATTTAAGTATTTTATTTATTTAAATGTTGTATGTGAACAACTGTTTATTATTTATTTACTATGTATATTCTATGAGTAGTCAAAATACAATTTATAATTTAAAAAATGTGTATACTATATATTTTAATTTGAGTTAATGTTTGAAATTTTCAAAATACAAATTATATTTTCCTGTATTGTATTATATTATTTGAAAAATAGTATATTCTATAGGTATTTAAGTGATTAGTATAGTAATTTATCATATGAAGTTTTGTGATTTTATTTATCTTTATATTTAATTTAAGTATTTTATTTCTTTAAATAGTGTATGTGAACAACTATTTATTATTTATTTACTATGTATATTCTATGAGTAGTCAAAATAAAATTTAAAATTAAAAAATGTATGTACTATATATTTTAATTTGAGTTTTAATGTTTTGAATTTTTCAAATACCAAGTGTATTTTCTTGCAATGTATATATTATTTTGATAAATAGTATTTTAGTTACATTACTATATAACCAAAATAGTATATTCTATGGGTATTTTACTTATTTAGTATGAGTAATTTATGATTTGAGTTTTTGGGATTT
>CM033114.1:10236949-10278055 GCA_019321725.1 Paulownia fortunei | reverse complement strand
TGACCAGCTATTAATAGCTTCTACTTTACTTGGATCTACTGATATTCCTGCCCCTGCCCCTGATATGACATGTCCCAAGAATACCACTCGGTCCAACCAGAATTCACATTTCTTGAATTTAGCATATAATTGTTTCACTTTTAAAACCTCTAACACCATTTTCAAATGTGTCACGTGCTCTTCCTTTATTTTGGAGTAAATCAGGATGTCATCGATAAACACAATGACAAATTTATCCAGAAAATCTCTGAATGCCCGGTTCATCAGATCCATGAAAGCTGCTGGGGCGTTAGTTAATCCAAATGGCATCACCAGAAATTCATAATGTCCATACCTCGTGCGAAATGCTGTCTTCGAAATGTCATCTTCTTTTATTTTCAATTGATAATACCCAAATCGTAAATCAATCTTTGAAAATACTGCTACACCCTGGAGCTGATCGAATAAATCGTCAATTCAAGGTAAAGGGTATTTATTCTTAATTGTAACCTTATTTAATTCTCGGTAGTCTATGCACAGTCTCATCGTACCATCCTTCTTTCGTACAAATAGGACAGGCGCACCCCACGGTGAAAAGCTAGGTCTGATGAAACCTTTTTCCTGTAATTTCTGTAATTGTATCTTCAATTCCTTTAACTCAGATGGAGCCATTCGATATGGGGATTTTGAGATTGGAGATGTTCCCGGCTGCAAGTCAATCACAAACTCTATCTCACGATCGAGTGGTAACCCAGGAAGATCATCTAGAAATACTTCAGGGTATTCCTGAACCACTGGTACTTCACTAAGTGTAGGATGGTGTTGTTCTTCAATGCTCATAACACTGACTAAATACCCCTCACAACCCGCTTCTAATAAACGTTGTGCTTTCAGCGCTGATATTAGTGGAAATCTGAAGTTTTTCATAATCCCAACAAATATAAAAGGTTCTTCTCCAGGAGGTTGGAATGTCACTGTCTTTTTCTGGCAATCTATAGTAGCACAGTACTTTGATAACCAGTCCATGCCCAAAATTATGTCATAGTCATTCATGGCAAATATAATCAGATCAACATATAGTTCTCTATCTTCAATAGAAATGGCACAAGCTTTCAAAATCTGATTGGTCTGCTTTGAGTCTCCAGAAGGAATCGTCACATTGTAACTAATTTCTGTTATGTCAGGTGTCTTACCCAGCCTCTTCACATACTCAGTGGATGCAAATGAATGTGTAGCTCCTGAATCAAATAGTATAAATGCTGGAGTATCATGGATGAAAAGTTTACCTGTCACTACTGATGGATTCGCTTCTGCGTTTGCCCTAGTGATGGTAAAAACTCTAGCAGGTACGTTCTGTTGCTTTATAGAGTTTGGATTCTTCAAGCATGTTCTAGCAATATGACCAACCTTTCCACACACATAACACCTTCTAGGATCTGTAGGGCAGTTTCCCACATGTTGACCACCGCATCTAGGGCACATAGATTATGGCATTGGCGCTTTCCCCTGCTCTATTTTTGGTTTCTTATTGTGCTCCCACTGTTGCTGCCCTGGTTTCGATCGAAATTCGAGTTTCTATCCTTGAGCTTGGAATGGTCTCTTCTTTTCATTTCCAACCCACCTCTGTCCTTGTCCTTGCTGAAATTAACGACGAGCTTCCAGCGCACGAACAATTCTAAGTTCAGCTTGCTCAGCAACTAATGCTCTTTCAGCAATCTGTGAATATGTGACTCCTTGAATTCCCGCCATATTAACATCTCTGTATAGTTCTGGCCTCAAACCTTCAAGGAATCTTTCTACTTTCAGTGCATCAGTGCTAATCATATGCGTGGCAAACCTGGATAACTGTTCAAATTTTCGAATGTAGTCCCCAACTGTCATAGCTCCCTGTCGTAGCTGTATAAATTCATTCATCTTCATTGCACGAACAGGCGTTGTAAAGTATTTGTTTCTGAATAACTCTTTGAATCTTTCCCAAGTCATAGTAAAGGGATCCTCTATGCTCCTCATTGTATCCCACCAGTGCCCAACACTTCCACGAAGCATAAACGAGGCGCATATCACCTTCTCTTCCTCTGGGACTCTGCTATACTGGAACATATTTTCTAGGGTTCTCAGCCAATCCTCTGCAACTGTGGGATCTATCGCATCTTCAAATATTAGTGGATTAAGTTTTCTGAATCTTTCCCCAACTATCTCCACTGGTTCTGCTCGGGACTGTGGTTGATTCATTTCAGATCTCTGTTGTCCACCCACATCCCTCTGCTGGATGAGTTGTTGAATTTGTTCTGATTGTCGTTGAATAAGTTCTGTAAGTCGGTTTATAACAATGTCCTGATCGTCATTTGACATAGGTGTCTCTTCTTCTTGGTTTCTACCTCCATTGCTACTCTCACTCCATATTCTTGTCATGGCTGCAATATTGTTTTAAAACATGGCCAATATAATTCATAAAACAATGATGCATAATAAAATAAAACTTACGAGCAAGGCGATGCTTCTACAAGTTCCAAGTTTATGTACATGGACAGTCTACAGAACCTATAACCGCGCTCTGATACCACTCTGTAACAACCCCCAATACTACACATACATATATACTTATAGATACAAAAATTTTGACATGATAAATCCTGTGTACCTGTACAAATTTTTATTTTTTTTTATTTATTTTTTCTGTAACTGCATAATAAATAATAAACTATTTTTCTCACTCACAAACTAATATATATATACATGCAGAGGACCCATAACAACCATAACATTTACATACCCATGTACAGAAAAGTTTTAAAAGTAACACACAGTACAAATCCCAAAACCTAATATAATAAACTCTAAAATCAAATAAGTTAACAACCAGCCCGACAGGTCGTCATCCATGTACACTGATCTTCAGAACCTGTAGGAACTCCAGCCGCTCGCTCAGTAAGTTCATGGCTTCAAGTATCATCAAACTCACCTACAATGCATGAACTACGTGAGCTAATGTTCAGTAAATAAAAATCATGCATGCTGAAGGGATAATCCAACATAAATGCAATACATTTCTATGAGATTATGACAAGAATGCGAACTTATGCATCAAAATCATTTTATTTAAAAATCATTTTCCATCACTGGGCCCTTGGCCCACCTACTATGTATCGGATAGAGCTCTCGACAATATCAATAATCACATGGCCATAAACAGATCGACACAGTCTGGGGGCCATCTCTTGGGATCACCAAAGGTCCACCCCCTGTCTTCCCCTGTGACCCTCCAGAAGTATTCCCACCGGCGGCGTCAATAAGGGCACAGTCAAGTGGTCCACCCTCTCGTGACCACCAGAGGCACACCCCCTGTCAACCTCTATGATCCTCTGAAAAGTAATACTCGCGGCGCCCCAAATATCATATAAATAAGCCACACATGGGCCTCAGTACACTAGTAGTGGCCAACTAAAACATTTTCTTTCTAAAAATAATGTTATGCATGCAAAACCTTAACTATGAGCACGTATTATGCATGCACTTGTAAATATTGATGAATGGCATGTTCAATGACACAGTGAATCACATGTCTTGTCAACCAAACAACGCATGCACTATAAGATATTTATGATACTCATCAAGACACAATGATCACATTTAACACAAATAAGTCAAGAAATACTATACCCATGCATTGTAGTTGCAAATAGATTTTTACTTACCTTCCACCTTTGATATCTTATTGAAAATTAACAAGATTCTCCTCCCTAACCTTAGATATAAGGCGGCCTGTAAAAGTATGACGTATTAATTTTATTCTTAATCAATAAGTTTCTATATCAAATTTCATAAGGGATCTTAAATCTTAAATTTAATTAAGTAACAATCAAACCTTAAAATTTTTATATTTCACCCCAATCAGAACCTTTTAAATACTTTAATTTCTTATTTTAAATTTATTCTAATATTATTTAATTGATATGTTATAATCCTGTAATAAATCTTCAATTTAATTAACTCCATCATTCAATCAATACAAGATAATAAAATCGAATATTCGTAACTAATTTCAAATTAAAGGTGTATATTAGTTATTGTCTCACAAGAAAATAACTAGTTAATTTGAATCAAAACTTTCTTTCAAATTAGAAATAAACGACATAAACATATATTTTTATCCGTACAAAAATAAGAAAGGACTTACCCAAAATTTCTTCAAATTTATACGGTTGAAATTTGTTCTTACTATTTCTTCTTCGTTTTATTTTCTTTTCCTTTCTTTGCTGCCGTGCGCGGACGTGTGTGTGTGTGGTGTTATTTAGGAAATAAATGTAACGTAATATATTATATATGTACTTATCCTTAGTATTATCATTAAAGAAATCTAATCTAATATATTATATATATACTTAACCTTAATATTAGTATTAAAGTAATCTAATACAATATATTATATATATGCTTATCTTATCATATATATACATGTAATATAATATACACTACATATGCTTATCCTAATCATGTATAAATGTGTACACTACACGTGTAATCATACATATATATATATATATTATATTACACACCATATACTTATATATATATATATATAATATATTATATTTATATTTATATATATATTTTTATAATCAATACAAAATATTATTTATAAGCCCTTAAATTTATTTTTATATCAAAAATTACACCCTCTTAATTAATATGATAATGTACTTATTTTCTTTTATTATTATTATTACTATTACTATCATTATTTTTTTTCTAATTAATTTATTTGCATAGTTTATCCTACACCGATAAATACAACGATGCCACCTTTCACTTACGTGTATTATAATATTATCTGATAGTTGATACCTAAATTCTAATTTTAGTACCAACTCAACCAATTAGGTTAAATAATCTAAAAATTAATATCCGTGACAACTTCAAAAGTTTAATTATTAAAATACCGTATAAAATATAATGCATTATGAAATATTAATTAAAATATAATGACACATATATAGTATAAAATGCATGAATTATATTGGTCAGGTGAGTAGTGTGAGGTTCAGGTATTACACTTCATAGGTGCAAAAATTAGGGGAAAAGACATGTGACATTGTAGTACCACACGAAGTTTACCACCTCTTTCATAAGTAGTTGTAAGGCATTAATTGTTGCTTTTACAAGTAGCCTGAGATTTTGTTATATGAAACACAAGATAATTTTAATAGAAATCTCATTTTTAATAATCCTTCAAATGTTTTAAATTTTTTCCAACTAAAATATTTTTCACGTAACCTATCTCATTTTGTAAATTGCATTTTTGAAATATTTACTATTTGAAAAATGTATAGCAAAAAATATTATCAATAATTAAAATTACAACCATCGTAATATAATCTACGGATGGTGCGTTTATAATTTGAGTGGTAGAATTATCACATTTGGATTGTTACTTTTACTCCATTTGTACAAAAAATAGTATAAAATTATATGGCATTGTACTGCCACAAAAGAATTAGCTTTCTATTCGTTGTAACACGTTCAGAGCGTACGTAAATTTTTAAAGAATGCATGAAAATGACGGTGAACAATCATCCTAATTATTTTTAAAAATAATTAAACTTTTATCATTTATAACTTTTTTGCATAGATTTAATTATTTTTTGGTAAGTAATTTTTAACAAATTTCTGCCAAATATGTTTTGAAAAACTCATTATCAATTAAAATTCTAGCAATTGTACTGCTACCACCCGATATGGTACTTTTTACCACATTTTGGTGTTACTTTACAATAAATCAGTATTATTACAGACTCCATATATACACAAATTAGTATAGAAACCAATTACCGATATATTTTTGGATATTAGTTTTTTTTCATAAATATTTACCATTTGAAATGAACTACTAAAAGATGTATTAATGAAGTAAATATGAACAAAAAGTCTTTCTTATAGGGGCATCCATTTGTATTTGGAAACCGCTGCTGATAGATAGTGCCGCATAAAGTGTAGTAGAATTATTCCCATAAACTGTAAAATATTCAATTTTCTAGCATCCAAATAATACTTGAAAGTTTTAAATTTTTGTCATTATAATTTCTAGCATAGAATTATTACTGTACATTATTTTTAAATGAAAATATTTAGCATTTTGAACCATGTAGTTTTTTTATAAAAAAAATAATAATTATTGACATGTGAACTGCTTACCACCCAATATGGCTCTTTTACCGTAAGAGGTTGTATTGCATACAAAGTGTAGCCCCTCTTCCATGTGTAGTTGTGAGTGTTCATTTTACAAGAAAGGCACAAAATTCTTAAATAATATTAGCATATAATTAATTATAATGTGGTATCCAACCACCAATAATTTTTTTTATATTTACCAATCATGAAATTTTTCTCATAGTATATTTATGGCAATATATATGTTTGTAACAGTTCACTACATAAAACAAATAAATAAATAACAAGTACTTTGAAGAAGATAATTTTTTTTAATGCTAAAAGTTGGTACAAATATGTTTCCTATTAAGATTTATATAATCATATATTTATTTAACAAAGGAAAAAAGATATAGATAAATATAACCACAAGTGGTTAGAGTTTTACAATAGAAGTGGGCAACTGTTTCATGTATTATAATTTACATAACAGATTTATTATAGTAATTTTTTATTAGTTACCTCGCAAGGATTTCCGTACATAAAATATGTTAATGTGGACAATTTTTTGTTTGTTTGGGTTTATAGGTATATGGTTTCAATGTTAAGCTTGAATTTGGAGGAAGTACGGGATCAGAATTCTAAAAAGTATTTTAAGTCGGGATTATGCATTTGACTTATGAGACAATAAGATCATTAAAAAAGTCAAGGGTATTCAGTGTGGAGAATGAGACAGATGAGAAAATACCGTATAGCTTTTTCATTAAATAATGACTCATTTATATAATTTATAAAAAAAAAATTAGAATACATATAAAATAACAAATGTGAAAATTGTTTAAAGAAATAACTATCAAAATAGTATTTGACTAAAGAAGAAAATAAAGTCTAAATAAAAAAATATTAATATAGAATAAAGTAAAAATGGAATAAATATTAATAAAGAATAAAGTAAAGATGAAAGAAAATTAAGTTTTCTTATCATACCCTGCAAGATGGAGCTCCGAGAGAAGAGAGTACAATCTTAGCCTTCAAGAAAAGAAAACAACCACGAGGAAGCGGTTTGATATTGATCAGTAGAGGAGACATGAGTCACTTGGAAAGCACTACTTCGTACTTGTTCACGAATGAAGTCATAATCAATAGCAACATGTTTCATGCAAGAGTGTAATACCCGATTTGAACACAAATGTGTAGCACCAATATTATCACATGACGGTGGTTGAGGAAGGAAGACACCAACGTTCGTCAAAAGAGAGCAAATTTGACAAAGTTCAACAACTGCTAGCTACAAAATGATATTCAACTTCGGCAGAAGAGCGAACAACAATACGATGTTTTTTAGAACTCTAGGAAATAATATTATTAATATGGTAAACAAGATATGCCCCTGTAGAGTGAAATTATCCTTGTTACCTGCCTAACCAGCATTGGGAAAACATGTAAAGAAAGAGGGGAGTTCCAATAAAGCAGTATACCATGGTCCAAGGTGCCACATAGGTAACACAACAATGTTTGACAACATTTCAGTAATTAGTTTGTTGGGTTCGTAAAACCTTGTGATAATATGCATAGCAAAAAATTAAAAAATTTCAACTATTGAAATAAAAACATACATCACAAGTATAAAAACTATTCCCAAATTCAATGCGATTTTCACTCTGATAAATGACTAAGTTTTGCGAAATATACCTTTCAAGTAATTTGGTTGCAGTAGGATGTGAAAGAATTCAAATTCCTTAAACTCCATACAAACACCTCCATAGATCTCCCAAAAAGATTCATCAAGAACTCAACTCTAATGGTATCCACACTTCGATTAAATCCACAAGTACTAAATTCTTGCTAGTAAATTCAATCTCTTTGTTTCTATTCTAAGAATCAACAAGTTATTAGAAGAATTGTATGTAAGCACAAAAAGAGATGGAATCTCTTTCATAAAAGAACTTTTCTTGTAGAAGAAAGAAAAAGAAAAACAAGAGATGGAGAAGAGAGGGTTGGTCGAATATTTGAGTCCATTTTCTTTATTATCTTCATCTCTTTCCTAATTCAATTTGAAAACCTTCTCATTCCTTTCCTTATCTCTTGTTACTTTCTTTCTCTCCAAGACAAAGACTTTTCTATCTTTTACTAGAAATTTTTAATTTTTATAATTAAAACTCCAAATGAGCCTCTAACCCTATGAGCTTGGACTCTAATTAATTTTTAAAATCAGATTAATTGATCTCCATCAATTGATATAACCCAATTTACTTAATAATTAAATTAATTAATTATTTTATTCCATAAAAGGCCCTCTAATCAAATAAGGCCCTCATAAAATAATCTTACTATTTTAATTAATTAAATTAATTTAACTCCTTAAATTAATTTAACTCTAGCTACTTAATTGATCCAACCAATAAATTAACTCACTCTCATAAGACCCTAATCTTTATTAGGTCTAATTAATAATAATATTATTTAAATAGATAAATTTTTTAACTTCTTAAATTAAATGAAGCTCAAGTTAATTAATCACTATTAATTAATTTAAGCCAATACTTTGTATTATAATAGATTAGAAATTGATATTTGATTTGTGTGTGACTCATTAGGTTCACAAATAAGCTAATAGAATTTTACAACTTTTGCAACTTATGAATAAATTAATATTTAATTAATTAATCCACTTGGAATTAATTAATTAATTCAAATAACTTCACAAGTCAAGGGAAGTACCTGACAGTGTATCTTGACTGCCTACTCTTAGATGAATAGCAAGTGAACTTTTTTTGTTACAACGAGTACCATGCAAATACGATCATTCCATCAACTAATCTCCCAATTAAATCTTGGGCCAGGATTAATAGTCAAAATTATATTACGGATTAATAACTATCATCCCATTTTAAGTCACATTGATAATCCTTTAATGAATCATTTGAAAACCCTGTGTCTAATATTCCTTTTACCTTGACAAAGGTCTTATAGATCATGGACTACGAAAATATAGGACAGATAGGTGACAGATCCTTTGTTGGCTACCCATTGAACTCCATATATGAAGATATACACCCAATGTAAACCCATTATGATTGTCACATAATAAAAAAATACATCAAAATGCATGATGTCATGCATAAGGCCACTATGGTACCTTAAGTTTAAGGACTAATTAATGCACTATTGCAATTAGGAAATTTTCATTCGATAAACAATATTTCCAATTGAGAAGTTCCCATAAGTCATTTGGTGTACTTGTTCTCTAACAAACACCCACACACATGTACTAGCATCTTACGCTAATGTCTAAGGAATGAGATATTCTCATTTCAAGCATGCATTGTGTACGTGAGTCTATCGAGCTTATTGATGTCTCATCTCAATAAATATTTGACTCGAAACAAATTTAAGATCAAAGTCATAGAGGCATGTTCCATGATTTCCATCATATACATAATCATGCTCCATAGCTATTTATGATCTTCGGATAAGATAATTAAAGTAAAGAGAATATTTATTAATAAACATCATGAATAAGATTATTTTTATGAGAATATAAAAGCTCGCCACTAATTAGCTCATCGGGTACTAATCTAACAATCTCCCACTTACTCTAGAGCCAATTGCCCATGTATCTAAGACCTATCTTTTCAAGATGTCCTTCAAATACTCTCTGAACTATGGACTTTGTCAGTAGATTTGCTATATTTTCACTCACTCCAATTGAATGTCATCTTTACCAATGATCTCTCATATCAAATGGTATCTCTTTGATAAGATTTTAGCTCTTTTGCTTGCATAACAGCCCCATTGTTATCATAGTAGACAGTAACTAAATCAACAACGGAAGAGACTACACCCAACTATTAGATGAAGTTCCTCATCTAAACACTCTATTTTATTGCATCACTTATAGCAATATATTCAGCCTTGGTGGTAAAATCTGCGGTAATTGAAAACTAGAATCAGTGAAGCTTTCAAGCTTAAGCTCTCCATTGCCGTAAACTAAAAAGGCATCTATAGTCCTTTATAAGCCCTTAAAGATTGCCTTTACGGCTTTCTAGTGCTCCTAGTTTAGGTTGGATTGAACATCAGGCTATGTACATAACATAGTGTACATAATGCTTTTAATAACGAATGCATGTGTTATGCGAGTCATTATTTCTCTTTTCTCTAGAGTCTTAGGGACATAGACTTCGAAAGAGAGACCCCATGACTCATGGGGTAATAATCCTCTTTTGGACTTTTTCATGCTAACCTATTTAGCATTTTATCTATGTACGTATAGATTGGGATAGTCCAATCATTCTTTTGGATCTATCTCTGCAAATCCTAATCCCTATGATGTGGGATGCTTCTCCAAAATTCTTCATGGAGGACTAAGTAGATAACCACACCTTCCTTGATTGCAACATCCCTACATTATTCCCAAAGAGTGGGATGTCATCAACATAAAGCACAACAAATGTCATAGCACTCCCATTAACTTTCTTATACACATAGGGTTTATCTGAATTCTTAAGGAAACTTAATGATTTGATTGCCTCATCGAATCAGAGTTTTAAGCTTTGGGAATCTTGTTTGAGTCCATAAATAGATCTTTAGAATTTGCAAACTTTATGTTTGCTCCCACTGGATATGAAGCCCTGTAGCTACCTCATATAGATCTATCCTTCATACTCCCATTGAAGAATACAACCTTCGCATCTATTTGCTATATCTCGTAGACATAATACACTGATATGGAAAATAATATTGAAATAGCTTTCAACATCACAACTGGTGAGAAGTTTTCTTCATACCAGTCGTGCCTTTTATTACCTTTTATTCTACATCAAGAATACTACCTTTTATTCTACATCAAGTTTCTGCTTATAGACCTATTTGTAACTAATGGGTATAATACCATGTGGTGGGTCCACCAAGGTACATACCTTATTGGAGTACATGTAGTCCATCTCGACTTGCATGATCTCTTACTATCTTCCTGATTCGATGTCAGACATTAATTTTCCATAATTCCTTGGATCATATCCAAATAATGCTCCTACTTGTTATTTTCCAACAAAAGACCATACCTCTTTGGTTGCCTTAAGATCTTTTCAGATCTCCTAGGTGGTTGTGCGATAGAAGTGCTAACTTTTAGTGTTTTTGACACTACTGCCTCTTGTGAGTGCTTTGTGGTTTTTGAATTTCTTCAAGTTCTACGACCTCGCTATTTCTATCCAATAAAAATTCCTTCTCAATGAATGTGGCATTCCTTGAAATAAACATCTTTTGTTTTGAGGGGTCATAACTGGAACAGTCCCAAGCAAGAGATGATCATGGATTCCACGACCAAGACTGAATACGTTGCAACGTGTGATGCTGCAAGGGATATTGTTTGGATGCAAAACTTTATCCAAAATTGTGTGTAGTTTCTTTTGTTGTTAATCTAGTACAGTTGTATAGTGAAAATAATTGTTCCATTGTGAAAGGAAGGATCCACGATCTCATTAAAGATTCAAACACATATTGGATGATACTATTTGATTCGGGAGATCATTGGTAGATGTGATATCAAAATGGAGAGAATTGCCTCTACAAAAGATCTAGTAGACCCCAATATCTAAAGTCTTAATGCAAAAGTGTTTGAAAGACATATTGAGAATATGTACCTTAGATACATGGACAATTAGCTATAAGAAAAGTGGGAGATTATTAGAATAGTGTTCAGCGAGCCAACTAAATTGGCCACTTTTTTACTCAATTAATAAATATTTTTTTCAACTTATATCAATAAATTAGATATTTTTATTGTAATTTATCATTATTAATTTAGATAAATTTCATAGACCATACATAATTTCAAGGTATGGTCGCCTATATGTTGATGATCGTAAAATATGCCTTTATGATTTTGATCTTAAATCATTCCAAGTTGAGAATTATTAAGATGGGTTATCAATGGTTCAACAAGATTTGCACATACAATGTATACTCACAATAAGAATGTTTCATTTCATAGACATTGATGTAGAAATACTAGTGTATATATGTTAGTGTTTGTTAAGCAACAAGTACACTAGCCAAATCCACCTAAAAATTATATTAAATAATAAAATATAATCAATATGTAATTTCTATGTTATGATTGCACAAGATTAGTTCTTAGACTTAAAGCACCATAGTAAGCTTATGCATAGTTGGTTGTACTTTGATGTATTCGGTTAATCACAAGTAAATTTTTTGCATGCAATTTAAGATGTATAGAGTTTAAGTTGTATGGAGGTTAATGAGTGGCCAACAAATAATGCATTACATACAAAGTATTAATAGGAAAATCTCATATATTTTTCATGATTTTTAACTTGGATGTCCTTGGTCAAGGCTAGAAGAAAGTTAGAAAAGAATTTTTTAATTTTATCATTGAGTCAAGTAACTAGAAATGGACATATTATTATTGAGTTATTTGATTTTCGATAAATAATCTATACCCTAGACCCAATTGAAAGATTAGTTAATAGAAGGTCTACACTTTCATGATAGTCTAATTAGAAAAGTTCGCTACTTCATCTATCTCTAGGTCTTCATGATACTCTAATTAGAAATGTTCACTACTTTATCTATCTTTAGGTTTTCATGGTATATTGCTAGATGTTAACCATAATCATTAGATTCTTAGTGTTTAAGGAGTTAATTATATGATAATTAATTAATTTGATTAGTTAATCATAATAATTTTAACTCAATTAAGTCCCTTAATTAGGAGTTATCAAATTAAGCTTACTAGCATGGGCTTGATATAGTTTGTGCATCCAATATGTGGATCAACTTTATAGGAAAAGCACACCAAGTTGTTGGGTGAACTAGTTCCAACACAAGGTTTACTAGTTTGTGATTAAAATGAGATATCCTAATTTTTGTGGGTTTCATAATCCACTATACTTAATTTTATAAGTTTTAGAATCGCAATAGCAACGCGATACTAAATATAAATTATGAATTTCATAATATATATTTTTAAATGTTTTAAAATTCGGCTGCCTCACCTATTTGGAGGGCTTATCCAAACCCAACAAGAGGAAGGAAGGTGCGAACAGTAGTGAAGAGATAATGGTATGTGATGGTTGTGATTTTGGAAATGATGATGTTTGGTTTGCTACAAAGAGTAAAGTGGAAGTTCTTGAGGAGCAAAATTAAAGTTGAAAAAATAAGATTACATAAAATAAAAAATAAACAAAAATATAAATGTGGTATAGAAGCAACATGAATCGAATTTAGTCTCTGAGGCCAATTGATGTATGAAAAATAACCAAAAAAATAAAAAAATACAAATAAAAAGTAGATAAAAATCTATGAATCTAGTTCAATAATAAATAATCATCAATTCAAGGTTACATAATGAGAGTTGGGCCCATATATCTATAGGAACAACAAAACAAAAGAATCATAGTCTAATAAGAAAACTATAAAACAAAATCAAGAAATCTAACTAATAGAAATAACTATAATAATCATTGATGCGGCTTATCTCTAGATACTGAGGTGTAACCACTCCGCTTTACTACTTGTATCCTGATTGCTACTTTTGGAGTTGGGTTCCCTGCCTATAGCATGAACAAACCGTTATGAGGGCCTTGGGGTTGTCTCAAGGAAGCCCCTCCGATAGTTAAATTAGTAAAAATTATAAAGAGAACTAATTACAAATTAAAAGTAAAAATTAAAATGCGTCCTTTGCAAATAAGTATGAGGGGGTATTTATACTTATTTAATTGGGAGATAGGCCTCATGGACATTTGATGTAACTAGGGCCTCTTGAACCTCTGATATTATTTAGACTGGAATTAAATATATATTGGGCTAAAATAAAACAAAATGAACATACCCATCATACGACCCCCCAACTCTCAGGCAACTTAGCAAAGAGGTGGCTGTCTGGGAGTTGAGAGTTCTATTGGAAGTAGGAGAGCACCTTTTTCATATGTAAGAAGAGGTGAAGGTCATTCCTTACTTTCAGTAGAGAAGCTCTTTTTACTTTTATATTCTGAGTCATCAGTTTCGAAGGTACGTATTCTCTTTCAAAGTCATAATTTCAAATTTCTTTCCTCATTTCTCTTTTTTTCCCTGGAGAGTCATATTTGGGAGAGTAGGTCCATGAATGCATCAAGATTGGAGTGAGATGACCTCACATGAGGGACCAGGGAAGAGCCACCATACGAGATGTGGCGCATTATTCAGCCAAGGTAGGAAGGCCTCGGTTGATCATCTTCATACTGTCAAGGTGGGTATACCTTGGTAGCTCTTTCGCCTAGTTGAGGCTTTGCATCCTCAGTCGACCTCCTCTCCTATCGAGCCCTTTGTGTCTCGACCAAGCTTCTAGGTGTTAGAGGTAGTTTCTCCCATGGCATGGGCCTAGTAGGTTGTGTTATCCTTAGTTTAATTCGTCCAACTTATTTTCTATTTTTCTCCTCTCTCTGTGAATGACTTTGGTAGAAAATCAATCTCCATAAAGTATCTTGAGAGAGTATCTCCTAATTTTAGGGATGAGCCTATGGGGTTACCTAAGTATCCATTTGATTCATTAGAGTATAAGGAGTTTGGGTCCCAAATGGGTAGTTCAAGTTCATTAGGAGATCAGGATAGTGATAGTAGTCTTGGTGATGGTAGTCAGGATAAGCTTTCTCCTGAGGAGATGTTCAAGTCTGGAGAAGATCCATCTACTTGCGGTTTAGTGTTAGTACATTATAGGGTGATGAATTCTGATATATTAGATAGTATTGTGTCCAGGGGAGATCTTATCTTACTTCAGAAAAGGTTGGACTTGCTCTCTTACTTTATATTTCTCCCTCGTTCCCCTGGCCGAGAGCTTAGGAAGCCTCCTATAGGATACTTTATTGTTTATATGTCTAGCTTTGTCTCTAAATTCTCACTTCTGCCTTCTCCTCTCCTAAAAGAAATCATACGCATCTATGGTCTTTATGTTGGTCAGTTTACTCCTAATTCTCATATGTACTTTGAGGGGTATCGACACCATTTAGGAAAATTAGGTTTTCTGATGACCTTAGATAACTTTCTTTCACTTTTCATTATGAGGAGAATGATTGAAGAGTTTTTCCATTATTTTTTTCCCGATTGGGATGTAGGTTTTTAAATGGAGTAGCTTCTTCCTTGGAAGAAAAAATTCTTCTACATCAGAGATAATGGCTAGGGCATTCCCTTGATTGGAGTAGTCCTATTCTAGTCCTTCCATTCCTCATATCTCGCTGATGAGTTTAGGGAATATTATGTAGCTGTGGGATTGTTTTGTCAGCCCTTTGATGTTAAATGTTTATTCCTTGAATGTATTTGAATGCTTCATAGTGCTTGAGTAAAGTTTTCACTTTTTATATTTGCTTATAATGTGTGCTCTGCTTCCTCTTTCAGGGAAAGAGTTCGATGTGGTGGCAGCTAAAGCTTACAAGAAGAAGTCCTGTGAGGCTAGCGGGAGCTCATCTAGGCCCCTATCCCTTAGAGAAGGAGAAAAGAGACATTTCCTAATGTTGATGTTGACGTACTGAAGGTGAGCACAGGTCTTCATCTTAACCACCTAAGCATTGCAGTAGCCATGCGGTGATGCCTCATTCTGCTCCCACTTTAATCAGGAGTCTAAGAGGGGAGACGGGTGTCACCCTTTTTAGAGACAGTGCTAGCTCAAGCTTATTTTCTCTTGGCATTAACCGCTAGGAGGGGATCCAGTTCCCATGCGATACTTTTGAGATATTACTATTGTTCATGAAATATTTTACAAACTACAAGTACATGGTATCAAGTTTTAATACAATGGTGAATTGAGTATCGTATCCACAAGGATTATAATAAAAAATTACATCAAGTATCGTAGTTCAAATAGTCTCAATTTTATCTAAAAAATTAAATGATGATTGGTAAACAAAGTAGAGTGAGATAAAAATAATGCAAAGACATGAATTGAATTCTTAGAAGCAATACAACAAATACCTTATGAGCAAAAAATTTTAGAGGAATGACTCACCTAATTATCACTATGTTAACCAATTCAAGTTAGCAACATATGTAAATTAAGAATTCCCAAGCTCATTAATTTCCTCTCTCGAGTGCCAAATGGACTATGTATTCTAACATGAATTTCAATATCTCTATAAAAATTCAAGAATAAAACTTTACAAAAGTTCAATGAATTCTTCTTCAAAACTTCAAAAGTTTCATAAGCTTCTCAACTCTATGATTCCTAGGTTGTATTATTCTTATGATCATGTATAATATTTTCTATCTCGAGTATCGAATCTCATACACCAAACAATCTCAATTAATGACCAAATAATCAAGATGCAATACTAAACAAGATAACACAAACAAGATGAATAACTTGAATTAATATTGTTTGAAACTCAAAATATAGGATCAAATAAGGTTACATCATCTTTTAGAAAGAAAAGTTTTATTCATCATGAATGAATACAACTTCAAGAAATACATAAGAAAAAACATGAAAATTGTTCACAAATTTGTGAAGTGGGAGGAATGGTTGAAGCTTTTCTTGTTTCCAAGAATGACCCTTGTCTCCAAACCTCCCCTGTTTTGGTTTTAGAAAAATGAATGGCTTTTGTGTCCAAGAACCAATCCCCCCTTTGGTTGATGCTAATCATCCTTTTTAAACTTCTCAAAAATGATTCTTTCCTTAAGAGTCTTCCAAAATAACCCTGAAATCTTTCCATTTGTTTTGGCTTTTCTACAAAAAAAACCTGAAATTCTTCCTATTTTCTTGGTTTTTTTCTCTCCACCAATTTAGTGTATCCCACTAGAGCATCAATGGATAATGATGTATAAGTGTATCTAATGTGTATATCTCATAAAAATGTCAATATTCATGATCTATTGCCATTTGTTGGCAAAAAATACACATCATCATCTTTTTTGTTGCAAGGGCAACGTCTAGGCGTGGAATAACGGTGCCTAGGCGCTGTGTATTCTATCTTGGCAGCTTTAGATGACACCTAGGCACTCTGTTTTGGTGCCTAGGTCCCGTGTATTCTGTCCTGGCAGTGTCGGGTAGTGCCTAGGCACTCTGTTTTGGCGCCGTTGCTACCGTCTTTTCCTCTTTGACTTCAATACTTTGACACTATTTAGCCCCTTGGAACTGGTTTTTGACACATTTCTAGGATGAATTGGCTTTTAATGTTTTCTAATGAATTATAGCTCTGTGTATTAATTTCCATAGACACTTGAATCAACTAAATATAACACTTCTGAAGAGAGTTATGCCCGAAATGCCAAGATGCCAGAAAATTTTAGCCGAATGCTGACTCTTGAACTCGGTATTTCTCATTGAGATCGATAGAATTAGATTTTGTGATAAAAATAGAAGTTATATATCTATCTCTTAGATTTTCAATAGTTCAAGAATCAAATCAAAATGATATTTGATCAAAAAGTTATGATTGAAATATAAAAACTGCCATTAGTCGCACCACAATTCAGATTCTTTAATATTTCAACCAAGTTTATGATTTCTTTCCATTTTCTTCTCCTTTTGTCATTACCTACAAGATTTCAAACTAAATGCACAAAAAGTAACTAAAACACTTGAAAACAAACCAAATGTTAATAAAAAGGTATATAAATTGTTGGTATAAAATCAACTTATCAAATACCCCAAAACTTGAAGATTTGCTTGTTCTCAAGCATCAAACATGAAATTTCTAATAACAACCCCCCATGAATCAGGTTACCAATATCAATTTTTTTTTTTAACATTTCATCTCAAAAGATTCGAAAAACATACCAAGTTTATATGTTAACATGCATATTGGTTTCACTTAACTTCATGGATTTGTGTGTGTGAGTGTGAAAGTAGTAGTTTATCAACTTTTATTTATTATCCGAATAGGTTTATAAATCACCTACTCATATTTGATCCACTTTGAAGTGCTTACCAAACTCCATAGACTTGTTTTTTACACTAATCTCCACTAATGTAGATAGATAATAACATCAAAGATAAAAAAAACTTCCAAAACTTGTATTGTGAGGTTTGGGTAATGGTGGAAAAATATAAAAAATTGTAGATAAAAATTACCCATTTTACACAATCATACTAGAACCTTTATGAATGAGCACCAATTTTTTTCATCAACTCTTCATTTTTCATTATTGAACATCCCATTTTTCTTCATTTTTTTTTTGTCTTGGATTACCCCCAAACTTATTTTTTAACACGTAAACAAACGTACATATTCTAATATTTATTCTTTTTTTCAAATATGCACATAATTATCACTAAACTTTTCAAGCAACAAGTAATAATCCTAGGTTCTTGAACTCCCCCTAAACTTAATATAAGCATTGTCCTAAATTATTGAAAAAATTGTAAAACAAGGGGACTTCCCTGAAAATGAGTGGTGTTTAGCCTTTAATTTGCAAAAATGTATAAAATATCAAGGAAAAATCATCATGATATGAAACAAAACAAGAATAACAACACTCACAAAAAATAAGAAAAAAAAAGCTTGGCATACCTCCCAAGAAACGCTTTATTTAAAGTCTTTAGTTATACCGAAACCGAATACCTTAGGTTGCTTCTCCAAGTGGAAGATTAGACATCTGCCAAATTTCATTGCCATAATAATGTTTCAACCTCTATCCATTAACACGAAATAATATGCCATCCTTACCTTTGAGCTCAACCGCCCCAAATGGAAATGTCTTGTTGACAATAAAGGGACCATACCATCTAGATTTCAATTTTTTCGAGAAAAGTTATAATCTAGAATTGAAAAGCAACATAAGTTGTTTGGGTTGAAATTCCCTTCTCAAGATCATTTTATCATGCCATCGTTTTGTTTTTTCTTTATAAATTTTAGCATTTTCATAGGCATCAAGCCTAAATTCAATTTTTTTTTCTGAGATGTAACAATCTTTTTTCTCCTATTGCCTTTGTATCAAAATTTAATTGTTGCACAATTCTATATGCTTTATGTTCTAGCTCAACGGGGAGGTGATAATCTTTCCCATAAACTAATCGATAAGGAGACATACCTATAGGAGTTATATATGATGTGCGGTATGCCCACAATGCATCATCAAGCTTATGTACCCAATCCTTTCGATTAATGCTTATCATTTTCTCAAGGATTTGCTTCATTTTCCGGTTAGAGATTTCGACTTGTCTATTTGATTGAGGATCGTATCCAAGAGCTATATTGTGTCTTACACCATATTTAGCCAAAAGATTATTAAATATTTTATTGCAAAAATGAGAACCCTCATCATTTGCAATTGGTCTAGGTGTGCCAAAATGAGTGAAAATATGATTGTGCAAGAATTTAAGCACTACCTTGGCATCATTAGTAGGTGTAGCAATGACTTCTATCCATTTAGAGATATAATCCACAACGAGCAAAATGTATTATCGGCCATTTGATGGAAGAAATGGTCCCATAAAGTCAATCCCTAAAACATCAAAGAGTTAAACTTCCTTCAAGTTAGTCAAAGAAAGCTCATGGCATTTAGTAATTGTTCCAACACTTTGACACCGGTCACATGTCTGCACAAAAGCATAACAATCCTTAAACAAAGTTGGCCAATAAAAATTAGATTGCAATACCTTACTCCACATGGTGATGAATGACAATGCTTAAGAATTTCATTTGTTTCATTCATTGGAATGTATCTCCGAATCACAGAATCTAAACACCTTTTGAAGAGCAAGGGATCATCCCATAGATATGATTTCACATCATGTAAGAATTTTTTCTTTTGATGATATGTGAGGTCCGGAGGTAATAATCCACTTGCAAGATAATTCACAAAATTTGCATACCAATGTAAATTATCTTTGATTGAAAAAATAAACTCATATGGAAAAAATTCTTTAATTGGTCCTTCAAAGTTCTTATTTTTCTGCTCCAACCTCGATAAATGATTTGCCACCACATTTTCATTTCCTTCTTATCTTTGATTTTAAGATCAAATTCTTGAAGAAGGACTATCCACCAGATCAACCTTGGTTTTGCATCCTTTTTGGCAAAGAGATACCTAATAGCAGCATGATCGGTATATACTATCACCTTGGTATCTACAAGATAAGCACAAAATTTATCAAATGCAAAAATAATAGCTAACAACTCTTTTTCAGTGGTGGTGTAATTTTGTTGGGCATCATCAAGTGTTCGGCTTGCACAGTAAATTAAATGACCTTGAAAATTTTATCTCTTCTTTGTCCTAATACCGCTCCAACCGCATAATCGTTCCAACCGCATAATCACTAGCATTACACAAAAACTCAAATGGTTGGGTCTAATCCAGTACCACCATAATAAGAGCTGAAATGAGAGCCTTCTTGATATGATCAAAGGCCTGTAGACAATCAACATTAAAATCAAATGACTTATCTTTTTCCAAATGGTTGCACAAAGGTTTTACAATTTCTAAATTTTTTTTAATGAATCTTCTATAAAATCCGGCATGTCTCAAAAAACTATGAATAGCTTTCACATTGATTGGTGGTGGAAGTTTTTCAATAGCAATAATTTTTGTTCGGTCTATCTCAAGTCCTTCGAAGGACACTCGATGACCTAAAATAATATCGTATTTTACCATAAAATGATACTTTTCTTAATTTAAAACAAGGTTAGTCTCCTCACATCTTTGCAAAACAAGAGAAAGATTTTGTAGACATATATCAAATAAGGAGATAAATACTAAAAATCATCCATAAAAATTTCCATTATTTTATCCACCATATCATGAAAAAATACTATCATGCATATTCGAAATCTGGTTGGGGCATTACATAATCCAAATGGCATTCTTTGAAAAGAAAAAGTACCATAAGGGCATGTGAATGTTGTTTTCTCTTGATCTTCAGGTGTTATGACAATTTGATTATACATCAAATAACTATCAAGAAAATAATAGTATGATACCCTACAAGTCGGTCTAACATTTGATCAATAAATGAGAGGGAAAAATAGTCTTTACGAGTAGCTTTATTGAGTTTTCTTAATCAATACATACTTGCCAACCTGTGACCGTTCTTGTTGGTATCAATTCATAGTTATCATTTTGAATTATGGTCATGTCACCCTTCTTTGGAACTACTTGAACTGGACTCACCCAAGAACTATTAGAAATTGCATAAATAATTCTGGCATTTAACCATTTCAAGAGTTCATTTCTTACAACCTCTTTAATTACAAGATTTAGTCTATGTTGATGTTCAATAGATGATTTGTAAGATTCTTTCATTAAGATTTTATGCATGCCAATTGAAGGACTAATAACTTTTAAATCCAAAATTGAACTACCAATAGTAGATTTATGCTCTCTTAAAACATGAAGTAATTTCTCAACCTCTAAAAGAGATAGGGATGCTGAAATAATTACCGAATATGTATTGTTAGCACCTAGAAATTCATACCGTAAATTCTCGGGAAGTACTTTCAACTCCGGTGATATTATTTGTTCCTTGATCATGGTATCTCCTATTGCTTCTTTGAATTTATCTTTTTTCAACTCTACCTCTCTTGATTCAAGAAAGATCAAGTAATGTATTAAATCCTCATTATCAATATCATGGTCATTTCCTTGCATTATGGAATGAACAATGCATTGCTCTAAAGGTTCGATAGGAATTTGTTCGAGAAAATGATAATGCAAGTAAATTTCTAATATTTCAATCCTATTACAAGTATGTGGTTCTTCTTGAAACTTCAATGCACGATAAATGTTAAACATCATTTCATCATCATTAACTCTTAGAGTTAATTCACCACGTTGTATATTGATAAGTTGGTTTTATACCAATAATTCATTTGCCTTTTGATTAACATTTAGTTTGTTTTTAAGTATTTTTATTGCTTTTTTATGCATTTAGTTTGAAATATTGTAGGTAATGACAATAAGAGAATAAAATGGAAAGAAATCAAAAACTTGGTTGAAATATTGAAAAATTCGAGTTGTGGTGCTACTTATGGCAATTTTTGTACTTCAATCATAACTCTCGACCCCAATTTCATATCAACTTGATTCTTAATCCAATGGAAAAAGCTAAAAGATGGATGTACAAATTTTATGTTTACCATGAAATTCAATCCTTTCTATTTAAATGAGAAAAATCAAGTTCAATGGTCAGCACTGGATTGAACTTTTTTGGTATGACGTATCTTGGTATTTCAGGCATAACTCTCTCCACAGATGTTATATTTAGTTGATTCAAGTGCCCATACAATGCATTAGAAGACAACAAAATCTAATTCGGCCTAGAAATAGGTCACAAACTAGTTGCAATGGGCTAAACAATGTTAAAATGTTGAATGAAAGCTGCCATAACAAAATACACGGTGCCTAGGTGCCAAAACCGAGCACCTAGGCTCCAAAATAGAGCGCTAGGTGCCATCCGAGGCTGCTAGGAAAGAATACATAGCGCCTAGGCGCCGCTATTCCACGTCTAGGTACTGCCTTTTCAACAAAAAAGACGTTAATGCATTTTTTTTGTGACAAGTGGCAATGGATCATGAATTTTGGTATTTTATGAGATATACACGTTAGATACACCTATACATCATTACTCATGTGATGATCTAATGGATACAATAAATTGGTGGAGAGAAAAATGAGAAAAAGCCAAGAAAATAGGAAGGATTTCAGGTTTCTTTTGAAGAAAAGCTAAGAAAAGTGGAAGAATTTTCAAGTTTCTTTTGAAGAAAAGCCAAGAAAAGTGGAAGGATTTCAGGGTTTCATATGGAAGACTCTAGGGAAAAGAATCATTGGGGAGAAGTTTAAAATAGGAAGATCAACATCAACCAAATGGAGAGGTTTGGTTCTTGGAACCAAAGAAGGCCATTGGGTGCTTGGAGACAAGATCCATTCATTTTTCTGAAACCAAGGCAGCCATTCTTGGAGAGAAGCAAGCCATTCTTAGCTTCAACCATTCTTCCCACTACACAAATTGGTGAACAATTTCCATGTTCTTTCATATTTATTTCTTGAAGTTGTATTCACACATTATGAACTAAACTTTTCTTTTTAGAGGATGATGTAAATTTATTTGATCCTATATTTTGAATTCAAAATAAAAGTAGTTCAAGTTATTCATCTTGTTTGTGTTATCTTGTTTAGTATTTCTTCTTGATTAATTGACCACTAATTGAGATTATTTAATGTATGAGATTTGACACTCAAGAGAGGAAAGATTATACATGATCATAGGGATAACACAACCTAGGAATCATAGAGTTGAGAACCTTATGAAACCTTTGAAGTTTTGAAAAAGAATTCATTAAACTTTTATAGAGTTTTACTCTTGAATTTTTATAGAGATATCAAAATTCATGTTGGAACTCATAGTCAATTCAACACTCGAGAGAGGGAATTGATGAGCTTAGGAATTCTTAACTTATATATGTTGTTAACTTGAATTGGTATATTTTGGAAGAAAGAACACATGTGATAATTAGGTGAGTTATTCATCTAGAATATCTTGCTCATAAGGTGTTTGTTATATTATTTCTAAAAACTCCACTCTTGTCTTCGTTTTTTTATCTTACTTTACTTTGTTTTCCAGTCATCATTCGATTTTCAAGATAAAATTAGGAATATTTGTACTACGATACTTAATGCAATTTTTTATTACAATTCTTGTGGATACTCAACTCACCGTTGTATTAAAACTTGACACCGTGCACTTGTGGTTTGCAAATATATTCACAAACACACATCAATCAAAGCATGCCCTATAGCAAGGAATGGTCGACCAAGAATTAAAGGAATTTCTTAGTCTTCTTCCATATCTAACACCACAAAATCTGTAGGAAATAAGAATTTATCCACTTTTACCGATACATCTTCAATAACTTCTCTTGGATAGATGAGAGACCTACCGACCAATTGCAAGGTGATAGAGGATGGCTTAACTTCTCCAATTCCTAATTTTCTTGAAAACAGAAAGTGATATCAAATTAATATTTGCTCCCAGATCACATAATGCTTTATCAAAGAAAGGTTTTTCTCCTAATACTAGCTCCAAGATCACATAATGCTTTATCCAAGATCAAATAATACTTCCTCCTATGGTACAAGGAATAATTAAATTTTGAGGAAGCTTTTTCTGTAAAATAGCACTACACTCCTCTATGAGATTCATGATTTCAAATTTCATCAATCGCCTTTTTCTTAACATCACATCTTTCATAAACTTGGCATAGTTGGGCATTTGTTCAAGAGCATCTGCAAAAAGAATGTAAATATGAATTTTCATGAAAATTTTCAAAAATTTTGCAAATTGTGAATCAATCTTTTTTTTTTTGAAATCTTTGTGGAAAATGAATGGAGAAGTTTCAAAGTTAGGAATAGATTTTAGCTTGTCAGCCCCTGATTGTTCATTTGATTGCATTTCTTCTTCATTTAGTTGTTCCTCTATAGGACTTTCACTAGAAGTGCTAGCCATTGGCTCACCAACTTTTGAACTTTTCATTTTCGGCCCCTTGATTTTGGTTCCACTTCAAAGTTGGATAGCTTTGCAATGCTCCCTTAGATTGATTAATGTGTCACTTAGAAAGTTTCATTTATGTTTTTTAGCATTAATTTCAGTAGCAAGCTGTTAAATTTGAGTCTTCATTAATTTCATTTGAGCTCCTAAACTTGAAGTTAGTTGCCCCAATTGAGTCTCAATGTTGTCTATGTTCGCTTCATCTTTATTCAATCGAGCTCTTGTCTTGCCAATAAAAGTGCTTAGAAAATCCTCTAATGATGTCTTTTTCTCACCTGTTTGAGGATTGGGATTTGGTGGATTGTTGTAACCCGGTAGGGGTTGAAGCATATTTTGATTGTTGGCATAGGAAAAATTCTAATAATTTCTAAGTCCCGGATGGTAGTGAGTAGGTAATTGATTTCCCTTGAAATTGAACTTACAGTTATTACCAAAGTTTACCTGCTCATTTTCTTTGGTTTACATAAATGAAGTACTAGTTGAGGCTATGGAATCCATTCCTTGAGAAGCTCCATTAGAAATCAAAGCTGCAAATTGGTTAGAGAGAGCAAAAACTTGTGCAGCTAATTGTGTAAATGAATCTACCTCAAAAACTCCAAAAACCTTTTTAATGGAAGATCTTTCGAAAGACCATTGATAGCTATGAGTAGCCATCTCCTCAAGTAAAATATAGGCTTTGTCTGTGGTCTTAGACATTAAAGTCCTACATGTGGCGACATCTATTATGGTTCGAGTTTGCCCATTCAAACCATTGTAGAAGTATTGTACCTGTTGCCAATCCTCATAACCATGTTGAGGACACATTCTTATAAAATCCTTAAACCTCTCCCAAGCTTCACATAATGGCTCAAAATCTTGTTGGTGGAATTGAGCTGTCTCACTCTTGAGTTGAAGTATCTTGCTTGGTGGAAAATACCTAGCAAGAAATTTTTACGTCAAGTTATTCTAACTCGGTATGCTACTTGGTGAAAAAGATTGTAACCAAAGCCTAGCTTTGTTGTGGAGGGAGAATGGAAATAAGTGAAGTCTAATGGCATTGTTGGGCACTCCATTCATTTTGATGGTGTCACAAATCTCTAAAAATATAACAAGTGTGCATTAGTATCCTCTAATTCACTTCCTCTAAATTAATTTTTTTGCACCATGCTAATGAGAGCTGGTTTTAGCTCAAAATTGTTGGCATTGATCGATAGTCGAACCATCCCAAGGTAGTTTTAGTTCATAGGTAGTTGAAAATAGTCCTAGATAGCTGGTTGTGGTGGTGGTTATCGCAATGGAAGATTGGCGTTCACATTAGCATTGTTGATGTTATCTGCCATGACTTGATTGTCAAATCTTTTTACCTCTCTAATAGCTCGAAGAGTTCACTCGATTTTTAGATCAAAATAATCCAAGTCAAGACTTTTAGCCCTTATGCATACAAATATGTATAATCCAATGTAAGGCAAGATAACATCAACATGGGGAAAAAAGTAAAAACAATCTAAACTAAAATCAAGACTAAGTCATAATAATATTATTGCAATTGTGATAAAACATTCCCCAAAAATGGTGCTAAAAACTTGTTCGTGAAATATTTTACAAATTGCAAGTGTACTGTGTCAAGTTTTAATACAACGGTGAGTTGAATATCATATCCACAAGGATTGTAATAAAAAATTGCAACAAGTACCGTAGTTTAAAAAGTCCAGTTTTATCTAGAAAATCAAATGATGATTGGTAAACAAAGTATAGTGAGATAAAAATAATGCAAAGACAAGAATTGATTTATTAGAAACAATACAACAAATACCTAATGAGTAAAAAATTCTAGAGGAATGACTCACCTAATTATCACTTATGTTCTTCCTCCTAAAACATATCAATTCAAGTCAATAACACATGTAAGTTAAGAATTCCTAAGCTCATCAATTTCCACTCTCGAGTGCCGAATCGATTAAGTTCTAATATGAATATAAGTAACAAGTAATAATCCTACTCGCCAATTGCAAGGTGATAGAGGATGACTTGACTTCTCCAATTCCTAATTTCCTAAAAACAGAAAGTGGTATCAAATTAATACATGCTCCAAGATCACATAATACTTTATCAAAGAAAGATTTTCCAATGGTACAAGAAGTAGTAAAACTCTCTGGATCCTTTAATTTTTGAGAAACCATTTTTCTGTAAAATGACACTACATTCCTATATGAGATTCAATGTTTCAAATTCCATCAATCGCTTTTTTCTTGACATCATATCTTTCATAAACTTGCGTAGTTGGGCTTTGGCTCAAGGACATCTGCAAAATAAATGTTGGTATGAATTTTCTTGAATATTTCCAAAAAAGTTTCAAATTGTGAATCAATCTCTTTCTTTTGAAATCTTTGTGCAAAAGAAATGAGAACATTAAATTTAGGAGAATTGTCAAAGTTAGGAATATATTTTAGCTTCTCATCCCCTGTTTGTTCATTTGAATACATTTCTTCTTCCTTTGGTTGTTCTTCTATAGTACTTTCACTCGAAGTGCTTGCCATTGGGTTATCAACTTTTGAAATTTTCATTTCCAGCCCCTTGATTTTGGCTCCACTTTGAAGTTGGATAGCTTTTTAATGCTCCCTTAGATTTATTTCCGTGTCACTTGAAAAGTTTCCTTGATATTTTTTAGCATTAATTTCAATAGCAAGCTGTCCAATTTGAGTGTCCATTAATTTCATTTGAGCTCTTAAACTTGAAGCTAGTTGCCCTAATTGAGTCTCAATGTTGTCTATCTTCACTTCATCTTTATTCAATCGAGCTCTTATCTTGCCAATGAAAGTGCTTAGCAAATTCTCCAGTGATGCCTTTTTCTCACTTGCTTGAGGGTTAGGATTTGGTGGATTGTTGTAACACAGTGGATTTAGACAGATTTCTAAGGCCTCCCAAGATGGTGCTACTTAAGACTTTTCAGCTTATTTCTTTCCCCAGGTGCCAGGTTTATGCTTTATGCTTTATGCTTTCTGAACACATGTTAGGTTATTTGTTTCTTCTTTGTCCTTGTGGTACTGATATTTGCCAGATGTTGGCATAGATATTCACTATTACTATTGCTTTTGATTTATAACACCTTTGTTTTTTATATGTTGTATTGTTTTCTCATGTCTGTTGTATCTTTCTGTGAATATTTAATTCAGCTTGAATTATCCCAAGAGATTTAGAAGTAAGAGTGGGGTGACGTTGTGCCTTTTTTCATTGAATTATCTTAGTAGTGAGCCTGGGATGGTGTTAAGCCACTACTTACTGGACTTTATTGCATACTGGGGATGGTTTCAAGCCACCACTTACAAGACTTAGTCATATGCCTAGGATAGTTTTTAGCCACCGCTTATGTGACTTAATCATGTGCCCGGGATAGTTTTGAGCTACTACTTACGGGGACTTGGTTGTATATCCAGGATGGTTTTGAGCCATCACTTATAGGACTTTGTTGTTGTTTGCTTGCTTATTTGATAATTTCATAGTTCTAGGCGCGTTAGTCTCTATATAGACATGTTTATAATTTTTGACATGTGCAAGTAGTAATTGTAATAGCCAAGCCTCACACTACTTACTTGGCCAATATGATTCATGCATTACGTGCTAATTTTATATGCTACCTGCATTTCTATTGACATTGCATAATTTATTTCATTTTATATGATATTCTTGAATATTAAATTTAATTCTGAAGCTCTTGCACGATATTAGTTATTGAATTTCCTAATCTAAGTAGTTGATTTTGTATTAAAATAAGAAAAAAACGAGGTTGATCAATATTGGATATAGATGGAATATATAGGTTATAATTTTGGAAGTGTTACTAGTAAGCTTATATGGTTTGATTCAATTTCGTCCATGTATTTCAAAAGTATATGTGGGTAAATTTCATATTTGGGACATTGGACATAAGATACGATGATTGAAAGTTGATATTATAATATTTATTTATGTATAAAATTATATAATTTTTAATATGGACAATTATTCAAGAATCAGGTGACAATCAAGTAAGAAATTAAATAAACAGCTATGCAATTAGCTTATGAATTATCTATGGGATCTTATGATAATTAAAATAGAATGCAACAAAATTAATGTATAGTACATCTGATCTTGGCTTGAAAGATGGATAAAATGTCATATTTATACCACAACTTAACACCTCATGCTTACTACCAAGCTTAAGCAAGCACCTCAAGTGCCACCTCAAGCTTTCCTTCACCCTTAAGCCATGACCAAACCCTCATTTCAATCGTTTTCAAATTCCAAACACACAGCTTAAGGTCTCCAAGTGCTCCAAATAGATTCCAAGTTGAAATAAAAGTAAGAAAAGCTAAGGAGAAGTGATTACCATCAAGTTTAACCTCAAAATCTGCATAAGTAACACTTACCTATGGTTTTGCCTTTGGTTTTTATATTATTCTGAATGGGTTTATTGTGTATTATGCTTTCAATATCTCTAATAAAAGTGTTAGAAAATTTTTAGTTAAACTTTGATGCACAAAGAAAGGGTTTTTGATGACAAACACTTAATAGGAAATACTTGTGGTAGAAACTGTCACCTTGCTGTTTTCTTGTGTTTTAGACTTCAAAAGTGTATGTTATGTTGAATAAAACCTATAAGAATCATCATGTTCATATATGAATTAAGAGTATTGGAACAAATTTTCATTGGTTAGAAATTGAATTTGGGCATGATATTGAAGTGATTCTCAAAACTGTCACCATCGAATTTCAGTTTCTGTCCTGTGTGAAGGGGACTAATTTTACAGTATTAAATCCATTAATTTTCACTATAATATAACCTTTTTGTCTCTGCGTATATGTTATCTTAGTGTGGTAAAAATTTGGAAGCGACTGAATATACGTAAGGGTGCCAAAACCATTAATGTCATGAAGTACGCAAAATTATCACGGTAGGAAAAATCTGTTTCAGTATGCTGTGAAGGAAGCTGAACTTGGGAAGCTATATCCATGATTTTTAACATGGTTACATTTTTTTTTGATGTTATATAAGTGTGATAAAAATTGAGGAGTAAATGAATATGTTTATGGGTGTCAAAATCATCATGCAAATTAATGTGACAACAAAAAAATATGAAATTATGAATTTGTCCCATTTGGTTCATTAACATGTTCCAATATAGATGTGGTGCATTTGATCCCTAACATTTAGGAGGATGTTATGAGTTATGATACATTAATTAAATAAGATTAGTATACATTTAAGATGTGGAACAAAGGTGCGTAGAAGGTTGTATTCAGTTATAGTTTCTAAGTGATAAGGTTTTTTAGTTAAATTGAGATTCAAGATCTTTATACTAAATTAGGTATAATGAACTTATTAATTGAAGATGGTGATAGATATCTTGTATTTTTACAAATTGTTTCACATATAGGATTGAGGAGTAATACTTAAAAAGCCTAGAAGTAACACACAACCGATCAAAGGTAAGTAAAGATTCATTTGCAACTACAATGCATAGTCATAGTAAATGTGTGATTTATATGTAATACCATAGATCATATATGCGTAGTAGATGGCACACATTACTGTCATTCATGTCCATTGAGCATACATACATGGGCATTGACACGTGCATGCATCATATACGAATATTGTGATAAATCTTATATTGCAGGGCATGATTTTGAGAAAGAAAAATATATTGCTGACCACTACTAGTACACCGAAGTATGCATGAATTTGTATAGTTGTATGTATGGATTTACAGGTTCGTGTGCATGGATTTGCATGCGTATGAGTATGCATAGATTTGCATACTTATATCATTATTAGCCATTGGATTATGATGGTGTGCAGAGCTCTTTTTCGGTGCATGGGATAGTAGCATTGGTTAGGGGCCTAAGAAAGAAATAATTTTGAGAGAAATATTTTGATGCATGGAATTGCATTGTGGGCATAACATTTTGAGATGCATGACTTGATATTGTGGATTAGAAATATTGAGAAAGAGATCTATATAAATCAGTCAGAGGCTTCATATCCAAACAAAGTAAGCAAAAGGTTCACGAATTTCAAAGATCTCTTTATGGACTCAAACAAGTTTCTCAAAAGTGAAACATTCTATTTTGACGAGATAATTAAATTACTTGGTTTCTTCAAGAATATGAATGAACTTTTTATGTACAAGAAGGTGAGTGGAAGCACATTGAAATTCCTAGTGCTTTAGCTAATAACATCTTGCTCATTAGAAATAATATGGAGATGTTGCAGTGAACTAAATCATGGTTGATTACACAATTCTGCATGAAGAATTTGGAAGAAATATCCTATATGTTGGGGATCAATATCTATAGAGATAGATTGAGTAGGATCCTTGGGCAAAAACTTGGGCTTTATATAGTTTCATTTCTGTTGGGATTTTTCATTTCCATTCATTAAGATGAGTTTTCAAAGTGATAATGGGGAATGTATGGGAAATGAAAATATGTTTGAACATAGTTATATCTGTAAGATATTGATAGGTGTAGAATGAGATTATATTTGGTTTAGTATATTTTTGATTGTTTTTATACGAAAAAACGTGATAGAAATAAAAAGACATTTGGTCTTAAACTTTTCAAAAGCATCTTTATTATAAATAAATATTATAATAATCCAATTGCTAGCAGGACCCATCCACAAATTTTAATGAAATTAATGAAACCAAATGCAACATTGTGGGGACCATACAAATTTGTTGAAACTTGTGATAAAGCCTATTATCACCAATTGCTATATTTACCCAGGTTATCCAAATTTGCTTTATGAACCTTTAGTCAATTCTTAATCCGATCCAGCAATATCAATTACTACCTAAATATCCAAATATAATAAAATCAACTATGATAACAAAAAATAATTCATGCAAATAGTTACAAACCCTGCACTCTCATTCATTAATTACAACTATACCAAAATAAAGAACAAAATAAAATGAACAATGTCATTAATACATAGATGAAGAATCCAAATATATAACAAAATCCAATACTGATTTAAAAGTGAGAAAATTGAATGCATACACACTATTTTATAAATAACAAGCAATTGCATAATTCCACTTGGCAAGTTAATTTGTAGTGGATTGTTGAAGCAAAAATAGCCACTACACTACAACCTGTAGGAAGGGAGTATACAAAATTTGCCCACTAGTATAAAGGCAAAAAGAATGAACTCCAACATAGGTCATCCCTGTTATGTTGAATAAATAAAAACATGCTACACCTCCTACAAATAGTCCAAGCATGTCCTAACATGCTAACATCTCTGTCTAAAAACAACTATTCATAGGTACTACTTCATTTAAAGTATATAAAACAACCGTTTACACATAAGGAACATCACTCCCAAGCAGGTCTTGATGAAGTAGTAGATTGATCACTACCTGAGACCTAGTGATAAGTGTGGCGCACCCTTTGATTGATTTATGCCTGCCTTGTGTCGATGGGCCCAATATGGGAGTACAATCTATCAGATGAGAGGACTGCTCATATGCGTGCCCAATGGGTGCATTACCACAGTATGTCGTGCTTCATTCAAAAACATTCTGTAGTGCAAGCTGCATCGAATCATATTTCAACTAAGAGCTCCTATGCATTAGACATCTCACTTGCCTCACTAGTCATACCTACGCCTAAGCTTACTGAACTTTATTCGTACTAAGTCAAGTGGAAATTCCCACTTAAAGTAGTTTTCTAACTGCTCCTTGATCTGATGCATAACCCACTCAACTGTCAATGGATCCCAAAATGGACCATGCACTTGTTTCTCCAAAAAAAAGTCAATGAACTTATCATCTAGCAAGGGGCCTGGTTAGTTCTCGTAGGCCTTCCAAATTTAAACCTTACTGTTCAATAGATTTTTAATGAGTATAAAGCGAGTAAGAGTCCATCCCACGAGGATCAAAGCTAACTGATTTACTATTGACTCACTAACTAAGAATTTTAACTTCAAAATTACTAACCTAAAACTAAGACTTCAACAAGTAAACTTTAGAAATAAACAACAAACGGTTGGGGGGTGTTGAATTGAGTAACTAAATTGTAGAAATTAAAACTAATTAAAATGTAGAGCAATCAAAATCAAAACAATAAACAATAATCAATTAAAGTTGGTTGAGGTTTCCTGCGCCGTTACTAGACAATGAATTGTAATTTCATATCAATATAATTAACAACTTGATATTGAAATTATCAATCGTAAGTAATTACAAGCTCTATTACCCCAATATTTCCTTAGTTATTTGTTAAGTAGAATAAGCCCTCTTTCCTACCCACCAAACAACCTAGAACAAGCTCTCTAGATTTAATTCAATGGATGCATTAAAGCAAGAAAGATAGATTGATCTAAGCAACAACCACATAAGCTCAAGTCATTTAACTTAGGTTATGTTTTCCATTGCAATTAACAAAAATATCCCATAATCATTAATCATAATTTACTACATATGGTTAGAAATTCAAGACAATTACGGATCTAAAATCTCTAATCTTGTTGTAGGGAGTTCTCAAACCCAATTTGGTTGCGCACCCAAACTAAGCAAGAAAATACCCATAAGACATTAAGCATAGAAAAATATAAATAATTTCAATTAAAAAGTTGATCAATAATATCAAACATTTAATTACAAGAACCCATATCTAGGGCTTTGAAATTATCCTCAACCAAAAAAGAAGTTTAGCCTAACATGATGAAAAATAACAACAAAATTAAAATTAACAACATTGGGAGTCAAAGAAATTTAATGGTTGAAGAAGATAGTTAAGGTTAATGGTGGATTATGTATGTCTCCTCCTCCAAGCCTCTTCTATTTTGTCTTCCTTGATACCCAAAACCCCCAAGATTGCTTCCCAAATGTGTATGAATTCTAGAGAATGAGTGAATTTGAAAATCGATGGTTGTGTTGAGAGGACAGTATGTATTTATAAAGTGTGAGATGGTAATGTGATTTGTTGTAAAGTGTGTAAGGTGTGTTGTGTATTTGGTGTAAAGTGAGTAATATATATTGTAAAGTATATAATGTGTGCGGTGTGATATATGTAGCTAGTGTATACATATCATAAATATGTACCAAAAGTTGTAAAGGGTCGCCACTTGTCATATCTCCAAGCAAAAGCATCAATTTTGTCACATGGATGGCACTTAGGTACTCTATTTTGGTGCTTAGGTGCGATTTTCTCTATTTTTGGCACCTAGGCGCCCTATTTTGTTGCTTAGGCATCGTTGCTGCTGTTTTTGTTCCTTCAGTTCAGTGTTTTGACACTATTCAACCCCTTTCAAGTAGTTTTTTACCTTTTTCTATGATGCTTGGGCTTCTGCTGTCTTCATAACAATTGTAGCTCTATCTCTTTCTTTCTTTAGCCACTTGAATTAGATCAATATCAAATTTTGGAGAAAGTTATGTGATTTTATTTATCATTATATTTAATTTAAGTATTTTATTTATTTAAATGGTGTATGTGAACAACTATTTATTATTTATTTATTATGTATATTCTATGAGTAGTCAAAATACAATTTATAATTTAAAAAATATATATACTATATATTTTAATTTGAGTTTTAATGTTTTGAAAATTTCAAAATACAAACTGTATTTTCTTGCATTGTATTATATTATTTTGAAAATTAGTATTTTAGTTACATTACAATACAACCAAAAAATAGTATATTCTATGGGTATTTTAGTTAGTTAGTATGAGTAATTTATCAATATGAAGTTTTGTGATTTTATTTATCATTATATTTAATTAATGTATTTTATTTATTTAAATGGTGTATGTGAACAACTATTTGTTATTTATTTACTATGTATATTCTATGAGTAGTCAAAATAAAATTTATAACTTCAAAAATATATATATTATATATTTTAATTTGTGTTTTAATGTTTTGAAATTTTCAAAATACAAAGTATATTTTCTTGCATTGTCTTATATTATTTTGAAAATTAGTATTTTAGTTACATTACAATACAACCAAAAAATAGTATATTCTATGGGTATTTTAGTTAGTTAGTATGAGTAATTTATCAATATGAAGTTTTGTGATTTTATTTATCATTATATTTAATTTATGTATTTTATTTATTTAAATGGTGTATGTGAACAACTCTTTATTATTTATTTACTATGTATATTCTATGAGTATTCAAAATAAAATTTATAATTTAAAAATTGTATATATTTTATATTTTAATTTGTGTTTTAATTTTATGAACATTTCAAGTAACAAAGTGTATTTTGCTGAATTGTTTTATTTTATTTAGAAAAATAGTATTTTAGTTACATTACAATATAACCAAAAAATAGTATATTCTATGGGTATTTTAGATATTTAGTAAGAGTAATTTATTGATTTGAAGTTTTGTGATTTTATTTATCATTATATTTAATTTAAGTATTTTATTTATTTAAATGTTGTATGTGAACAACTATTTATTATTTATTTACTATGTATATTCTATGAGTAGTCAAAATACAATTTATAATTTAAAAAATGTGTATACTATATATTTTAATTTGTGTTTTAATATTTTGCAAATTTCAAAATACAAAGTGTATTTTCTTGCATTTTATTATATTATTTTGAAAAATAGGATTTTAGTTACATTACAATATAACCAAATAATAGTATATTGTATGAGTATTTTACTTATTTAGTATGAGTAATTTATTGATTTGATGTTTTGTGATTTTATTTATCATAACATTTAATTTAAGTATTTTATTTATTTAAATGGTGTATGTGAACAACTATTTCTTATTTATTTACAATGTATATTCTATGAGTAGTCAAAATAAAATTTATAATTTAAAAATTGCATATATTTTATATTTTAATTTGTGTATTAATTTTTTAAAAATTTCAAGTAACAAAGTGTATTTTTCTTAAATTGTTTTATTTTATTTTGAAAATTAGTATTTTAGTTACATTACAATATAACCAAAAAATAGTATATTCTATGGGTATTTTAGTTATTTAGTATGAGTAATTTAATGATTAGAAGTTTTGTGATTTTGTTTATCATTATATTTAATTTAAGTATTTTATTTATTTAAATGGTGTATGAGAACAACTATTTATTATTTATATACTATGTATATTCTATGAGTGGTCAAAATACAATTTATAATTTAAAAAATGTGTATACTATATATTTTAATTTGTGTTTTAAAGTTTTGAAATTTTCAAAATACAAAGTGTATTTTGTTGCATTGTATTACATTATTTTAAAAAATAGTACGAAAAATAGTATATTCTATAGGTATTTAAGTTGATTAGTAATAGTAATTTATCAATATGATGTTTTGTGATTTTATTTATCATTATATTTAATTTAAGTATTTTATTTCTTTAAATGGTTTATGTGAACAACTATTTATTATTTATTTACTATGTTTATTCTATGACTAATCAAAATAAAATTTATAACTTAAAAAATATATATACTATAAATTTTAATTTGTGTTTTAATATTTTGTAAATTTCAAAATACAAAGTGTATTTTCTTGCATTGTATTATATTATTTTGAAGAATAGTATTGTAGTTAAATTATAATATAACTAAAAAATAGTATATTCTATAGGTATTTTAGTTAGTTAGTATGAGTAATTTATCAATTTGAAGTTTTGTGATATTACTTATCATTATATTTAATTTAAGTATTTTATTTATTTAAATGGTGTATGTGAACAACTATTTATTATTTATTTACTATGTATATTCTATGAGTAATCAAAATATAATTTATAACTTAAAAAATGTATATACTCTATATTTTAATTTGTATTTTAATGTTTTGAAAATTTCAAAATACAAAGTGTATTTTCTTACATTGTATTATATTATTTTGAAAAATAGTATTTTAGTTACATTACAATATAACCAAAAAATAGTATATTCTATGGGTATTTTACTTATTTAGTATGAGTAATTTATTGATTTGAAGTTTTGTGACTTTATTTATCATTACATTTAATTTAAGTATTTTATTTTTTAAATGGTATATGTGAATAACTATTTGTTATTTATTTACTATGTATATATTCTGTGAGTAGTCAAAATAAAATTTATAATTTAAAAATTGTATATATTTTATATTTTAATTTGTGTATTAATTTTTTGAAAATTTCAAGTAAAAAGTGTATTTTTCTTAAATTGTTTTATTTTATTTTTAAAAAATAGTATTTTAGTTACATTACAATATAACTAAAAAATAGTATATTCTATGGGTATTTTAGTTATTTAGTATGAGTAATTTAATGATTAGAAGTTTTGTGATTTTATTTATCATTATATTTAATTTAAGTATTTTATTTATTTAAATGTTGTATGTGAACAACTATTTATTATTTATTTACTATGTATATTCTATGAGTAGTCAAAATACAATTTATAATTTAAAAAATGTGTATACTATATATTTTAATTTGTGTTTTAATATTTTGCAAATTTCAAAATACAAACTGTATTTTCTTGCATTGTATTATATTATTTTGAAAAATAGTATTTTAGTTACATTACAATATAACAAAAAAAATAGTATATTGTATGAGTATTTTACTTATTTAGTATGAGTAATTTATTGATTTGATGTTTTGTGATTTTATTTATCATAACATTTAATTTAAGTATGTTATTTATTTAAATGATGTATGTGGACAACTATTTCTTATTTATTTACAATGTATATTCTATGAGTAGTCAAAATAAAATTTATAATTTAAAAATTGTATATATTTTATATTTTAATTTGTGTATTAATTTTTTGAAAATTTCAAGTAAAAAGTGTATTTTTCTTAAATTGTTTTATTTTATTTTTTAAATGGTATATGTGAATAACTATTTGTTATTTATTTACTATGTATATATTCTGTGAGTAGTCAAAATAAAATTTATAATTAAAAATTGTATATATTTTATATTTTAATTTGTGTATTAATTTTTTGAAAATTTCAAGTAAAAAGTGTATTTTTCTTAAATTGTTTTATTTTATTTTGAAAATTAGTATTTTAGTTACATTACAATATAACAAAAAATAGTATATTCTATGGGTATTTTAGTTATTTAGTATGAGTAATTTATTGATTTGAAGTTTTGTGATTTTATTTATCATTATATTTAATTTAAGTATTTTATTTATTTAAATGTTGTATGTGAACAACTATTTATTATTTATATACTATGTATATTCTATGAGTAGTCAAAATACAATTTATAATTTAAAAAATGTGTATACTATATATTTTAATTTGTGTTTTAATATTTTGCAAATTTCAAAATACAAACTGTATTTTCTTGCATTGTATTATATTATTTTGAAAAATAGTATTTTAGTTACATTACAATATAACAAAAAAAATAGTATATTGTATGAGTATTTTACTTATTTAGTATGAGTAATTTATTGATTTGATGTTTTGTGATTTTATTTATCATAACATTTAATTTAAGTATGTTATTTATTTAAATGATGTATGTGGACAACTATTTCTTATTTATTTACAATGTATATTCTATGAGTAGTCAAAATAAAATTAATAATTTAAAAATTGTATATATTTTATATTTTAATTTGTGTATTAATTTTTTGAAAATTTCAAGTAAAAAGTGTATTTTTCTTAAATTGTTTTATTTTATTTTTAAATGGTAATGTGAACAACTATTTGTTATTTATTTACTATGTATATATTCTGTGAGTAGTCAAAATAAAATTATAATTTAAAAATTGTATATATTTTATATTTTAATTTGTGTATTAATTTTTTGAAAATTTCAAGTAAAAAGTGTATTTTTCTTAAATTGTTTTATTTTATTTTGAAAATTAGTATTTTAGTTACATTACAATATAACTAAAAAATAGTATATTCTATGGGTATTTTAGTTATTTAGTATGAGTAATTTAATGATTAGAAGTTTTGTGATTTTATTTATCATTATATTTAATTTAAGTATTTTATTTATTTAAATGTTGTATGTGAACAACTATTTATTATTTATTTACTATGTATATTCTATGAGTAGTCAAAATACAATTTATAATTTAAAAAATGTGTATACTATATATTTTAATTTGTGTTTTAATATTTTGAAATTTTCAAAATACAAAGTGTATTTTCTTGCATTGTATTATATTATTTTGAAAAATAGTATTTTAGTTACATTACAATATAACAAAAAAAATAGTATATTCTATGAGTATTTTACTTATTTAGTATGAGTAATTTATTGATTTGAAGTTTTGTGATTTTATTTATCATAACATTTAATTTAAGTATTTTATTTATTTAAATGGTGTATGTGAACAACTATTTCTTATTTATTTACTATGTATATTCTATGAGTAGTCAAAATAAAATTTATAATTTAAAAATTGTATATATTTTATATTTTAATTTGTGTATTAATTTTTTTGAAAATTTCAAGTAAAAAGTGTATTTTTCTTAAATTGTTTTATTTTATTTTAAAAAATAGTATTTTAGTTACATTACAATTATAACCAAAAAATAGTATATTCTATGGGTATTTTAGTTATTTAGTAAGCGTAATTTATTGATTTGAAGTTTTGTGATTTTATTTATCATTATATTTAATTTAAGTATTTTATTTATTTAAATGTTGTATGTGGACAACTATTTATTATTATTTACTATGTATATTCTATGAGTAGTCAAAATATAATTTATAATTTAAAAAATGTGTATACTATATATTTTAATTTGTATTTTAATGTTTTGAAATTTCAAAATACAAAGTGTATTTCTTGTATATGTATTATATTATTTTGAAAAATAGTACGAAAAATAGTATATTCTATAGGTATTTAAGTTGTTATTAGTAATAGTAATTTATCAATATGAAGTTTTGTGATTGATTTATCTTTATATTTAATTAAGTATTTTATTTCTTTAAATAGTGTATGTGAACAACTATATTTATTATTTATTTACTATGTATATTCTATGAGTAGTCAAAATAAAATTTATAATTTAAAAAAATGAGAATATATTATATATTTTAATTTATGTTTTAATTTTTTGAAAATTTCAAAAATACAAAGTGTATTTTCTTGCAATGTATTATATTATTTTGAAAAATAGTATTTTAGTTACTTTACAATATAACCAAAAAATAGTATATTCTATGGGTATTTTACTTATTTAGTATGAGTAATTTATTGATTGAAGTTTTGTGAGTTTATTTATCATTATATTTAATTTAAGTATTTTATTTATTTAAATGTTGTATGTGGACAACTATTTATTATTTATTTACTATGTATATTCTATGAGTAGTCAAAATACAATTTATAATTTAAAAAATGTGTATATACTATATATTTTAATTTGTGTTTTAATGTTTTGAAATTTTCAAAAATACAAATATATTTTCTTGTATTGTATTATATTATTTTGAAAAATAGTACGAAAAATAGTATATTCTATAGGTATTTAAGTTGATTAGTAATAGTAATTTATCAATATGAAGTTTTGTGATTTGATTTATCTTTATATTTAATTTAAGTATTTTATTTCTTTAAATAGTGTATGTGAACAACTATTATATATTTTATTTACTATGTATATTCTATGAGTAGTCAAAATAAAATTTATAATTTAAAAAATTGAATATATTATATATTTTAAATTGTGTTTTAATGTTTTGAAATTTCAAAATACAAAGTGCATTTTCTTGCAATGTATTATATTATTTTAAAAAATAGTATTTTAGAGTTACTTTACAATATAGACCAAAAAATAGTATATTCTATGGGTATTTTACTTATTTAGTATGAGTAATTTATTGATTTGAAGTTTTGTGATTTTATTTATCATTACATTTAATTTAAGTATTTTATTTATTTAAATGGTGTATGTGAACAACTATTTCTTATTTATTTACTATGTATATTCTGTGAATAGTCAAAATAAAATTTATAATTTAAAAATTATATATATTTTATATTTTAATTTGTGTATTAACTTTTTGAAAATTTCAAGTAACAAAGTGTATTTTTCTTAAATTGTTTTATTTTATTTTGAAAAATAGTATTTTAAGTTACATTACAATATAACCAAAATAGATATATCTCTTAATGGGTTTTTAGTTATTTAGTATTAGTAATTAATTGATTTGAAGTTTTTGTTTGATTTATTATTACATTACATTTAATTTAAGTATTTTATTTATTTAAATAGTGTATGTGAACAACTATTTATTATTTATTTACTATGTATATTCTATGAGTAGTCAAAATAAAATTTATAATTCAAAAAATGAAATATATTATATATTTTAAATTGTGTATTATTTTTTTGAAAATTTCAAGTAACAAAGTGTATTTTTTTTAACTTGTTTTATTTTTATTTTTGAAATAATATATTTTAGTTACATTACAATATAACCAAAAAATAGTATATTCTATGGTAATTTAGTTATTTAGTAACAGTAATTTATTGATTTGAAGTTTTGTGATTTTATTTAACATTATATTTAATTTAG
>CM033114.1:9949677-10236849 GCA_019321725.1 Paulownia fortunei | reverse complement strand
AGACCATAGTTCTTTCTAGTTTCTTGAAAGTTTTTTTTTGAATCTTTTGAAAATTTTAATATCTTGTTTATCGGTGTAGTGCAGGCAAGATGGATCCATATGTTGTGACTCAATACAAAAATCAAGAGCAAAAGAGCACTATTCGTCGACATAAAACTTCTATATATTGTATGCAATGCTGTCTGTGTCTGCAGGGTGAGGTTCTCTCTAAGTTTCAACGTCTTCTTTTAGTTATGTACTCTCTTTATTCCAAAATTAATGCTCCCTAAAATTATTGTTCAGTATATGGTTAAATTCTTAATATTGAATTAACTTAATACCAACTTTATATTTCGATATTTGTTCTATTGTTTAATATTATCCAATTAAATTGAAAAAAGATTGAATTTTTTGTTAGTGTTAAATTGACTGCAAAATCCAACAAACCTATAACTTTTACCACATAGGGAGTATTGTTTTGGTCAAATTGACAATATGCATGTTTGGATTCATTTCGACTATTATATTGGGAAGATATTTTCTGAAATATTTTTGAGAAGATTCTTAATGTAATGTGTTTGGATAAGTAAGGTGTTAAGTTTAATCATGGAGTTGATATGTTGGTTTGACATTTCATTTGGAGAAAATATATTTTGAATTGTTTATTTTCAAATGTGAATAAAAAGTATTTCTGAAGATGAGTTATAGATTTTTGAAAATCGGACACATGCTTTTGAAAATAAGGTTAATATCAGGGTGTAAGGTTAATATGTTTGAAATGAATTCAAACATAGCTTGATAGTTTTCTTATTTCCAGTTATAGTATATATGGCCAACTTATATTTGTTCTAGAGAAAATGTTGACATATACACAAAAGTAGCAGCCACCATTGAGTTTATATCAAAAGCGTTTATGAATCGTGCGATTAATTTATGTCCCATTTTTATAAGTAATTTAATAAGTTCTAATATCAAAGAAGTATATATGGGCTACTTAAGTCCATTTTTTCTTTTTTTCTTTTTCTTTTTAATGTCTAATTACACATAACTATCTCAACTTTTTGATACATTTTTTTTCTTCTTCTTTGCATTATCAACTCAATAACAACCACACTGATTGTTGTCTATTACATGATGATAACTATACCAAATTTGTCTTGGGATTGATTATTTATTTTATAATACAACAAATCACATAATAAATATAAATTCAATCCTTCAACTTATGAATAACTTGGATTCGACAAGTTTGAGTCTGTATGATTGTAGAAGTATAATATTAAGTCAAAGTTACAAGACAAGATGGGAATGAATGTATGCAGGGCAAGGCAGCAGCCCAGTTTGGAACGAGAAGTTCAAATTCAGAATAAAGTATTCAGGAGGGGATGAGCAACACAAGCTCTTTCTCAAAATTATGGACCACAATACCTTCACCGATGATGAGTATCTCGGCCAAGCCACGTAAGCCCAAATACATAATATTATTACTCAAAATTTTATATAGACTGAGTGTGAAAATACTCTGATGTTGATTTGATATTATTTTAAAATCATTTGATATTTTTACACTCGTTCTATATAAATTCTATTTTCTATTACTCTGCATATAATCTCGATATGCACTTCATTTTTTTGTAGAAATTATAAGTATGATTTCTCTAGAAAAATTCATCTTAAGATCAAAAACCTTTTGATGTGGAATGTGTTGTTTATATAGTTCATAAATTATACAAGGGAGTTAAGATACACTGAGGCATCGATTCTTTTTGCATTTTGTAGAGGAATCATAATCTAGAGGTGGCAATGGGCATGTTAGGTCGATCCAAATATTGATTTAAGTCAAAAAGTATGTTGGCAATTTAAATTTTCATGTCAACTCAGTTTTACCTTAAAATAATCTAATCGAACTGTCCTCATTGTTTAGTTTCATTTCTATTTCTTTTTATTTTTTTTAACTATTTGAAAATATGAAAACGTTTGTTTTACCCTAATTTTTTTTGTAAATGGCTTAATAAAACAGCCGTCCATTTTATTGTTTATATAATTTATTACCTTCTCTCCTCTTTAATTCCAATTTGATGTAAACTGTTATTAACAAATTATTCGACCCACTCAATATTCTTTAACATATTTTTTCATTTTAAAACAATTTCAAAAAAAAAATTGTGATATCCAAACGTGTTTCTTTATTTTCTCATTTTCAATCATATTTGATGTGATATTACTCATTTTTTTAAAATTTCTAGTTGAAAGTCAACTGCAACGTGCATGTGTCATAAAAAGTAATTAGAGGTGCGAGGGGTTGATCCGCGAAAACCTTTTTTGATGCTAAGTCAGTTCTAGAGCCAGTAGATATAAGTCAGAAAATTTGAGAATTAAGCACGTACCTTTTAATAATGAAAGTTATTGGTATTTATAGTGTTAATACGAGAATTTTCATGAATTTGAGCTCTTAGACTGAAATCGAACCGAAATTTTGATTAATCAAAATTTTGGTTGATCAAAATTTTAAACTGAAAATCGAACTGTATTAATTAGTTCAATTCAGTTATAATCAATTTTAAAAATAAAATAAAAAAATAGATAAAAATTAAATAATAGAATTTGAAATATATTATTTATTTATTTTTTTAGTCTTGGTGAGAAAAAACATAAAAAATAGTATAAAAATGAATAACAAGTATACAAATATAATATAAAAATTATATATATAACTATATAAAAATAGTAATTCAGTTCAATCAATTGAAATAAAAAATCGAAACTGAACCGAAAACTTAAAATTAGAAAATGAAAAATAATAAAATTAATTGAATTTTTTGGTTCAGTTCGGTGCAAACCGAAATTTCGACAAAGTTAATCGGTTGAGAGCCAACCGATTAATTTTTGTTTTAATGTTTATATCTATTTTTAATGTTTCTTTTTCTTTTTTAATTGTCTTCTTTTGATTGTCAAATATATGCTAATTAACTAGTTACAAAACCAAACTGCAGCATTTATTTGAAGGAACTATTTGAACAAGGGGTGGAGAATGGCAAGGCTGAACTTCGTACTCAAAAGTATAGGGTTGTTTCAAGTAATAAAACTTACTCCGGTGAAATTCAAGTTGGAGTCACTTTTTCTACAAATGTAAGTTTTCCCTATAATAGCATAATGTTGGCATCAATATACATAACATTACAACATCGCGAGGGGCAATTTCTTCTTTAAACGGCGTAGAAATAGTTATATATATTTTCATTTAAAATAATTAATTTATCTGGTACAGGGGGAAACTGATTAGTAAGAAGATGGTGGATGGAAGGAAAGTCAAAGCTAGTTGTTGTCAGGCTCTCATCTACTTGTGTATATTAATGTGATTTAGTGAAGACATAAACATTGTGATAAGTAAACTTGAATCCGCTCTATCTTTACTTTATTCTGTATTGATATTTATTTTAGATTTGATTATTTATATGTCTAGTCAAACACTATTTCGGTAGTTATTTTTATAGACAATCTTTACATTTATTATTTTACTTAATCTATATAAATGAATCATTGTTCAATAAAAAGGGCTATGTTATATTTTTTCTTCTTTGATCCAATCGATTCCCCCACCAAACCAACACGCCGCCGACTTTCCTCTTCCCCATGCCATGGCACCACCTTCCCTCTCCGGGCTGCAGCCCCACCTCTAACATCATTCCACCACGTCCCTCTCCACACTCTACCCCCGTAAAATAATGTCCTCACCCTAAATCCGTGACTTCATCAAGACAAATTATTTTTTTGAGCTATTGACAGTTCCCTCACTCCTCTCATCCTCTATTGTCTCTCAATCTCAAACATCTTGTGATGCTTATACTACCCTCAAGATCAACAAATAAGCATTTTTTTATTATCATATCTTCTTACCTTGCCTAAATACACTATTATCCTACCCTTGTTCTAAAAATAATTTGGAGTTTAAGTGACATTCGATTGACAAGGTGAGCTTGCAAAAGAAATTTGGGTTAGAACAGAAGATAAGTGTGGAGAGTTTTTCTTCTAAAAAACCAAACAAAAAAATAATTTTAAAAAAATATTGCAACTAAAAATGGGATGTTGCAAAATCAATAAAAATGATGAGGAGGGGTCTAATTTAATAACAATAGGCCTTGGTGTTGAAATTCATAGAGTATGAGAATTTTTCAATGATAAACTCTATGTCTTTAATCCTATGAAGTTATTAGAACCTTGGTTGCATCCTATCCTTTTATTTCTTAGCCACATCACTACCCTTTTGCGCTATTACAACCTTTGTTGAAGACCTTTTCATTGCGTGTGGTGCCTTCGGTATAGTGGAGATTTGTATTAAAGGAAGAACCTATGATGTTTTGACAGGAATTACCTTGAGCCATTTTGAGATAATCTATGGACCAATATGTAAATAAAACCAAATGATAATGGAAATAGTCCAAGAAATCAACATCCCAACAGTTAAAGATTTCAATCACTAAGAAGGGCTATAGGGGCATCATATTTCGCTTTGAAATGGATCTTAACTTTTAACAATTTTCACAACTTTTGTAAAAAGTGTAAGTGTGTTTGAAAAGAGTTGACCAATAAAACTCACATTGCAAGATCTTTACAATGATTTTCTTTGCCGAAAAGTGACCACTACATGCTCCTAAATGATAAAATTTAAGAATATTACCTTTGTCATTGTCAGGCATGCATCTCCGAAAGATTTGATTAGGACAATATTTGATTAAGTATGGATCATCCCAATAAAAAATTTTCACTTCGGTAAAAAAATTCTTTTTATCTTGGGAATTCCAATGCGGTGGCATCTTTCATGTCACAAGACAATGTCAGCAAACCAAGAGAAAATAGAAACATTAAATAGTTGTTCATTAGAGTAAGTGTCATTAATGGGTGTGGTTTGAAATGAGTCATCACAAACAAGTCTCGAAAAATGATCAGCCACCACATTCTCTACACCTTTCTTATCTCGAATTGTAATGTTGAATTTCTAGAGTATGAGAATCTACCTAATCAGTCTAGTTTTGGCATTTTTTTTTGACAAAAGATAATTCAAAGATGCATGATCACTGAAAAAAACAACTGGTGAGCCAACAAAATAAGATCTAAATTTGTTCAATGCAAAAACTACAATAAATAATTCTTTTTTAGTTATTGATTAATTCAATTAAGAACTATTCAAAGTTTTACTTGCATAGTAAATGACATATGGTTTCTTATCTTTTTTTTTCCTAAGGCAGCTCTAACAGCATAGTCTCTAGCATCACTTATTATTTTAAAAAGTAAAGTCCAATCTATAGGTGCTTGATTGGAGCATACGTAAGCATATTTTTAAGCTTAACAAAAGCATTTCACAATTTTCAGTCCATTCAAAAATAGTATCTTTTGTTAGAAGATTACACAAAGGTTTAGATGTTATACTAAAATCTTTGATACTTCTTCTGTAGGTTGGTTTAAAACATTAAACACATTTAGTTCTAAAGTCATATTTCCAAAAGATAACTTCAAAATACCATTTCTAAAATTAATCAAAGCATTTAACGTTGAAAGAAAAGGACAATCCAAAATGATAGGAATCTGTGTATATGTATGTGCAACAGGCTCTGTGTCCAAAACAATGAAATCCGCTGGAAAGTAAAACTTATTAATTTATCCCAACATATCTTCTACTACTTTCTTTGGAACTTTAATTGAACGGTTAACTACTTGGAGTACAACAAGCTTTGTTTTAAGTTTTCCCAAACTTAACTATTCTTAAACTATGAAAGGTAGAAAATTTGCACTACTCCAAAATTAAGCAAAACACGCTCTATTCTAGTGTTTCCTATAGTACATAAAATGATTGTACAACCTGGATCTTTGTGCTTAGGTAGAGTGAATTATTGAATGATTGAACTAACACTTTCAGTTAAAAATACCTTTTTTATACATATTATTTTCTTTTGATTGTACACAAATCTTTTAAAAAATTGGCATAAGGTGGAATTTGCTTGATTGCATCCAACAATGGAATATTTTCTTGACTTGTTTAACAACTTCAAAGATTTTAGCATTTGAGTTTAATTTTTGATTCGGTTACAATCTTTGAGGAAAAAAAGCTAGAGGTGAGTATTTTTATTTTTCATCATTTTCAAACTCACTTTCATTAAACTTAGCTTCATTGTCAAGATTATTTGCATTCTTCAATTCTAAAGGTGGATTAGAAACTTTCTTCTTGGAATTAATAGTCTTGTTAACAAGTTTTCCATTCTGAAGAGTTGTCGCCGAATTATCCTCCTTGATTGAGTCTTCAAATGAAGAAGAAACTTGACACTAAGTGGAATGATTAGGTTGAGATTGAGTAGGAAATTTATCTTATTCATGAGTACGTAAAGAAGCTGCTAGTGTTGAAAGTGTGCTTTTGATCTCATTAATGACTTGTGAAGTCTGGTTAATGATGTTTCTTTATCCATGTATGAATGCTTGCAAAGTTTCCTCAAGAGATTTTGTATGTCCAGTTGGATAAGAAGGAAAGTTTATCAAAAAAACTCATCATTACACATTGTTTCAACAAATTATTATGTTTCAGGAGTTAGACCTTCATAAAAAAAAACTAATTAAGCATCATTTCTCAAAACCATGATATAAGCATGAATTCAACAAATCTTTAAATCTTTCCCAACATCGAAAGAAAACTTCATTTGAATTTTGAGAAAAAAATTGGATTTTTCTTTTCAAAACATTAGTTTTATGAGTTGAAAATAACTTTTTCAAAAATTCAGCTTGTATTTCTTGCCAAGTGCCAACTAACCTAGGTTTCAAAGAGTTAAGCCAAGTTTTTGCTTTATCTTTTAAAGAAAAAAGAAATAATTTAAGCTTAACAATCTCATTTGTACAAGTTTGATCTTCAAAAGTGGCACATACTGTATCAAATTCTTTCAGATGCAAGTAAGGGCTTACAAAGTCTAAACCATAGAAATTAGGAAGTAAAGAGATCATACCTAGCTTGAACCAAAAGTTATTTGCACTAAGAGGAAAAATGAAATAAGAAGGAGAAGAAATTTGAGGAGGTTACAAGTAATAACGCATGATATGCACCTGTTAATTTTCATTTTCAGCCATGGTGGAAGTATGTGGAGGTGACTCAAACTTATTTTCAAACAAAGTTTTAGAATTATTTCTAACTAAACAACAAGAATTATGATTATGATACCATATGAACATATATATAACCGTAAAGAAAACAAACACACAATATTTGCAAAGGAAAAATATTTACAAACCTGAATACTTATGGTAAGTGCATATTTTAATATATTTTTGTATCAAATCCTTTATACTTTTTTTATTTTATTGTTAATATTATAGTTTAATTAATATTTTATGTTAGGGAATCAATCAACAAAAAAAGATAAAAAAATTCAAAAATAAAATGGAAGAAGATAATACGTTTCGTCAGCAAGTTGGGAGATAATATTATATTGGATCATAGAAATGTCACAATTAGAAGAAAAGGGGTCATTTTTTGCCTAAGTACATCATGTGTAGATTAAAATATATGCAAGACATTACTTGGAATTTGTAAGTGATTCTTGGGCTTGAATTAAATTCAAAATAAACATGTTTCTAGACTTGTGCAATTTTTGTGTTTTGGTCATAACTCCATTTGCAAAAGTCCTATGGACTTGATTCTTACTTCATTTGAAAGAAAAGAGATAGAACTACAACTTTTTTGTTTGAAACTCAACCCAATTCATCCTTGATTATAGCAAAAAATTTGTTCAAATATGTGTATGGGAAAGAATCTATCTATGCTGACACTTATCATTAAATCAAGCATAACTTTCTCTCTATGGTTGGAATTAAGTGATTTAAGTTGAAAAGCAAAGCTACCAGACAAATCTACAACTTTTCTGTTGATCATGTTTCCAAATTTAGTATATTGAATAGAGAGAAAAATGTGTTAAAACTCAGATCTAAAAAAGATATGTGAATTTAGAGCACATTTGAAGATAATTTGGAGTACATTTGGAGTGAATTTGGAGATGCTAATTTAGGCACTCTTGGATGACATTCAAGACACAAAAACCCTTATAGGGAGAAATAAATATTTATTATTATCTTTGTTTAGGCTAAGTTTTCTAGTAGTAATAGAAATATATTCTCTAGTTTCTTTTCTTTATTTGTCTTTTCTACTTTCATTATGTCTTTTTAAATTTCATTTAAATTGAGGAGAAAGGGTAAAGCTCTTGGTGGATGAAGAGGATGGTTATAAAGGTGCATAATATTCAGGTGTGTTGATTTATTATTTTAATTTTTGATTGAAACACTCTTTGTTTAGTGGAGATTCTTGATTTATGTATCACCAATGGCACAACAAACACTTAGGTTCATTTAACTTATTGTACGGTTCTACTCCACCGACTGCTAATGTGAAACCTTGATTTGTTGTAGACAAATGTATGTAAAAATAATTGATACCATAAATAAATATTGGGGTTAAAACCTTTCTTATTTTGTGGTGATTCTTGATTTATGTATCTCCAATGACACAATAAATAATTGGGTTCATTTAGCTTATTATACAGTTCTTACCCACTAACTGCTAATGTAAAACCTTAATTTGTTGTAGATACAGGTATGCATAAATACTAGATTCCATAAACAAATATTGGAGTTAAGATATAATTTACAAACAGTAAGACAATATCATGATTACTTAATGCATGAGCTATTTGATAATATCTTCCCATTGAAACCTTCTTTATGTATGAATTGGAATTGTGGCATTTAAAAAAGGTGAAAAGAATAAATAATCGCTCATCTATCTAAAACTCAATAGTGGATCCTTAATTGTCAATACTTTTATTTCTTTGGTTTCTTAGTTATAACATAATTTTTTTATATTCTAAACCACATTTAACCCATAATTTAAGAATATAAACCCAAAAACTTCAAACAACTTAACTATGGATCGACCTCAGACTCCAAAAAAATTTATTACTTGACACAACCTGCACTTGAGTTTGCAACCTTAATGTTGTAGCAACTTACCTTGCCTTCTTCGGCAATGGCGCTAAAGGCTTACTACAATTTTAAGGTTGCAAACTTAAGTGCAGGTTGTGTTAAGTAATAAATTTCTCATAAGTTCGAGGTAGATCCACAAAAAAGTTGTTTGAAGTTTTTGGGTTTATATTTATTAAAAAATGGACTGAATATGGTTTAGATTATAAAGAAAAATTTATACTATAACTAAGAAATTAAAATAATAAAAGTATTAAAGATTAGGGATTCGCTCTTAAGTTTTGGATAAATTAATGATTTTTTATTTTCTTTACATCTTTTAAATGTCACTATTAGAATTCATACACAATGAAGGTTTCAATGGGAAGATGTTATCAAATAGCTCATGCATTAAGGTAATCATGATATTGTCTTACTGTTTACAAATTATCTGTCAACACCAATACTTGTTTTTGGGATCAAGTATTTATGCAAACATTTATCTTCAACAAATCATGGTTTCACGTTAGCAATCGGTATAGTAGAACCATAAATAAACTAAATGAACTTAAGTATTTGGTGTGCCATTGGTGAAACATAAATCAAGAATCACCAAAAAACAAGAAGAGTTTCAATAAAAAATTATAACAATAATACAACACACGTGAATATTATATACCTTTATAACCGTTCCTCTTCTTCCATCAAGAGGTTCACCATTTCTCCTCAACTAAATAAAATTTAGAAAGACATAATGAAAGTAGAAAAGATTAAACATAGAAGAGAAACTAGAGAATATATTTCCTTAACTACTACAAAACTTAACTTAAAGAAAGACAACAATAAAACTTTCTTTCCCCGTCTAAGGGTTTTTGTGTGTTTTGAATGCCATTAAAGAGCTCCAATTTATACTAGAAGAGTGCCTAAATTGGCATCCCCAAATGCACTACAAAGTAACTTCAATTGTATTCTGAATTCATATATTCTTTTCACATCCGAATTTTGTCATCCATTTTTCTCCATGCAAGAAGCTGATTTTGGAAAAGTGATCAACATGAAAGTTGTAGATTTATCTATTAGCTTCATTGTCTAAAATTAGGCACTTTTATAACTATTCATCTTCCTCCATCAAGAGCTTCATTGTTTCTCCTCAGCTAAATGAAATTTGGAAAGACATAATTAAAGTAGAAAAGACTAAAAAGAGAAAAAAAACTAGAGAATAAATTTCTTTTACTATTAGAAAACTTACATTACTACTAGAAAACTTAGCCTAAAGAAAGACAACAATAAAATTTTATTTCTCTCTATAAAGGCTTTTGTGTGTATCTTGAGTGCCATCAAGAACCATTGTTATAGTAGAAGAGTGTCTAATTTGACATCTCCAAATTCTCTCCAAATTCACTCCAAATGCACTCCAAATTAATTTTAATTGTGTTCAAAATTCACATGTCCTTTTCAGATTAGAATTTTATCATACATTTTTCTCCATACAAGAAGTTGATTTTGGAAAAATGATCAAGGTTGAATTGGGCTGATTTACCAACTGCAAAGTTGTATTTCTATCTCTTGGCTTTCAAATAAAGTAACATTCAGGTTTATGGGCTTTTGAACATAGAGTTATGCCCAAAATACTTAAACTCTATAAGTCTGAAAACAACAATTCTAAAATTTAATAGTGTTAGAGATAAAGAGTTCATTAATGAAGAATACTCATACTCCAAAATTTTCAACACCGGGGTCTATTGTTATTGAATTAGGCCCCTCTTCATCATTTTTATTGACTTTGTAACATTCCATTTTTAGTTGCAACTCTTAATATTTTAATCAACACTTTGAACCTTTTTTTTTTTTTTTTTTTTTAACTCTCCCACACTAATTTTTCTGTTCCAACCCAAATTTCTTTTGCAAGCTCACCTTGTCAATGGAATGTCACTTGAGCTCCAAATTATTTTTAGAGCAAGGATAGAATATTAGTGTATTTAGACTAGGTAAGAAGATATGGTTACCACATAAAAAAGCCTATTTATTGAAAGGCTCAAAGTTCACATAGTGTGACACCCACACCACTAAATATAGATATTGATATAATAATAATTTTAGCAGGGTGACACATATATACATATATATATAAACAACCTATGCAACATAATTTGTGCATGTATGCACGTGTATAACTTTTTATTTTTTTTAGCTAGTTAGTTTGATAGAACATTGATAAAAGTAAAGTGCTTCCACATCCTGCAGCACTGTATATACATAGGTAGTTATTAAAACATTAACAAGGTCTATCAAAATCGTCACAAACTCAAACTCTCTGTCACAAAGGAGTTTTGAAAGTGTTATATATGATAAAGTCACTAATATAATACAATAAACTGTAAAATCAAAAGCACATCCCACAAATTAGCCCAACAGGTCATCATCTATATACATTGATCCTCAAAGCCTGTAGGAGCTCCAACAACAGCCCAGTAAACTAAAGGTCTTAAGTCTCACCATGCTCACCTATAATCCATGAACTACATGAGCTAACGCTCAGTAAGTAAAAATCATGCATGACAAGAGTATGATATAAAATCTCATGCAACTCATCTCTAAGAAATGATGCTATAAATGTGTCAAATTTAAGTACTCATAATCAAAGAGTTTTTATTCAAAATCACTTCATTTTATTGGGCCCATAGCCTACCTACTATGTACCGAAAAGAGCTCTGCACAATATCAATAATTAAATGACCATAAATAAATTGACTTAGTCCAGGGGCCATCTCCTGGGATCACCAGAGGTCTACCCCTGTCTTCCCCTATAATCCTCCAGAAGTCTTCCCACCGACAGAGTCAATAAAGGCACATTCAAGTGGTCCTCCCTCTTGTGACCACCAGAGGCACACCCCCTATCAACCCCTATGATCCTCCAAGAAGTAACACTCGTGGTGCCCCAAAATATCACATAAGCACTCCTCGCATACCTTGGCACACTAGCAATGGCCAACCAAAACAGTTTCTTTCTGAAAATCATGTCTTAAATTATATCGTGCAGGCAAGAACCTCAACTATACTCATATTCCATGCATACACATGTAAATGCTCATGAATGGTATGTTCAATATGAAATGCAAGTCATCTTGCTCTCAACATGTTTCAAGAATCATAAAACTCTTAAGGTACATACTATACTTGTCATCCAATAAATTTAAATATCATCAACACATTAGGTATAAATGCTTCAAGACATACTATGTTCATGCATTGTAGTTGCAAATGAATTTTCACTTACCTTTGATCGGTTGTGTATCACTTCTAGGTTTCTTAAGTATTACTCCCCAACCCTAGATGTGAAACAATCTGTAAAAATACAAGATATCAATCACCATCCTCAATTAACAAGTTCATTATACCTAATGTAGTATAAAGATCTTGAATCTCAATTTAACTAAACAACCTTACCACTTAGAAACTACAACTGAATACAAACTTCTACGCACCTTTGTTCCACATCTTAAATATATACTAACCTCAATTAATTGATGTATTATAACTCTTATAACATCGCCCTAAATGTTAGGGATCAAATGCACCACATCTATGTTGGAACATGTTAATGAACTAAATGAGACAGATTCACAACTTCATATTTTCTTGCTGCCACATTAATTTGCATGATGATTTTGATACTTTAGACATATTCATTCACTCCCCAATTTTTATCACACTTAAATAACATAAATTTTTTTTTATCCATATCATAGAATGGATAAAACTCACGGATATAGCTTTCCAAGTTCAGTTTCCTTCACAGCATATTGAAACAAATTTTTCCTATTGTGACAGTTTTGCTCACTTCATGACATTAATGGGTTTGGCACCATTTAGTATATCCAATCACTCCCAAATTTTCACCACACTTAGATAAAATATACAAAGAGATAACCAGGTCATATTCTTGCCAAAACTAATGGATTGAATGATGTAAAACCAGTCCCCTTCACATGGGACAAAATCTGAAATTCGATGGAGACAGTTCTAAGCATCTCTTTAATTATCATACCATATTTTATTTTCTAAGCTATCCAAACCTAAATACATAATCTTAACTCCTATGTAAACACATTGATGATGATAAATATAGAATTTAACCAAGTTTTCTTGCATATTTCAAGTTCAATAAACTAGAAATCAGCATATACACAAATTCTGCCCCTTTAGTGGTTCTACTATGTGTTTGCAACCACAAATCATTCTTTTATGCATAATAGCCCTATAAGTAACCTCTAACATCATCATGAACAAGATAAGAATCTTTAGAAATCACTAAAACCTAAAATAATATAAAAATTGATGTCAAAACTGTATATGAACCTCACATATGCCAGTTTCAGCTTCTACCTGAGATTACTACTTCCTTTTGCTTCCTTTGCCCTTTTCTATCACTTGGAATCACTTAGGAGTAGTTTAGAGAGATTTTGACATGATTTTGGACCCTGAAAATGACTGAAAATTATTGAGGGTGGTGGGTAAATGGCTAAGAGTGAAGAAATTTGAGGTGGCATTTGAGGTGCTTGCTTAAGCTTGGTAGCAAGCATGAGGTGGCAAGTTGTGATATAAATCTGACCTTTCACCCATCTTTCAAGCCTAGATCAGATGTGTCTTACTATACATTAATTTTATTACATCCTATTTTCATTACCACAAGATCCCATAGATAATTCATAAGTTAATTTCCTAGCTGTTCATTTAATTTCTTACTCAATTGTCACCCGATTCTTAAATAATTGTCTATATTAAAAATTATATAATCTTATACATAAATGAATATTGTAATATCACCGTTGAATTATATTAACTTATATTCATTGTCCCAAATATTCAATTTACCAATATATACTTTTAAAATACCTGGATGAAATCGAATCAAACCGTATAAGCTTACTAGTAACAAATTTAACACATCCAAAATTATAACCTATATATCCCATCGATATTCAATATTGATCAACCTCATTTTTTTCTTATTTCAATTTAATGTTGATTACTTATATTATGATGATCGAAAACTAACACCGTATGAGATTTTCTAGAAATTTTATAATCAAATGTGATTATAAGGTAAAACAGATCATACCATGCTAGTTTCAATGCAAGTACTTATGAATAACATGTAATGCACAAATTATATTAGCCAAGTGAGTAGTGCGAGACTCATTTATTACACATAGGGAACAAGCTGATTTGGCTATGGTGCTAGAAAGCCGAATGGCTTAATCATTTTTTAAGTGGTGATCAATTAATCCTTCACCTCGATAGACCAAAAAGAAAAGTTCTAACACTCAATCCCTATATGTCAAAAATCTAAGTGATGATTAAATCGAGGGCATAGAACTATCTACTTTGATGTGTTTGTATCCACACCAAACAACATAACTATTTGTGCAAAAAAGATTTAAGCATAATTATCATAAAAATATATCAACAAAAGAACAACATCAAAGTCCAAAACAACACCCATTATCAATCACAACCACATTATTTATGCTCAATTTTAATCATTGAAGTTGGAAGAACAACTACGACTAAAAAATAATTGACAATTCACAAACTTTAGTTAAAAACTTCACAAACATGCTATGTTATGCAAAAAAAAGGGGATATGTCTCAAGAATGTTGAAGTTACTCTTTATTCTACCACCTATTTTTTCATGGTTTTGACAGACCCTGAATTTAAAAAAAAAACTAGAAAAATACACATTGAACACATAAGACATGATATAAACTATCCCTCCCCCAACCTAATCGAGACATTGTCCCCAATGTCAAAAATAGTTAGGAAAGTAAAGTTTAGAAGATATTACCTGAAATGTGGATGTTTGGAAAATAAAACTGAAACAACACAGTATTTACACTATGAGTTGAAACCATTAAGGATAAATTTCACAATTTGAGAGTCAAATTCATTTTACATTTTTAACCACTATCTCTGTTGGACCAATCCACATGAGTCAAGGCTGGACCAGGTTCTTGCACATATGCTAGAAATTGATCAATCAGTTGGTCAGATATTGGTGCAAAAATGAGGGTTCGTCTCGTAAATGGTGAAATAAAACCTTTTTCCACAGCATGGTCTACAAAAGATAGCAAACCATCAAATAAACCATTAACATTAAGAAACTTATAGGTTTCAGGTGAATTTTGAGTTGTGCCCAAGAGACAACTTGGAATAACTCATCCCGTATACCAAAACCACCAGGTACGGTGTTGAATGCCTCCATATTGTTTAACATGTTAGATATTCTGTCCTAAATATGTGACACTTTTAGTTCATCTCCCATGGTCATATCTATGATATTCTATATTGTTAAAGGTTTTGGGATAAATACTATGACATGATTGGTATGTGGGAATAGAGTGGGAATGGAATGGACATTCCCAAGTCCATTACTAATCATATGATTGGTACAATTGGGGGTAGTGATAAGTGCATATCTTTGACATATTTGTGTATCAAATCCTTTATACTTTTTTTGCTTTATTATTGTTAATATTATTATTTTATTAATGTTTTGGTTTGGAAATCAATGAATATAAAAGATTGAAAGAAGCATGTTTCCAAACTTGTGTAGTTTTTGCATTTTTAATATAACTTCATGATCAAAAGCCCTATGGACCAAAATCTTACTTCATTTGAAACTTAAGAGATAGAACTACAACTTTTATGTTGGAAGTGTAGCCCAATTCAGTCTTGATTATAGCAGAAAGTTCGTCCAAATAGTTGTAGAAAATGGATCACCAAAAATTTAGATCAGAGTTCAGCCTAGTATTGACCTATTTGACCAATTAGGTCATATATCTTAAGCCCAAATTGATTTTAGGCTGAAATTTGGATATTTTATATACAAGAGATAAATAACAAGTTTTCTACAAACAAGATGGTGAGAAAATATGTCAAAATGGTAAAAACATAGATTGCAAAGTGCTGCTACTGTTAAAGGATGACTTTTGGACATGATTCACTAATTTGACCATATCTCCCTCATCCAACAGCCAAATTTGACAAATGATATATTAAAATGTATCACAACCAAAATATCTACAACTTTTTTTCTTTACTTATCATCAAAATCTGACTGTATCGGACCCTAAAATGCAATTCAATCCGATAGGTGAGAATTTTAAGGACTTGGTGTAACAACTTACCAACTCTTGGCAACTAGTATACCACTTGATGAACTCTTCCATTATTTATTTGGCCTCTATCATACTCCAAGTATTATAAATATGCCATGCATTAAGCTTGTAAGAGAGGGGGGTAAAGGGTTTCTTTAGGCTAAGTTTTCTAGTATGTATGTTTTCTAGTAATGTAAGTTTTCTAGTAGTAATAGAAATGCATTCTCTAGTTTCTCTTCTATTTTTAGTCTTTCCTACTTTTATTATGTCTTTCTAAATTTCATTTTGCTGAGAAAAAAAGGGCGAACCTCTTGATGGAGGAAGAGGAATGGTTATAAGGGTAGAAAATATTTAAGTATATTGTATTATTATTTTGAGTTTTGATCTAAACCCTACTTGTTTTGTGGTAATTCTTGATTTATGTATCTTCAATGGCACAACAAATACTTGAGTTCATTTAGATTATTGTATGATTTTACCCTATCGACTGCTAATGTGAAACATTGATTTCTTGTTAACAAGGGTATGCATAAGTGCTTGATCCCATAAATAAGTGTTGGCGTTAAGAGATAATTTGCAAATAGTAAGACAATATCATGATTACCTTATTACTTGAGTTATTTGATAATATCTTCCCATTAGAATCTTCATTATGTATGGATTCCAATAGTGACAATTAATAGAGGTAAAAAGAATAGATAACTATTTCTCTATCCAAAACTCAAGATTGGATCCCTAACTCTCAGTACTTTTATTACTTTGGTGTTTCTTTAGTTACATCAGACATTAATTTTATATATTTTGAATCACATAAATCCTATTTTTTAAGAATTATAATCCTGAATTATTTAAACAACTTCCTTGTGGATCGACCTCGGACTCACGAGAAATTTATTACTTAATACAACCTGCACTTGGGTTTATAATCTTAAAGTTGTAACAGGTAGGAATATCCATTTCCATGTGAATCCCCATTTCCAAAAATGTAGATTAGCCATTCCCTTCCTCCCCCATAGGTTTAACTGTTCCTAATTAGTCAAGAATAAATCTATATTTATTTTTGATAAAATTATCCTTCTAAATATAACAAAAATATTGGATAAACTCAAAACCCAACCCATCAAAATTTTTACGAATTTGAAATTTCTATATATGAGAAAATAACGTTATTAATAAAAAATAATTATTTATATTTTAATTATTAAAAAATTAAAATTTTTAAATATATTTATTTCTATTATTAGCATAAACTATTAATTAATTTTATATTATTAGTATAATGGTATTTTATTTGTATTTTTAGTATATATGTAACATGCATAATTATATATATATATATATATATATAATTTTATATCACATAAATATATAAATTACAAATAAAAAAATATATGTGTTTATAGATTGTATTCAGTTCCTATCTATGTCTATAAACAATTAAAATTTGAGACTTGTTCCGAAACTCATTTGTTGATTTTTTTTATTTTTAAAAAAATGTGCTAGTGTAAGATTTTATCTATATTCTATATAAATGTATATATATTGTTTAACATCCATTAAAATAATAATAACAGACTCATTGATACACAACATATTGAATATAATTTTATTTTATAAATTTTCTACTAAAGGTTATTTTGGTCTTTAAAACTATTTTATTCCATTTCTATCACTCATTTCTAATTACCAATTATGAGATTGGAATGAAACAAGAAATGACAATTTCATTCCTTTCTCATTTTTTATACATACCAAGCATAGGAACTGGTATACACATACTATTCCATTCCTATTATCATTCCATTCCTACCTAATTCCATTCATTCATACCAATTTTCCCCCTAAAACTTTGGCTCCTCTTACATAGGCAGAAATAGAAACACTCCTCATTAACCCTAGACTACTTAAACACTAAATAAACTTTTCTTTTTGCCAAAGTTCTACCAAGGTTATTGGCTGCCTCTATAAACTCACCATTTTTTCCTGAATTGGTTCCACAAAAGACACAAAATACAGTTGAATTTGCGAGTGGAAGAGACTTCTATTTTTTTTTCTTTTTTTTAAAGTGAGTTGTAAAAAAATGGAGTAAGTATGGTGCTATTTATTGAGGCGTGAACAGGGAATGCATTTATTGCATGTCTTTTTCTTTTGTCAGAAAGCTTGAAAATAAGGACACAAAATTTTAAAATTAGTTACAAGTGAATATGCATGTAGTTGTGATTGTAACTCACACCTTCCTCTAATTTTACATCTAGAAATGGCTTAAATGCCCTCTCTAGATCGAGGATATGCTTCTCATCTAGTTTTCTTGTAAAGTCGCAAACAAGATTTTTTAATGTCACATTCTCAAGACTATAACGCTCATATTTCAAGACCATAATTCAAGAATTGCATGATGCACTAGTCCACAAGAATGCATCTCCCAATAGAATGTCATCTAGAGAATCTTTACTTGTCCATCCATAATGAATTGAGTTTTATCTTCTTGGTTTTTACAAACCATTCTTAAGGAACGACAATTTATGTTGCAGCAAGTTCATTGAGCATCTTTGTGGCAAACTTGCATTTTTTTCACCCTTTGTTTTTTATAAGCAAGTTGGAAAACTCGTTTACAAACTCACCTGCTAATTTTACCTTTGCTTAAATTATCTATTGTATATCTCTTGGGATGCCCTTGTGTATAAGCATCATTAATCTTTCAATTCTGGTTTTATAAAATTTTTAAAATTATATTTTTAGGAAGAAAAAAAAATTGCATATCATCCATTTTGAAAAGAATAAAAAAGAGAATGAGAAAAAGAGAAACTTTGTATAGAGATTTCAGTTATTTGGAAAATTGATAAGTCCAAATACAATAGTCATGAAGTACTGTTATCCACCACTTAATTTGAAAAAGAAAAGAAAAAAACCCTACAAAACAAACAAAGTTAGACAAAATATGTATATATACACACACTAATCATAACAAGTCTAGAAAGAAAAAGAATTCCTCTTGTGTAAATTGATTTTTTAGAAACGGTTTGAATCTTTGTCCATTTACTTTAAATACGTAACCATTTTGAAGATTTTCAATATCAATCGCCCTATAAGAATATACCACTTTTACAACAAAAGTACCATTCTACCTTGATCTCAATTTTTCATGGAATAAATGCAATCGAAAATTATAAAGTAAAAGCTTTTGACCAACCTCAAATATTTTTCTTGACATTTTTTTATCATAAAACTCTTTGATTCTTGCTTTATGAATTTTAAAATTATCATATGTATCATTTTTTAATTCTTCAAGTTCACTGATTTGTAATTTGGCGCTCTTCATCATGGTTGAAGTTAAACATTTTGATTGTCCAATAAGATTTATGTTCAAGTTCAAGAGGTAAATAACAAGGTTTTTCATAAACTATCCTATAAATAGACATACCTAATGAGGTTTTGAAAGTATTTCTATATGCCCAAAGTGTATTGTTAAGTCTAAAAGAGCAATCTTTATAATTTGGGTTAACTGTCTTTTTCAAAGTTTATTTTATCTTCCTATTTGCAAGTTCAAATTTTCCATTTGTTTGAGGGTTATAAGGGGTTACAAATTTATATATGATTCCATATTTCCTCATTAAAATTCCAAACTTTGTTACAAAAATATTTTCCCCCATCACTAATAATGGATAGAGGAATTCCAAATTGCCTTCAAATATTTTTTTTAAAAAAAGTTATCACTATTTTGTAATCATTGTTTTGACAGGGAATTGCCTCGATCTATTTAGAGACGTAATCTATGGCGACCAATATGTAAATAAAACCCAATGATAATGGAAATGGTCCTATGAAATCAATACCCCAATAGTCAAAGATTTTAATCACTTAGATAGGGTGTAGGGGCATCAGGTTTCTTTTTGAAATGGATTCTAACTTTTGACAATTTTCACAATTTTTGAAAAAAGTGTATGTGTCTTTGAAAAAAGTTGGCCAATAAAATCCACATTGCAACATCTTTGCATGAGTTTTTTCTTTGGTGAAAGTTGACCACCACTTGTTCTGAATGACAAAATTTAAGAATATTACCTTTCTCACTGTCTGATACGTATCTACAAAAGATTTGATCAGGATAATATTTGAATAGGTATAGATTATCCCAATAAAAGTTTCTCACCTCGATCAAAAACTTCTTTTTATCTTGAGAATTCTAATGCGGTGGCATATTTCCTATCATAACAAAATTAATAATGTAAGCAAATCAAGGTAAAATAGAAACATTGAATAGTTGTTCATCAGGGAAAGTGTCATTAATAGGTATGGATTGAAATGAGTCATCACAAATAAGTTTCAACAAATGATCAGCCACCATATTCTCTACTCTTTTCTTATCTCGAATAGTATTGTTAAATTTTTAGAGTAAGAGAATCCATCTAATCAGCCTAGATTTGGCATCTTTTTTTGACAAAAGATATTTTAAAGCTGTCTGATCACTGAAAATGACAAGTGGTGAACTAACAAGATAATATCTAAATTTGTCCACTGTAAAGACTCCAACAAGTAATTATTTTTCAGTGGTTGAATAATTCAATTGAACACTATTTAATGGTTTACTTACATAATAAATGACATATGATTTTTTTCATCTTTTCTTTGTTCTGAGACAGTTCCAACAGTATAGTCATTAGCATCACACCTTATTTCAAAAGGTAAAGTCCAATCTAGAGGCTGTATGATTGGAGTAGATGTAAGCATGCTTTTAAACTTAACAAAAACATCTTCATAATTTTTAGTCCATTAAAAATAATGTCTTTTGTTAGAAGATTACCCAAAGGTATAAATATTATACTAAAATCTTTGATAAATCTTCTATAAAAACCAATATATCCTAAAAATGATCTTACCTCCTTCACAAACTTTGGTATATGAAAACTATCAATTAACTCGATTTTGGATTTGTCTAATTCAATACCTTTTGATGAAATAATATGTCTTAAGAATAGTACCAGTTGTAACCATGAAATGGCATTTCTCCCAATTGAGTACAAGATTCTTTTCTTCACACCTGATCAATTTTTTTCTAAAATAGACAAGCAATCGTCAAATGAATTACCAAAAATAAAAAAATCGTCCATGAAAACTTCAAGAAAACATTCAATCATGTCACTAAAAATACTAAGCGTGTATTGTTGGAATGTAGCTGGTGCATTACATAATCTAAAAAGCATCCTTCGATATGCAAAAGTACCAAAAGGACATGTAAAAATGGTTTTCTTTTGATCTTCAAATACAATTGCAATTTGATTATACCCATAATATCTATATAATAAATAATAAAATTCATATCCTGCAACTCTTTCTAACCATCAAGGGTAATAGAAAATGATCTTTTCTAGTAACTAAGTTGAGTTTTCTGTAATCAATGCACATTCGCCAACCCAATAACAGTTCTAGTTGGGATTAATTCATCATTTTCATTCTTGATTACAACAACTTTGGATTTCTTAGGTACAACTTGAGTAGGACTCACCCATTTGCTATCAGAAATAGGATAAATAATTCTATTATCTAAGAGTTTAATAACTTCATTTCTCACTACTTCTTTCATATTAGGATTTAGCCTTCATTGGATCTCTCTAGATGGTTTATCATTAGATAGATGTTGTGTGTATAAATTAAAGGATTAATACATTTAATGTCAGTTATGGTCCATCCTAAAGCATTCTTAGGCATTTTTAGAATTTCGATCAACTTACCTTCTTGGGATGCATCAAGTTTGGAAGAAATTATTACTTAAAAGTCAGATTCTCACCCAAAAGAAGAATTTCAAATGAAATGGCAAAGTTTTCAAATCAATCATGGGAACTTTAATACTTGATGGAACAAATTGTACTGTCGATTATGAGAGTTCTTCAAACATTGGTTATTTTCTTATACCTATAAAAATTTAGAGAGAATATTTGAGTGTGTCTTTTTAGAAATACTTTCACTTTCAAAAACAAGTTTTCAGAAGATCAAATGAATTAGTGATAGTAAAATATTCGCGAACAAGTTCCTCAATTAAATCCACTTCGTGTACTTCAACATCTTCTGCAGGTTGTTTACAAATATTAAACATATTTAGTTTCAAAGTCTTCAAAATACCATTCATGCAATTAATCAAAGCATTTAAAGTTACAAGAAAATGACGACCCAGAATGATAGAAATCTCTGTATGTGTATGTGCAACAAGCTATTTGTCCGAAATAATGAAATTTACTGAAAAGTAAAACTTATGAATTTATACCAAGATATCTTCTACTATTTCTTTTGGGACTTTAATCAAATGGTCAGCTAGTTGGAGTACAAGAGAAGTTGTTTGAAGTTCTCCCAAGCATAAGTATTCATAAAATTAAAAAGGTAGAAGATTTACACTAGCACCAAGATCAAGAAAAGCATACTCTATTCTAGTGTTTTCTTTGGTACATGAAATGGTTGGATAACCTGGATCTTTGTAACTAGGTGGAGTGAATTGTTAAATGATTGAACTAACACTTTCAGTTAAAAATATCTTTCCTGTACATAATGTTTCTTTTGATTGTACATAATTCTTTCAAAAATTTGGCATAAGTTGGAACTTGTTTGGTTACATCGAACAAAGGAATATTAATCTTAACTTGTATAAAATCTTCAAAGATTTTGGCATTTAAGTTCAATTTCTAATTAGATTGCAATCTTTGAGAAAAAGGAGCTAGAGGTGAGTATTTTTCTTTTCCATTATTTTCAAACTCACCTTTATTAAACTTACCTTCATCGTTAATACTATTTTCATTCTTCTTATCTGAAAGTGGATTAAAAATTCTTCAATACAACTTTTTCATTTCGAAGAGTTATGATCAAATTATCCTTCTTGACTGAATTTTCAACAGAAGAAGAAACATGACACTTAGTGGAAGGATTAGGTTGAGGTTGAGGTTGAGCAGAAAATTTACTTTTTTCATGAGTAAGCAAAGAGGTTGTTAGTGTTAAGAGTTCTTTTGATTTCATTTATAGATTGTGAAGTCTGGTTATTGAAGTTTGTTTGTCCATGCATAAATACATGCAAAGTCTCCTCAAGGGATTTTGTATGTGGAGTTGAATAAGAAGAAAAGTTTGGTGGCTTTTATGAATGTAACGGTTGGGTATGGTTATCATCTTACCAACTAAAATTGGGATGATTTCTCCAATGTGGATTGTAAGTTTTAGAATATAAGGAATGAAAGGGCTTTTTGAATGTGATCATGATATTTGCTTGTGATGAAATGTTTGGCACTCATTAGTGGAGTGTCCTACAAGTTCACAAATGCTACAAACTTCTTCATCTTACACAAATCTGATTTCCTTTACATTTTTAAGTTCTATGGCTTCAAATTTTTTTTTGTTAAACTAGCAATACTAGCAATTAAATCATCTTCTTGACCAAGGTAATATTTTTCTTTATTACTAATTAAAAAAATTAGATCTAATAGAGCCTTCATAAGGATTAACACTATATCATGATTGAGAGTTTTCTGCTAAATAGTCTAAATATTCTAGGTCTTCATCAGGTTATTTATCAAGAAACTCACCATTACACATTGTTTAAACAAATTATTTTCTTTCTAGAGTTAAACCTTCATAAAAAGACTAATTAAATGCCTTTTTTGAAAATCATGATGTGGGCATAAATTCAACAAATCTTTAAATCTTTCCCAACATTGAAACAAAGTTTCATTAAGATTTTGAAAAAATAAATGGATTTGTCTTTTCAAAGAATTTTTTCAAAACTTCAGCTTGCATTTCTTGCCAAGTGCCAACTGACCTAGATTTTAAAGAGTTAAGCCAAGTTTTTGCTTTATCTTTTAAAAAAAAAGAAAATACTTTAAGCTTAACAATCATATTTTTGCATGTTTGATCATCAAAAGTGGCACATACTTCATCAAAGTTTTTAGATGCAAGTAAGGACTTTCAGAGTCTAAACCATGAAAATTAGGAAGTAAAAGGTTCATACATGGCTTGAATCGGAAGTTATTTGCATTGATACAAAAAATGAAACAAGAAGGAGAAGAATTTGGAGGAGGTTGCAAGTAATAACGCATGGTAAGCACCTTTTGATTCTCATTTTCATCCTAAACAATTTTATTTTTAGCCATGGTGGAAGTGTGTGGTGGTGACTTAAACAGATTTCCAAACAAAGTTTCAGAATTATTTTAACTAAGCGATGAAAATTATGACTATGATATCATATGAATATATAACCGTAAAGAAAACAAACACAATATTTACAAAGAAAAAATATTTACAAACCTGAATACTTATCTTGCTTTCCCTGGTAACATCACCAAAAATATGCTACAACTTTAAGGTTGCAAACCTAAGTGCAAATCGTGTCAAATTATCTTGCTTTCTCAGGATTATGTTTCTTAAAATATGGCTTTAGTGGTTTAGATTTTAAAGAAAATTTATGCTATAACTAAGTAATCAAAGTAATAAAAGTACTGATGATTAGTAATTCGCTCTTGAGTTTTGGATAGAGGAGCAGTTATTTATTATTCTTTTTACCTCATTTAAATGCCACTATTGAAATTCGTACACAATAAAGGTTCCAATGGAAAGATGTTATCAAATATCTCATGCATTAAGGTAATCATGATTACTGTCTGTAAATTATCTCTTAATGCCAATACTTGTTTATGGGTCAAGTATTTATGTACACCTTTGTCTAAAATAAATTAAGATTTTACGTTAATAGTCGATATAGTAGAACCAAACATTTAGCTAAATAAACTCAAGCATTTGTTGTGTCATTAGTAATACATAAATTAAGAATCACCACTAACCAATGAGGATTTTAATCAAAAACTTTAAATAATAATACAACACACTTAAACGTTATGTATCTTTATAACCGTTCATCTTCCTCCATCAAGAGGTTCATTCTTTCTCATCTGCCAAATGGATTTTAAAAAGACATAATGAAAGTAGAAAAGACTAAAAATAGAAGAGAAACTAGAGAAAACATTTATATTACTACTAAAAAATTAAGCCTAAAGAAAGACAACAATAAAACTTTTTTTCCCTCTCTAAGGTTTTTTTTATGTCTTAAATGACATCCAAGAGGCCCTATTTATAATAAAAGAGTGTCCTAAATTGGCATATCCAAATTCACTACAAATTTACTTCAAATGTGATCTAAATTTACATGTGCTTCTTAGATTTGAATACTCTTACACTTTATTTACCATGAAGTTGGCTGATTTTGGAAAAGGGATCAACATAAAAGTTGTAGATGTGTCTACTAACATCATTTTAACTTGAATCACCTAATTCCAATTACTAGGGAGAAAGTTATGCTTGATTTAAGAAGATATGTCAACATAGATAGATTCCTTCCAATGCAAACAATTAGACGAATTGTCTGCTTTCATCAAGGCTTAATCATGATAAGTGCATATTTTGACATAGTTTTGTATCAAATTCTTTACAATTTTCTTGATTTATTCTTGTTAATATTATGGTTTTATCAATATTTTGTGTTAGAAAATCAATGAACAAAAAGATATCAAAAAGAGCCAAAATAAAACTAAAGAAGACAACACGTTTCGTGAGCAAGTTGGGATATAATATTTTATTGGATCAAAAAAGCATTACAATTAGAAGAAAATGGCCATTTTCACCTAAGTCCATCATATGTAGATCAAATATATGTAATAAATCACTTGAATTTTGCCAGTGATTTTAGGGCTTGAATTAAATTCAAAATAAGCATGTTTCCAAACTTGTGTAGTCTTCATATTTGGGGTGTAACTCCTTGTTCAAAAGACCTATGGACCTAAATGTTGGTTTATTTAAAATTCCAGAGATAGAACTATATGTTGGATGCTGGGCCCAATTCAGTTTGATTAAAGTAGAAAATTCATCCAAGTGGATGTATTAGAAGGAATCTATCTATACTGACACATCTCCTTAAATCAAACATAAATTTCTCCCTAGTAGTTGGAATTAGGTTATTCAAGTTGAAAAAAGAAGTAATAGACAAATACACAGCTTTTATGTTGATCACTTTTTCATAATCAGCTAATTTTGTAGAGTGAAGTGTGTGATAAAATTCGGATCTGAAAAGGACATGTGAATTTAGAGCATATTTGAAGTAAATTTGGAGTGCATTTGGAGTGAATTTGGAGATGCCAATTTAGGCACTCTTCTACTTTAAATAGGGGCTTTTGGATGTCATTGAAGACATACAAAAACCCTTAGAGAGAGAAAAAAAGTTTTATTGTTGTTTTTCTTCAGGCTAAGTTTTCTAGTAGTAATAGAAATTTATTCTTTAGTTGATCTTCTATCTTTAATCTTTTCTACTTTTATTATATCTTTCTAAATTTTATTTAGTTGATGAGAAATGGTGAACCTCTTGATAGAGGAATAGGAATGGTTATAAAGGTACATAATGTTCAGATGTGTTGTTTTTATTGTTTTGAATTTTGATTGAAACCCTCCTTATTTAGTAGAGATGCTTGATTTGTGTGTCTCCAATGTCACAATACTTAGGTTTATTTAGCTTATTGTACGATTCTACCCACCTATTGCTAGTGTAAAAACTTAATTTGTTGTAGAAAATGGTGTACATAAATACTTGATCCTATAAATAAGTGTTGGCGTTGAAACCTTTCTTGTTTTGTGATGATTCTTGATTTATTTATCACTAATAGCACAAAAAATACTTGGGTTCATTTAGCTTATTGTACGGTTCTACTTCACTAACTGCTAACCTGAAACCTTGATTTATTGTAGACAAAGTTGTGCATAAATACTTGATCCCATAAACAAGTATTGGTGTTAAGAAATAATTTATAAATAGTAACACAATATCATGATTACCTTAATACATGAGTTATTTGATAATATCTTCCTATTGAAACCTTCATTGTATGGATTCCTGCTAAAAAAAATCATCTCTCTACTAAAGAACGAATCTGTAATCCTTAGTACTTTTATTATTTTGTTTTATTAGTTATAACATAATATTCTAAACTACATAAAGTCTATCTTTTAAGAAATATAATCTTGAAAACTTTAAGAAACTTCCATGTGGATCGACCTCAGACTTTAAATAAATTTATTAGTTGACACAATATGCATTTAGGTTTGCAACCTTAAAGTTGTAACATGTTTTTGGCGTTGTTGCCGGAGAAGACATGATAAGTATTCTGGTTTGTAAATATTTTTTCTTTGTAAATATTGTGTGTTTGTTTTCTTTACGGATATATGTTCATATGGTATCGTAATCATAATTCTCTCCGTTTAGTTAGAAATAATTCTGAAACTTTATTTGGAAATTTATTTGAGTCACCTCCAGACACTTCCACCATGGCTGAAAATGAAAGTGTCCAAGAGAATGAACAGGTGCGTACCATGTGTTATTACTTGCAACCTCATCGAAAGTCTTCTTCTTGTTTTATTTTTTCTCTCAATGCAAATAACTTTCAATTCAAGCTAGGTATCATCCCTTTACTTCTTAATTTTCATGGTTTAGACTCTAAAAGCTCTTGCATCTAAAAGAATTTGTTAAAGTATGTGCCACTTTTGATGATCAAACTTGTACAAATAAGATTTATTAAACTCAAATTATTTCATTTTTCTTTAAAAGATAAAGCAAAAACTAGCTTAATTCTTTAAAACCTAAGTCAGTTGGCACTTGGCAAAAAATGCAAGTTGAAGTTTTGAAAATGTTCTTTCCAACTCATAAAACTAATGCTTTGAAAAGGCAAATCCTATTTTTTTCTCAAAATTCTAATGAAGCTTTCTTTCAATGTTGTGAAAAATTTAAAGATTTGTCGAATTCATGCCTACATAATGGTTTTAAAAAATGGCGCTTAATTAGTTTCTTTTATGAAGGTCTAACTAGTAAAACAAAATAATTTATTGAAACAATATATAATGGTGAGTTTTTTGATAAAGAACCTGACGAAACCCTAGAATATCTAGACTATTTAGCAAAAAATTCTCAATCATAGCATAGTGTTAATTCTTTCGAAGTTATTAGATCTAATCTTGCTAATAGTAATAAGGAAAAAATATTACTCTAGTCAAGAAAATGATCTAAATGCTAAGATTGCTAGTTTAACAAGAAAAGTTAAGGCCATGAAACTTAAAAAAGTAAAGGAAATCAGATATGTGCAAGATGAAGAAGTTTGTAGAATTTGTGAACTTGTGGGATACTTCACCAATGAATGCCTAAATATTCCAGCACAAGCAAATGTCATGAACATGTTCAGAAAGCCTTTTCATTCTCCATATTCTAAAACTTACAATCCATAATGGAGAAATCATCCCAATTTTAGTTGGTGAGATGAGAACCATGCCCAACTGCTACATTCACAAACGCCACCAAACTTTCATTTTATCCAACTCCACATACAAATTCTCTTGGAAAACTTCGTAAAAATTTATGCATGCACAAACAAACATCAATAACTAGATTTTCACAAGCCATCAGTGAGATAAAAAAACACACTTTCAACATTGACAACGTCTTTGCGTACTCATGAAAAAGGTAAATTTCTTGCTCAATCTCAACCTAATCCTTCTACTCAGTATCATGTTTCGTCTTCAAGTGAAAACTCAATCAAGGAGGCAAATTAGATCATAATTCTTTGAAATGAAAATATTGTTGACAAGATTATTCATCCTAAGGAGAATCCAAAGTTAGTAACCACTCCTAAACCTCTCTCTCATACTTATGTAACACCTGCACCTTTTTTTAGCAGGTTAGCAAAATCTAAGAAAAATGAGCAAAAAAAGGAGATAATTAAGACTTTTCGAAAAGTAGAGGTGAACATCCCTTTTTCTTGATACAATCAAGTAGGTGCCTCGACATGCTAAGTTTCTCAAAGAGCAATGCACTAACAAATGAAAGTTGAGAGAGGATAAAAAAAGTAAGTGTGGGGGAGAATGCTTCAGCAGTTCTTCAAAGAAAACTTCCCCCAAAGTGTAAGGATTTGTACATTTTTACCATCCCTTGTACTATTGGTAAGACTATATCTGAAAAATGTATGTTAGATTTGGGAGCATTAATTAATGTTATGCCATATTCTATTTATGCTTCTCTAAATTTAGGACCTTTAAAATAAACTGGTGTTATCATACAATTGGCTGATAGATCTAATGTATATCCAATAGGGGTTGTGGAAGATATTCTTATGAAGGTAAATGAATTTGCTTTGCCTATTGATGTTTATGTTTTTGAGATGGAAGATGACACGTACACACACTCTTTTGGGAAGACCATTCATGAAGACAACCTGAGCTAAAATTGATATTGATGATGACACTCTTACTATGGAGTTTGATGGTGAGGTTATAAAATATAATATTTTTGAAGTCATGAGATATCCTACTGACATGAATGTTGTTTCTGTAGTTGACATTATTGATCTCAAGTCATAACAAATACTTGAGTTTACTGGCAAGGATGGAGTGGAGGTTACTTTGCAAAAATATCTCATTTTGAAGGATTTGAAAGAAAAGAAGTTGGATGTGAAAATGTTTGGGGATGTGGAAAATGATATAATAGGGTTGGATTCGTTGCCAAAAAATCAAGGTATGATGTCTCTTATGTTGAATTGCTAATATCTAATGAATGGTTTCCACCTTCTTTGGTGCAGACACCTATAATGGAGCTTAATTCAATCCAACACCATTTTAAATATGTCGACTTGGGTGAGAAAGAAATACCACTTATCAGCATTGCTAAATTCCTCACTCAAGTACAAGCGAACAACTTATTTAGGTGCTTTGAAATTTTAAGACGATGATTGGATGGACGATGGCTTTAGCAACATATGTTGATGACTAATGAAAGAGGAAATGTCGGGCTGAGGATATTAAACTAAACGCTTGTTGGGAGGCAACCTAATAGATGAAAAAGAATATTATGAGAGCTAATAATAACATATTTGCTCTCTAATTCTCATTCTCTTTTATCTTTATCTATTTATTTATTTTTTACTTTTTTTTCTATTTTATTTTGTCTTAATCGAAAATGCATCTAGACAATGTGGTAGGTAGTATTTTTTAAAATTTTGTCATGTAAGAGCACATTGTAGTCACTTTTCAACAAAGAAAATTGCTGCAAATATCTTGCAATGTGGATTTTATTGACCAACTCTTTTGAAATACACTTGTACTTTCTACAAAAGTTATGAAAGATATCAAAAATTAAGATCTTTCCTAGTTAAGTGGTGGATAACGGTACTCCATTGCTATTGATGTCGGACTTATCAGTTTCCTAAACAACTAATACACCAAAAAAGTGCAAGATCTTTAGGAGTGGTTTCTAAAAATTAAGAAGATAAAGTTCAATTCATTAGGGATAGACTTAGTAAGGAGTCTCCAGATGATATTTGATTGATCTTGAAACTCATTATTGTGGATTTGTGTATTGTGTAATTCTTGATTTATGGAATTACTTTCAGGATGAATATGAGTGTTATGGTCTTGAAAATCTGACATTAAAAGACCATATTTGCCAATTATAAGAAAACTAGATGGGAAGCATGTCCTCAACATATAGAGGGTGTTTAAGCCATTACTAGATGCAAAATCAGAGGAAGATGTGAGCCACAGTCACAACTACATGTACATTCATGTGTAGTACTTAATTTTTTTTCAAACTTTGTATCCATATTTTCAACCTTTTTGACAAAAGAAAAAGATGTGCAATAAATGCCTTCTCTATTTACACCTCAATAAATAGCATCGTACTTAATCTATTTTTGCACAAATGACTTTAAAAAAAATGAAAGTCTCTTCCACTCACAAGTTCAACTGTATTTGTGTCTTTTGTGGAACCATTTCAGGAAAAAATGATGAGTTTATAGGGGCAGCCAATAACTTTAGTAAAACTGTAACATAAAGAAAAAATCATTTAGAGTATGTGGGAGGCAATCTGGGGTTAATGGGGAGTATTGATGCTTCTGTTCATTTACGATGAGTCAAAGTTTTAGAAGTTATCTTAAAACTTTAAACAGTACAAATAATATAGGTCTTACCATCAGAGATGAGCTAAAACTATCACATATTCAGGACAGAATGCCTAATATGTTAAACAATGCGGATACATTCATCATTCTACCAAGTGGTTTTGGTACACTGGAGGAATTATTCCAAATTATCTGTTGGACACAACTCAACATTCACTAGAAACCTTAGGTATTCTTAATATTAATGGTTTCTTTGATGGTTTGCTATCTTTTGTAGATCATGCTATAGAAAAAGGTTTTATTTCACTGTCTACGAGATGAATTCTCATTTCTGCTCCACACCTAATCAATTGATTGATCAACTTCTGGCATTTGTGCCAGAACCTGATCCAGTCTTGGCTCGTGTGGATTGGTCCAATAGGGACAATGGTCGAAAATGCAAAATGAATTTCACTCTAAGCCTGTGAAAATTTATCCTTAGTTGTATCAACTAATAGCGTATGTATTGTGTTGTTTCAACTTTATTTTTTAATAAGTCACATTTTAGGTAATATCTTCTAAACTCTACTTTTCTATCTATTTTCGACATTGGAGACAGTATCTCGATTAGATTGGGGGAGGGGATAGTTGACATCATGTTTTGTGTGTTCAATGTGTGTTTTTCTATTTTTCTTTAAAAAAAAGAAAAAAAAATCAAGCGTGTTATCTTTTGGGTCCGTTGAATCTATAAGAAAGGGTGGCAAAGTAAATGGTAACTTTAATACTTTTGAGATGTACCCCAATTTGTTTTTGGTATAACATAGCAAGTATGTGAAGTTTTTAACAAAAGTTTGTGAATTGTCAAAAAAAAAATTGAGTCATAGATATTTTTCCAACTTCAATGATTAAAATTAAGCATGAATAATGTGGTTTGATTGATGATTGGTGTTGTTTTGGACTTTGATATTGTTCTTTGGTTAATATATTTTTGTGATAATTATACTCAAATATTTTTGCACAAATAGTTATGTTACTCGGTGTGAACACAGGCATGTAAAAATTGGTAGTTTTTATGCCCTCACTTTCATCATCACTTGGATTCTCGACATGTAGGGGTTGAGTGTTAGAACTTTTCCTTTTGGTCTGTCGATGCAAACAGCTAATTGAGCACCAGTTGAAAAATGATGAAGGTATTAGACTTTCTTACACCATGATCAAATTAGCTTATTTCCTATGTGATATTCTAAGAAAATATCCCCCATAGTGAGCTACTTTAAGCCTTTAAATAAATAAATATTTTTATGTGGTAATCATATCTTCTTACCTAACCTAAATACATTATTATCAATGTAAATGAGACCCGAACATGCATAAGGGTATTTTTCTAGGGATTGTGTTAATTCAGCTTCAAAATCATGCAAGAACAATATCATTGACTCATTTTCTATTTTAAATGATAAGAAACAAAGGTATAAGAGATTTGGGTCGACGCCACACTCTTCATAGATGAGAAAGATTGTGAGTAATAGGTTAAGGATGAACCCACAAAAAAATCATAACAAGTTAAGAAAATAATTATTTTAAGAACCAAAGAGGAAAACTCTCTCACGAATTTTATTTCAATTACGAATCATTTTCTGTTAGGATTACATTGGCTTATAAAGCCGAATTACTAAATAACTTAAAAAGAAAATAAATCAAATCCTAGACAACTAATCCGTACAATTAGGAAAGTAAAATGTCCAATAATAAGAAAGGTCAAACCCTTATAATCAAGAAAGTAAATGGCATTTGATTGTGTTGAAATATTTTCAACGAAAATAAGGAAAGTCAATCCCTTATAATCAATCAAGAACGTAAACAACAATTTATTGTCTTAAAAAAAGGGCAAGTAATTTGCCCTTTATCGGAGATTGGTAACAACATACTGAAATTGGCAAATTTACAGGCTTTCTCATGCCCAAATCAATCAACATGCTGAAATTGACAAACTGAAAATTGCCTTAGTTACATTGACTAGCCCAAGATCTTGTTTTGGACCCATCTTAAATTGCAACATATTGGAATCAACTCGAATCCAATGAATCAGCCCATTAAGTGCATCTTCGAAACTTTTAGTCCTTGCCCTTACTATTAGTTCAACAGGAACATGCAATGTATCCTTTAATGATGCTCCATTATTCTCACCGTTAAATGATACGAACCTCATAATGAAAAATGAGACCGAACATGCATAAGGGTATTTTTCTAGGGATTGTGTTAATTCAGCTTCAAAATCATGCAAGAACAATGACCTTGACTCATTATCCATATTAAATGATAAGAAACAAAGGTATAAGAGATTTAGGTAGACGCCACACTCATGATAGATGAGAAAAATTGTGAGTGATAGGTCAAGGATGAACCCACAAGAAAAGTCATAACAAGTTAAGAAAATAGTTATTTTAAGAACTAAAGAGGAAAACACTCTCACGAATTTTATTTCAATTACGAATCATTTTATGTTAGGATTAAATTAGCTTATAAAGCCGAATTACTAAATAACTTAAAAAGAAAATAAATCAAATCCTAAACAATTAATCCGTACAATCAGGAAAGTAAAATGTAAAATAATAAGAAAAGAAAAGAAGAAAGGTCTTACAATCAAGAAAGTAAATAGCATTTGATTGTCTTGAAATGTTTTCAAAGAAAATAAGGACAGTCAATCCCTTACAATCAATCAAGAAAGTAAACAACAATTTATTTTTTGAAAAAAAGGCAAGTAATTTGTCATTGATTGGAGATTGGTAACAACATACTGAAATTGGCAAATTTGCAAGGCTTTTCTCATGCCCAAATCAATCAACATGCTGAAATTGGCAAATTGAAAAGTGCCTTAATGACATTGACTAGTCCATGATCTTGTTTTTGATTCATCTTAGATTGCAACATATTGGAATCAACTTGAATCCAATGAATCAGCCCATTAAGGGCATCTTTGAAACTTTTAGTCCTTGTCCTTATTATTAGTTCAATAGGAACATGCAATGATTCCTTTGATGATGCTCCATTATTCTCATTGTTAAATGATACGAACCTCACAATGAAAAAATGAGAACCGAATATGCATAAGGGTATTTTTCTAGGGATTGTGTTAATTCAGCTTCAAAATCATGCAAGAACAATGACCTTTACTCATTATCCATATTAAATGATAAGAAACAAAGATATAAGAGATTTGGGTAGACGCCACATTCATGACAGATGATAAATATTGTGAGTAATAGGTCAAGGATGAACCCACAAGAAAAATCGTAACAAGTTAAGAAAATAGTTAATTTAAGAACCAAAGAGGAAAATTCCCTCACGAATTTTATTTCAACTACGAATCATTTTCTGTTAGGATTACATAGGCTTATAAAGCCGAATTACTAAATAACTTAAAAATAAAATAAATCAAATCCTAAATAATTAATCTGTACAATCAGGAAAGTAAAATGTAAAATAATAAGAAAAGAAAATAAGAAAGGTCAAACTCTTACAATCAAAAAAGTAAATGGCATTTGGTTGTCTTGAAATATTTTCAATGAAAATAAGAAAAGTCAATCCCTTACAATCAATCAAGAAAGTAAACGACAATTTATTATTTTGAAAAAAAAGGCAAGTAATTTGTCATTTATTGGAGATTGATGACAATATACTGAAATTGGCAAATTTGCAGGCTTTTCTCATGCCCAAATCAATTAACATGCTGAAATTGACAAATTGAAAAGTGCCTTAATAACATTGACTAGCCCTTGATCTTGTTTTGGACACATCTTAAATTGTAACATATTAGAATCAACTCGAATCCAATGAATCAGCCCATTAAGTGCATCTTCGAAACTTTTAGTCCTTGCCCTTATTATTAGTTCAACAGGAACATGCAATGTATCCTTTGATAATGCTCCATTATTCTCATCGTTAAATGATACGAACCTCACAATTAAAAATGAGACGTGAACATGCATAAGGGTATTTTTCTAGTGATTGTGTTAATTCAACTTCAAAATCATGCAAGAACAATGACCTTGACTCATTATCTGTATTAAATGATAAGAAACAAAGGTATAAGAGATTTGGGTAGACGTCACACTCATGATAGATGAGAAAGATTGTAAGTGATAGGTCAAAGATGAACCCACAAGAAAAATCGTAACAAGTTAAGAAAATAGTTATTTTAAGAACAAAGAGGAAAACACTATCACGAATTTTATTTCAATTACGAATCATTTTCTGTTAGGATTAAATTGGCTTATAAAGCCGAATTACTAAATAACTTAAAAAGAAAGTAAATCAAATCCAAAACAACTAATCTATACAATCAGGAAAGTAAAATGTATAATAATAAGAAAAAAAATAAGAAAGGTCAAACCCTTACAATCAATAAAGTAAATAGCATTTGATTGTTTTGAAATATTTTCAAAGAAAATAAGGAAAGTCAATCCCTTACAATCAATCAACGGCAATTTATTGTTTTGAAAAAAAGGCAAGTAATTTGTCCTTGATTGGAGATTGGTAACAACATACTGAAATTGGCAAATTTGCAAGGCTTTTCTCCCGCCCAAATCAATCAACATGCTGAAATTGACAAATTGAAAAGTGCCTTAATGACATTGACTAGTCCATGATCTTGTTTTGGACCCATCTTAAATTACAACATATTGGAATCAACTCGAATCCAATGAATCAGCCTATTAAGGGCATCTTTGAAACTTTTAGTCCTTGCCTTATTATTAGTTCAACAGGAACATGCAATGATTCCTTTGATGATGCTCCATTATTCTCATTGTTAAATGATACGACCCTCACAATGAAAAATGAGAACTGAACATGCATAAGGGTATTTTTCTAGGGATTGTGTTAATTCAGCTTCAAAATCATGCAAGAACAATAACCTTGACTCATTATCCATATTAAATGATAAGAAACAAAGGTATAAGAGATTTGGGTAGATGCCACATTTATGATAAATGAGAAAGATTGTGAGTGATAGGTCAAGGATGAACCCACAAGAAAAATCGTAACAAGTTAAGAAAATAGTTATTTTAAGAACCAAAGAGGAAAATTCTCTCACGAATTTTATTTCAATTACGAATCATTTTCTGTTAGGATTACACAGGCTTATAAAGCCGAATTACTAAATAATGTTTTTTTAAAAAAAATCAAATCCTAAACAACTAATCCGTACAATCAGGAAAGTTAAATATAAAATAATAAGAAAAGAAAATAAGAAAGATCAAACCCTTACAATCAAGAAAGTACATGGCATTTGATTGTCTTGAAATATTTTCAAAGAAAATAAGAAAAGTCAATCCCTTACAATTAATCAAGAAAGTAAACGACAATTTATTATTTTGAAAAAAAATCAAGTAATTTGTCCTTTATTGGAGATTGGTAATAATGTACTGAAATTGACAAATTTGCAGGCTTTTCTCATGCCCAAATCAATCAACATGTTGAAATTGGCAAATTGAAAAGTGCCTTAATGACATTGACTAGCCTCTGATCTTATTTTGGACCCATCTTAAATTGTAACATATTGGAATCAACTCGAATCCAATGAATCAGCCCATTAACTGCATCTTTGAAACTTTTAGTCCTTGCCCTTATTATTAGTTCAACAGGAACATGTAATGTATCATTTGATGATGCTCCATTATTCTCATCGATAAATGAAACGAACCTCATAATGAAAAATGAGACCCGAACATGCATAAGGGTATTTTTCTAGGGATTGTGTTAATTCAGCTTCAAAATCATGCAAGGATAATAACCTTGACTCATTATCCATATTAAATGATAAGAAATAAAGTTATAAGAGATTTGGATAGATGCCACACTTATTATGATAAATGAGAAAGATTGTGAGTGATAGGTCAAGGATGAACCCATAAGAAAAGTCGTAACAAGTTAAGAAAATAGTTATTTTAAGAACCAAATAGGAAAACACTCTCACGAATTTTATTTCAATTACAAATCATTTTCTGTTAGGATTAAATTGGTTCATAAAGCCGAATTACTAAATAACTTAAAAAGAAAGTAAATCAAATCCTAAACAACTAATCCGTACAATCAGGAAAGTAAAATGTAAAATAATAAGAAAAGAAAATAAGAAAGGTCAAACCCTTACAATCAAGAAAGTAAATAGCATTTGATTGTCTTGAAATGTTTTCAAAGAAAATAAGGAAAATCAATCCCTTACAATCAATCAAGAAAGTAAACGCCAATTTATTGTTTTGAGAAAAAGGCAAGTAATTTGTCCTTTATTGGAGATTGGTAACAACATACTGAAATTGGTAAATTTGCAAGCCCCTCATCTTGCCCGACCTGTAGGTCGGTAAACTTCCCAATACTATACAGAAGTCGCCTAACAGGTCGTGCTACTCTCCTGGCCCATGTACTGAGCTAACCTGTTCACTCAACTCCCATACCATAGATGAGAATTTTTTGTCATCCCGACCTAACCTACTTTCAGCTAGCTCACGTCCATAACCCGAGCTACGCAGGTCCGTCCCGACCTAGGTCGCATCAACTTCTTACTTATGATCCGAGCTATGTCAGTTAATTTCGACCTATACCACATCAGTGGGGTCCCATATAAGTCCTCTATCTAAATTTAGTTTCAAGATTCTTTGATTAATTATTTCTTCTTTGATTTTCTTGAAGTGAGGCATGGGACTTTGGTAGGCTATATAGGCTCTAGCGATCCAATAAACATGCTAATAGAAAAAATCTAAAAGAAATGAAATCAAAATCAAAAGAATCACAAAAGTAACAACAAGATAAAAAGTACCCCCAAACTTAAAACTAACACTATCCACTATGGCAAAGAAAGAATAGAAAAGAACGAATGACTTTCATATGTGGAGAAAATATCAACGAGCATTATTATCTATAGACGACGACTCAGAAGAGAAATGAGGCAACTCAAGGGGCTCGAGAAAGGGTTGTGAGGTGTCACTCAAGCTGCTGCTTATATAATTGGTGCCTTGTGAATCGCTAGCTTTCGAGTTAGAACCTTCAACCAAAATAGAGAAAAGGGGACTAGAGATATGAAAAATAGGGCATGATACAACCTAAAAATTGATTCCTAAACTATATAAAGAAAATAACTGCAAAAAAAAAAAGTATGACTAAAAATATGAAAATTATAAAATAACTTGGGTTGCCTCCCAAAAAGCGCTTATTTTATAGTCTTCAACTGATGATGAAATCTATAGGAATAATAAACTTGTCAACATCCTCAAGTACACCTTTATTTTCCACCATAGAATGCTTTAATGAGCAATCTGCCAATTGCAATAAAAAAATCCCTAGATCGTTAGGCTTTAGATGTAGCTCCCTTTTGCAAGATCGCACTACACTCTTTAGTGATTGAATTATCCTTGTGATCCTTTAATTTATGTTTGTTCAATGAGATTCCCGTATTATCCACCACAACACTTGACATAAGCTTGCACTTATGTAGAAGCTCAAGATAAAAAACTCTCAGTGATGGTTCTTGAGATGGGTTTGGTTGAACATTTTCTTGGTATTCCTCATTTTCTACTAGATGTGTTTGTGTTGATATCTTTTGTTCATCCTTGATGAGTTTTTCAACCAACAAGAGAGTTTCTAACTCTTCACTGCTTCTCAAAATAATAACATCACAATATTCTTCGCCCACTCTGTTTGCCTCAAGTATGCAAGGCAATTTGCTTTATTGTCTCTCTGGAAATATATTATCCAACTCACAAATTTGGACCTCCAAGTTTTGAATTATGTCGATGGATTTTGGACATTAGTGTTAGTTTCTAACTTAAAATAGCCTGAGTGTTTGCTAATTGAGTCATTGTTTCTTCAAGATTTATCTTCTTCTCCAATGGTGGGTAAACAGATTTAGTTTCCAATTTTACTGGGCTATGAGTCTTTGCTAAATGAGTCAATGCTTCATCAAGAATCAACTTCTTCTCTTGTGATGGATTACCAGGTTCAGTTCGCAATATGAATTGATTGGTAGTACTTTCCAACTGAGCTAATGCTTGTTCAAGGCTTAGCTTCTTCTCTAATGGTAGGTAACTAGGTTCATGCCTTACAACATTCTGATCACTTCTCCATGAAGCATTCTAATGATTGGCCATCCCTTATTATAAGTGTTGGAGAAGGATAATTTTGTAGTTGATTGTAATTCTACTCATATTCAACATGATCGACACATGATGGTGCAAATGGATTGCTCTCTTGGTATTCTATTCTTGTAAGGAAACCACCATCTGGCTCACGTACCTTAAATGGTTTATGAATAGTATCTACTGCAAATTTCTCCAACTATTTAGAAAGGGCTTCTACTTGGGCAGTCAATTTCTTAATCATCTACTCTATTAATTCCAAATACCTAAATTGAAGCCTAATTTCTCATGTCATATTCACTTAGCTAATAATATGCATCATATATCATCTCGTCTACACTTCTGCTCATCTCACACACCCAAGAAAGCACTTGAGATGATAAGACAAGGACACATTGAAATAATAAAAAAATCAAAATATAAGAAAATTTTAAATTAAAATTAGAGCTACTTAATATCGATATTAATAAAGACAAATAGTTCCCAGCAATGGTGCCAAACACTTATTGCGAAATTTGTGAATACAAGTGCACATTATCATAGACAAGTAATAAAGTGGATGAGTGAAGTATCGTTTCCACGAGAATTATTGAATTACTAAGTATCGAAATGGGTTAACTCTAATTTTATCAAAGCAATCATCTCCCTTGTGGTGATTAATGTAAACTAAGAAACTTAACACTAAACTAATCAGCAAAAGCAAATTGAAATTAATTTATATGACTTAAAGACATAGAGTTGTGATTTCACAATAATGCGAATTGAATACTCGATCACATCGATCTTAATTTATTTTTTAGTTGATAGTCAAGAATCTCTCAATTATTCAATACTCTCTCTGAAGGTCTAATGAGAATTTATGAATTGCTAACCCACAATTCTCCTATGTGAATTAAAGAATCAATAAATCATTGGGCTCAATGGATCTCAATCAAGACTACATAAACAATGCAAGTATATTCCTATCTTACATGTAATTTATAGTTTTCTACACATAGAACTAAACACATATATCACATTTTGGGTCAATATGATTAGCAAACCATTCAATTAGTGGTCAAGTAATTGAAAGTGTTATGAACCATGTAGAAAACTCAATTAAATCATTAAAAGAGAAATTCAAATAATCTACATTAGGTTACATCAAAATCCTAAATTAGAAACTTATCCCCTAATCATATCTATCAAATTCATAGACAAATTTGAATTCATGACAAAAGGAAAAGAAAATAAAAATTCTGAAATCTTGAAGAAGAAACCTCCAAATCTTGAAGCCCTTGCTCTCTTCTCCTCTCATTTTTTTCTTATGTTTTTTGGTCAAAAGAAGTCCCATAAATTATCTTGTAAGTTGCCTTTTATAGTCTTCCAAAAAAAATCCCAAAATCGGACTTAAAAATTATGTTTTAAATTTTTCATGAACTAGGGTCCACGACTCTAAATTCAGGGGCCGCGGCCCCCAAACTCTCTGTCAAAGCACATATTGAACTGGCGCCGCAACTATGATTTCTGGTACTACGGCTCCAAGTGGTTTGCCCTCCTTTGTAAATTTGATCATTTTTGGCACCGTGGCTTAAAAATTTGGTGATGTGATACCAAATAAATGATTATCATCAATTTTAGGGTCGTGGCTCCAATCTCTTGAGTCGTGGCATGACTTTCAAATTTTTTTACAAATTTTTATTTTATTTTCCAATTTTTTTTCCTTTCTATGAGACCTACACAATAACACAAAAATGCATAAAATCTACATAAATTACTTGAAGATAAATAAATTATTAAGTAAAATGATATGAAATAGTTGGTATAAAACCAACTTATCAGTCTAGACCAACTGGAATAGCTGAGTGACTGATATAGTTGCTATTATAATAAAAAAAGGCGACTGCAATTCAACAAAGTCGAGTATAAAGTTTAATCTGTGGCATTTTGAAAGGATAGAAAAGTTTTAAAAGGTTTATTCTTCCCCACTCTAAACACTTTTATACCACTACTTGAGACCAACACTTCATACTCTCGAATCAAATGTTATAATTTGGTGCGTACTTCATGATGAACGATTTGTCATCTGCCTAAAACATCTTGAATCTTCTTGAAGTTGAGTTATAAGAATTTTGAGATATTCCTTAATATCTCTCTAGCTTGAATGTGATGTTGTTGTTGTTGATTCCTTGAAGGTGACCCTTATTTATACTTGAAAGATGATAGTTTTTTCCCATTGTTGGTATAGTGCAACTTGATTGCCTCCAATATTTAGGACTTATCATGATTACACTATCCTAAATACATTAACTCCATACATGGAAAATATTTAATTTACCTGTTAATTGAAAATCTTATAATCTTAGAATTTAATTTGAAAGATTCCAAAATAGATACAAATATACATTAGAAGATGAGTAAACATAAATTACCTATGTTAATGCATAATTGACAATAATTTTCAATGTCTAAACTTCCTAGAGAAAGTTTGTAAATTGTATAGAAGCTTGTAGGTAAAGATGCTTTTAGAAGTATGGTAAATGTCAATAAACGTTTTGAGAATTTTTTGAGATAGCACTAGAAATCATTTTTCAATCATTAGATAAGATCGATCCTGACCTTCCCAGGGTAAAAGATATAAATAAGGTTTAGGGCCTTATTTTGTAGCAACCAAGTTTGAGTGCTCAAATTTATAGCAAAAGTTTTGTTTAAAAATTATTTCTTGTGTCCTTTTTTTATTTTTAGTCAAGATTATATTGTGAGAAATTGTCTTAGCTACAAGGGGCAAATTGAGTAGCTAAGGCCATACGATACTTAGACAAAAGTTAAGTTCACATAATGTATTCAATTTGATTTTTTCTTCATTTGGTAGGTCAACAAGTCTCCGCATTTCATAGTTCAAAATCAAACCCCTCAACACTTCTTGAGTACTATAAACAAGTTTTTGTTGTCATGTATACGGATACATTGTGCATAAGTTTTACTTGGACAAACTCATACCTACATATTAAAACTTTTTAATACAAATAAAACAATATGAGGTGATAGATACGAAACTCATGAATAATTTCAATCTTTCAAATATAGTGATGAAATTAAAAATAATGTAATGCTTATATTGTTCAATATATGTTGTTAAGTGAACCCATAACCATGTGGTTAAAAGCCACCCGCTCTAGTATATAGAAATTGTTGATTCAATCCACGATCCTATGGTTAAAAGCCATACGCTCTAATATGTAAAAATTGAATTCACAACCATTAGTTAAAAGCCACACGCTCTACCACCTAAGCTAAGACAACTTATGTTGTTTTGTTTTTGTTAATTTGTATTAGAAGTAGATTTTATAACAATATATAATCTTATTTGTACCTTTTAAATGCATTGTTTTATTTCCTAAGCATAAATATTTTAAGAATCAATGGGATAATTACGAGATAACCTCAATGGAAAAATTATATTCTAATTTTATGATATTAATATTATATAACCCTAAAGCATCTCCCTTAGATGATTCATGGTAGAATAGACTCCAAATGTAAACTACATGTGATGTCCATTAGAAATTCCAGATTAAATAATATAACATTTGACGTTTGAGTTTTAGCAAATATTTCTTTAATGATACATTAGTGCTACAATACCATCTTCTTCTAGTAATATAATTAGATAGTTGTTTTTTTTTTTTTTTTTGTTGTTGACATTTCATTTTTATTTAGTATCAAGAATTGCATGCACAAATCATTTTTATATCGTACTTTCTAATAAATCAATGTTGTATTTTGATTTTTTAAATTAAAAGTATTCTAATATTTAACTTTTTCTAAACTGTCACAACTAGAAAAGATGTGTTATAAGTGGTGTGTTTATATCCTCCCATTTGTTATGCAAAGAAAAATGACCATCATATAAATGCTTGTGTTTATAACATTATAAATTCCTTTCGAAGATGCATAATCGAATGGCTAAAAAAAATGTTTGGTGATTACATTTTAATTCAAAATAATACAATTTTGAATTAATTCCAGAAATTACTTTGTGTACAATCTAAAGAGATTCAGAGTGTAGAGAAAATATGGCATATTAAACAATGAATCGAATAAAAGTAAAATAACAAATACAAAGATTGCCTAAAGAAATAACTACCAAAATAGTGTTTGACTAGAGAAGGAAATAAATCAAGTCTAAAGAAATAAATATCAATGCAAAATAAAACTGGAATGATATCTAGTTACTTATCATGCTCCGCAAGATGGAGCTCCGGGGGAGAAGAGTCCAATCTTTGTCTTCAAGAGAAACTGATTATGTGGAGGAGGCTTAGTGATTGGGCATCCACCAATTAAGTAGTAGAAAATCTTTGTGCACCACGAAAGGTGGATCTGGGAAAATCCAAGAGAGAGAACCTTTTGTTTTTGGAACCAATTGGGATTGCGATCTGCAAAATGGTTGTAGAATGTTTAGGCCGCATAAGAAGCTTTGGTCTCTGACGCTTACGAGTGAGTCAAGCCAAAAGATTTGGTCAATATCTGGGCCTTTTTTCAGGGCGACGGTATTATGGACCAAAAGTATGAACACAACATGGGGCTTATTTTTATTGAAATAAGGTGAAAAAAAAAAGAGTGGACTTTGAAATATAAAGAATGAAGGCAAGCCTTAGCTCTTAAGGAGAAGGAAGGTGATGGGTTCATAAACTTTTGGATGGACATAACAGTATATTGGCTGAAAAGTAGATGGAGGTTGAGTTAGCGAGAAAGGTGAGGACATAATTGATGGTGGTAGAGAAAGGGAGTGATGGTTGAGAGCCGTAACCGATTAGGGGCTTCCATGAGATAGTTAGTGAAGGTGAGTTTGAGAGATTTGTAAAAGTCCCCAAGTGGCTCACTATGGGAGATGTTCTTTTGGAACATCATATGGGGAACAAAAATGATTTGGCCATGGTACTAGCAAACCTAATGCCTTAATTATTTCTCAAGTGGTGCTCAATCAGTCGTTCGCCTTGACAGACCAAAAGAAAAAGTTCTAACAGTCAATCCCTTCATGTCGAAAATCCAAATGATAATTAAACCAAGGGCATAAGGATTATCTATTTTGACTGTCTCCACACATAATAACATAACTATTTGTACAAAAAAATTTGACATAATTATTATAGAAATATATTAACCAAAGAACAATATCAAAGTCCAAACAAAACCCATCATCAATCGAACCACATTATCTGTACTTAATTTTAATCACTGAAGTTGAAGAATATCTACGACTTAAAAAAAATTGATAATTCACAAACTTTTGCTAAAAACTTCACAAACTTGCCATGTTATGTAAAAAAATAAGGGTGTGTCTTAAGAGTGTTACAATTACCCTTATTGTACTACCCTTTTTCATGGTTTCAACAGATCCAAAAGAAAGCACACTTGATTTTTTTTCCAAAAATAAACTAGAAAAAAAAAACACATTGAACACGCAAGACATGATATCAACTATCCCTTCCCCAACCTGATCGAGACATTATCCCCAATGTCAAAAATAGATAGGAAAGTAGAGTTTAGAAGATATTATCTGAAATATGACTTATTAGAAAATAAAACTGAATAACATAATATATATACTATTCGTTAAAACCATTAAAGATAAATTTCACAGGCTCAGAGTCAAATTCATTTTACATTTTTTACCATTGGCCTTGTGGGACCAATCCACACGAGCAAATGTTTGATTAGGTTCTGGTACATATACTAGAAGTTGATCAATCAATTGGTTAGGTGTTGGAGCAAAAATGAGAATTCGTCTTGCATATAGTGAAATAAAACCTTTTTTCTACAGCATGATATACAAAAGATAGCAAACTATCAAAGAAACCATGAATATTAAGAACACCTATAGGTTTTTGGTTAATGTTGAGTTGTGCCTAATAGACAACTTAGAATAATTCTTTCAGTATACCAAGACCGCCACATAGAGTAATGAATGCATCTGCATTGTTTAACATGTTAGGCATTCTGTCCTGAATATATGACACTTTTAGCTCATCTCCAATGGTCATAACTGTGATATTCTGTACTGCTAAAGGTTTTGGGATAACTCCTAAACTTTTACTACTCCTACATGAGTAGAAGTAGCAACATTCCCCATTAACCCCAGACTACCTCTCCCATACACTAAATAAATTTTTCTTTGTGCTAAGGTTCTACCAAGGTTATTGGCTGCACTTACAAACTCACCATTTTTTTCTAGATTGGTTCCACAAAAGACACAAATACAGTTAAACTTGCGAGTGGAAGACCCTTCCATTTTTTTTTATTTTTTTAAAGTTAGTTGTGCAAAAATGAAGTACGGTGCTATTTATTGAGGTATAAATGGAGAATGCATTTATTTCACGTCATTTTCTTTTGTCAGAAAGGTTGAAAATAAGGACACAAAACTTGAAAATTTGTTACTTACAGGTGAATATACATGTAGTTGTGATTGTGGCTCACATCTTTCTCTAGTTTTATATCCAGTAACGACTTAAACGCCCTATATAGGTCAAGGATATACTTTCCATCCATATTTTTTCTAAACTGAAAAATAATGTCTTTTAATGTCAGATTCTCAAGACTATAATGCTCATATTCATCTAGAAGTGATTCCATAAGTCAAGAATTGCACGTCGTACTAATCCACATGAATGCATCTCAAGAGTCAATATAATGTCATCTAAAGACTCTTTACTCAGTCCATCCATAATGAATTGAATTTTATCTTCTCGATTTTTAGAAATCATTCCTAAGGAATGATATTTTATATCACAAGTCCATCAAGCACATTTGTGACAAACTTATATTTTTTTGGCCATTCGTTTTTTTGAATATGTGCTCTTAACAAAACCAGGCATATATCTTGTAAGCAAATATGAATACTTAAGTGAAAACTCACTTGGTATTCTTACCTTTGCTTCAATTATCCACCGTATGTCTTCTGTGATGCCCTCATGTATAAATATACTTAATCTTTAAATCTAGGTTTTATAAATTTCTAAAATTGTAGTTTTTGGAAGAAAAGGCAATCGCTTCTTGAGAGTTAGAAGAATATCATCCATTTTGAAAAGAAAAAGAAAACATAATGAGAAAAAGAGAGAAACTTTATATAAAGATTTTAGTTGTTTGGGAAACTGATATATCCGACTTCAATAGCCACGGGGTACCATTATCAGTCACCTAACCGGAAAAGAAAAGAAAAAATAAATAAAAGAAAGAAACCTGCAAAACAAACAAAGTTAGGCAAAATATATATATACATACACATACTAATCATAATAAGGGTTAGAAAGAAAAAGAATTTACTCTTGTGAAAATTGATTCTCTATAAATGGTTTAAATCTTTGTCTATTTACTTTGTACACATTCTATTTCTAGGATCTCAATATCAATCGCCCCATAAGGATATACCTCTTTTACAAAAAAAGACCACTCCACCTTGATCTTAAATTTTCAGAAAATAAATGCAATCGAAAATTATGAAGCAAAAGTATTCGCCCAACCTCAAATTTTTTTCTTAAAGTTTTATTATCATGAAATTCTTGAATTCTTGCTTTATGAATTTTAGAATTCTCATATGCATCATTTCTCAATTCTTAAAGCTCATTAATTTGCAATTTAAGCATTTTTGAAAATTTATCAAGGTTGAAGTTAAACATTTTGATTGCTCAATAAGCTTTATGTTAAAGTTCAAGAGATAAACAACAAGGTTTTTCATAAACTATCATATAAGTAGACATGCCTAATGATGTTTTAAAAGCAGTTCTATATACCCAAAGTGTATCAGTAAGTCTAAGAGACCAATCTTTACAATTTGGGTTAATTGATTTTTCCAAAATTTATTTTATCTCTCTATTTGCAAGTTTAGCCTGTCCATTTGTCTGAGGGTGAAATAGGGTTGCAACTTTATGTATGATTCCATATTTTCTCATTAATGTTCTAAAAACTTTGTTACAAAGAAGTTTTCCACATTGCAAGATCTTTGCAGCAGTTTTCTTTGTCGAAAAGTGAACAACATATGCTTCTTAATGACAAAATTTATAAATATTACCTTTCTTATTGTCAGGCACGCATCTCCAAAAGATTTGATTAGGATAATATTTGAATAGATATGGATCATCACAATAAAAAAATTTCACCTTGGTCAAAAACTTCTTTTTATCTTGGGAATTCCAGTGTGGTGGCATTCTTTCTATCCTAAGAAAATTAACAATGTCAACAAACTAAGGTAAAATAGAAACATTAAATAGTTGTTCATCATGGAAAGTGTTATTAATAGGTGTGGTTTGAAATGAGTCATCACAGCTAAATCTTGACAAATGATCAGTCACCACATTCTCTACTACTTTCTTATCTCGAATTATAATGAAAGTAAAAGAGTCCACCTAATCAGTCTAGGGTTGGCATCCTTTCTTGACAAAAGATATTTCAAAGATGCATGATCACTGAAAAAGTAGTAAAATGCACATTCAAGGATTAAGTAATGGAGAATGTTATTGCACTGGATATAATCCTTTCACATGTTATTTGATTATCTTTCAAGTGCAATTGCAATTTGATTATATCCAGAATATCCATCTAAAAAGTAGTAAAATTCATATCCCGCAACTCTTTCTAAAATATAATCCATGAAATGTAATGGAGAATGATCTTTTCTAGTAACTAAGTTGAGTTTTCTATAATCTATGCACATTCGCCAACCAGTAACAGTTGTAGTTGGAATTAATTCATCATTCTCATTTTTGACTACAATAACTCTAGATTTATTTGGTACAACATTAGTAGGACTTACCCATTTGCTGTTAGAAATAGGATAAATGATTCTATTATCTAAGAGTTTAATGACTTCATTTCTCACTATTTCTTTCATATTAGGATTTAATACCTTTAATGTCAACAATGGTCCATCTAAAGCATTCTTATACATTTTTAGAGTTTCAATCAACTTACCTTCTTGGGATGCATCAAGTTTGGAAGAAATTATTACTGAAAAAGTCTGATTCTCACCCAAGAAAGCGTATTTCAAATCAAATGGCAAAAGTTTTAAATTAATCAATGGAGCTTTAATACTTGATGGAATAGATTATTCTGTTGATGATGAAATTTCTATAAACATTGGCTTCCAAAAATATTTTTCTTGTACCTATGAAAATTTAATAAAGTATTAAAGTGTGTCTTTTTACAAATACTTTCACTTTTAAAACAAGTTTCCAGAGGATTAAAGGAAATAGTGAAAGTAAAATATTCGCGAACAAGTTCTTGATTTGAATCCACTACTTGTGCTTTGACATCTTATGTAGGTTGCTTAAAAATATTAAACACATTTAGTTCCAAAGTCATATTTTTAAAGGATAATTTCAAAATACCATTCCTACAATTAATCAGAGCATTTGAAGTTGCAAGAAAGGACGACCTTAAATAATAGGAATCTGTGTATGTGTATATGCAACAAACTCTATGTGAAAAGCAATGAAATCTACTATAAAGCAAAACTTATCATTTTGTACCAACACATCTTCTATTACTCCCTTTAGAACTATAATCGAACGGTCAGCTAGTTGGAGTACAACAGTAGTTGTTTTAAGTTCTCCCAAACCTAGCTGTTCATAAACTGAGAAAGGTAGAAGATTTATACTAGCACCAGGATCAAGAAAAACACGCTCTATTCTAGTGTTTCATATGGTACATGAAATGGTTGGACAACCTGGATCTCTATACTTGGGTGGAGTAAATTGTTGAATGATTGAACTAACACTTTTAGTTAAAAATGTCTTCTTTTGTAAATGATATTTTCTTTAGATGTACACAAATATGTAAAAAAATTGGCATAAGGTGAACTTACTTGATTGCATCCAATAATGAAATATTAATCTTAACTTGATAAAAAACTTTAAAGATTTTAGCATTTGAGTTCAACTTTTGATTCGGTTGCAATTTTTGAGGAAAAGAAGCTAGAGGTGAGTATTTTTCTTTTTTATCATTTTCAAACTCACCTTCATTAAACTTACCTTCATTGTCAAGACTATTTCCATTCTTAACCTGAAGGAGGATTAGAAACTTTCTCCTTGGACTGAATAGTCTTGTCAACAACTTTTCCATTTCAAAGAGTTGTGACTGAATTAGCCTCCTTTATTGAATTTTCATCTGAAGAAAAAACATGACACTGAGTGGAAGGACTAGGTTTAGGTTGAGCAGAAAATTTACCTTTTTATGAGTATGCAAAGAAGCTGTTAGTGTTGAAAGTTTTCTTTGAATCTCATTAAAGGCTTGTAAAGTCTGATTATTGATGTTTGTTTGTCCATACATAAATTCATGCAAAGTCTCCTAAAAAAATTTTGTATGTGAAACTGGATAAAAAGAAAAGTTTGGTGGCTTTCGTGAATAGAGCGGTTGGGCATGATTCTCAGCCAACTAAAATTAGGATGATTTCTCAATTGTGGATTGTAAGGTTCCGAATATAGAGAATAAAAAGGTTTTTTGAATGTGTTCATGACATTTGCTTGTGCTGGAATATTTGGGCATTCAATGGTAGAGTGTCCAACAAGTTCACAAATGTTACAAATTTCTTGATCTTGCACAGATCTTATTTCCTTTACTTTTTTAAGTTCCATGGCCTCAATTTTTCTTCTTAAACTAGTAATCCTAACATTTAGATCATCTTCTTGACTAAGGTAATATTTTTCTTTATTACTATTAGTAATATTAGATCTAATAAAAACCTTTAGAAGAATTAATACTATGCTATGATTCAGAGTTTTCTACTAAATAGTATAGATATTCTAGGGCTTCATCAAATTCTTTATCAAGAAACTCACCATTATACATTGTTTCAACAAATTATTTTATTTAAGGGGTTTAACCTTTATAAAAAAAACTAATTAAGCATCATTTTTCAAAACCATCATGTGGGCATAAATTTAACAAAGTTTTAAATCTTTCCTAATATTGAAAGAAAGGTTTATTAGAATTTTGAGGAAAAAATTTGATTTGTCTTTTCAAAATATTAGTTTTATGGGTTGGAAAGAACTGTTTCAAAAATTCAACTTGCATTTCTTATTAAGTGTCAACTGACCTAGTTTTTAAAAAGTTAAACCAAGTTTTTACTTTATCTTTAAAAGAAAAAGGAAATTATTTGAGCTTAATGATCTCATTTGTACAAGTTTGATCTTCAAAAGTGGCACAAACTTCATCAAATTCTTTCACATGCAAGTAAGGGATTTAAGAGTCTAAACCATAAAAATTAAGAAGTAAAGGGATCATACCTGGCTTGAATTGAAAGTTATTCACATTGAGAGGAAAAATGAAACATAAAGGAGAAGAATTTCATGAAGGTTGCATGTAAAAAAGTATGGTACATACCTGTTGATTCTCATTTTTATTTTGAACATTTTTATTTTCAACCATGGTGGAATTGTGTGGAGGTGACTCAAACAAATTTCCAAACAAAGTTTCAGAATTATTTCTAACTAAACATCGAGAATTATGACTACGATACCATATAAATATATAACCATAAAGAAATCAACATACAATATTTACAAAGGGCAAATATTTACAAACCTGAATACTTATCTTGCCTTCCCCAGTAACAACGCCAAAAACTTGCTACAACTTTAAAGTTGCAAACTTAAGTGCAGGTTGTGTCAAGTAATACATTTCTCGATAGTTCGAGGTCAATCCACATGAAAATTATATGATATTTTTGGGTTTATATTTCTTAAATTTGGGCTAAATGTGGTTTATAATATAAAAAATATTTATGCCACAACTAAGAAATCAAAGCAATAAAAATACTGAAAATTAGAGATACACTCTTGAGTTTTTGATAGAAGAACGATTATTTTTTTTTTCTTATTTTAAATGTCACAATTAGAATCTATACATAATGAGGATTCCAATTAGAAGATGTTATCAAATAACTCATTCATTAAAGTAATCATAATATTGTCTTACTATTTGCAAATTTTAACACCAATACTTATTTATGGGATTAAATATTTAAGCGCACCTTTGTCCACAACAAATCAAGGTTTTATATTAGCAGTCGATGGGTAAGAACCGCATAATAAGATAAATGAACCTAATTACTTGTTGTGCCATTGGAGATACATAAATCAACAATCACCACAAAACAAGAAGTGTTTTAACACCAACATTTTATTTATGGAATCATGTATTTATGCACACCTTTATCTATAATAAATTAAGGTTTCACATTAGCATTCGGTGGGGTAGAACCATACAATAAGTTAAATAAACCTAAGTATTTTTTGTGTCATTATTGATATATAAATCAAGAATCACCACTAAACTATGAGGGTTTCAATGAAAAATTAAAATAATAAAACATCACAGTTGAACATTATGCACCTTTATAATCATTTTTCTTCCTCCATCAAGAGCTTCACCTTTTCTTCTCAGCTTAAATTAAATTTAGAAAGATATAATAAATGTAGAAAAAACTAAAAATTGAAGAGAAACTAGAGAATACATTTCTATTACTACTAGATAACTTAGCCTAAAGAAATATAATAATAAAATTTTCTCTCCCCCTATAAGGATTTTTTTATCTTGAATACTATTCAAAAGCCCCTACTAACAGTAGAAGAGTGCCTAAATTGACATCTCCAAATTCACTCCAAATTATCTTGAAATTTGCTCTAAATTCATGTCCTTTTCAAATTCAAATTTTATCACACATTTTCTCTATCTAATAAGCCGAATTTGAAAAGTGATCAAATAGGAAAGTTGCAGATTTTTTGTTAGCTTAATTGTATAACTTGAATCACCTAATTCTAACCACTAGAGAGAAAGTTATGCTTGATTTAAAAAGAAGTGTCAGCATAGACAGATTATTTCCAATGCACACATTTGGACGAATTTTTTGCTATAATCAAGGCTAAATTGGGCTGAACTTCCAATAATAAAAAGAAGTGTCAGCATAGACAGATTATTTCCAATACACACATTTGGATGATTTTTTTGCTATAATCAAGGCTAAATTGGGCTGAACTTCCAATAATGAAAGTTGTAGTTCTATCTTTTGGCTTTTAAGTGAAATAAGAATTAGGTCCATAGGGCTTTTGAGCATGGAGTTATGCCCAAAATACAAAAATCACATAAGTTTACAAACATGCTTATTTTGAATTTAATGCAAGCCCAACAATCACTTCAAAGTTCAAGTGATTTTTTGCATATATTTTGATCTACACATGATGGAATCAAGTAAAAATAGCCCATTGTATTCTAATTGTCATGCTTTTTTAATCCAATGAAATATTATCTCCCAACTTGCTAACGAAACGTTTTGTCTTCTTTAGTTTTATTTTGGTTCTTGTTGATCTCTTTTTGTTGATTGATTTCCTAACACAAAATATTAATTAAACTATAATATTAATAAGAATAAATTAAGAAAAGTATAAAGGATTTGATACAAAAATATGTAAAAATATACACTTATCATAAGTATTCAGATTTGTGAATATTTTTTCTTTGTAAATATTGTATTTTTGTTTTCTTTACGGTTATATGGTCAGTTGGTATCATGATCGTAACTCTCATTGTTTACTTATAAATAATTCTAAAACTTTTTTTAGAAATTTATTTGTGTCATCTCCACATACTTCCACCATGGCTGAAAATAAGAATTAACAGGTGTGTACCATATGTTATTACTTGTAATCTCCTCGAATTTCTTCTCTTTCTTATTTTATTTTTCCTCTCAATGTAAATAACTTTTAATTCAAGCTAGGTATGATCCATTTACTTTTTAAATTCTGTGGTCTAGACTTTAAAAACCTTTATTTGCATTTGAAAAAAAATGATGAAATATGTGTCACTTTTGAAGATCAAACTGGTACAATTGAGATAGTTAAGCATAAATTATTTTCTTTTTCTTTAAAAAATAAAGCAAAAGCTTGGCTTAACTTTTTAAAACTTAGGTCAGTTGACACTTAGCAAGAAATGTAAGCTGAATGTTCTGAATTTTTTTTTCGAACTTATAAAACTAATGCTTTGAAAAGACAAATTCAATTTTTTTTCAAAATTCTAATGAAGTTTTCTTTTAATATTGGAAAAGATTTAAAGATTTGTCAAATTCATACCCACATCATGGTATTGAAAAATGATACTTAATTAGTTTCTTTCATGAAGGTCTAACTCGTGAAACAAAATAATTTGTAATTGTGAGTTTCTTAATAAAGAAGCTGATGAAACCCTAGAATATCTAGACCATTTGACAGAAAATTTTAAATCAGGGCATAGTGATAATTCTTTCAAATATTCTATTAGATCTAATCTTGCTAATAGTAATAAAAGAGAATTTACCTTAGTCAAGAAGATGATTAAATGCTAGGATTGCTAGTGTAACAAGAAAAATTGAAGTCTTGGAATTATAAAAAGTAAATGAAATCAGATTTGTGCAAGATGAAGAAGTTTGTAACATTTGTGAACTTGTGCGATATTCCACCAATGAATGTTCAAACATTGCAGTACAAACAAATGTCATAAACATATTCAAAATATTTTTTCATTCTCCATATTCTGAAACTAACAATCCACTATAGAGAAATCATCCTAATTTTAATTGGCGAAATAATAACCATGCCTAACAGGTACATTCATAAAAGCCACCAAACTTTCTTTCTTATTCAACTTCACATAAAAAATCCCTCAAGGAGACTTTGTAAGCATTCATATATGGCCAAACAAATATCAATAATCAGACTTCACAAGCCATCAATGAGATAAAAAACACACTTTCAACACTGACAGCTTTTTGCGTACTCATGAATAAGGTAAATTTCCTAATCAACCTAATCTTTTCACTTAGTATCATGTTTCTTCTTCAAGTGAAGATTCAATTAAGGAGGCTAATTCAGTTACAAATCTTCAGAATGGAAAAGTTATTGACAAAACTATTCATTCCAAGGAGAAGTTTCACATCCATCTTTAGAAATGAAGAATGGAAATAATTTTGATGATGACTATGAAAATGATGAAAAAGAAAAATACTCACCTTTACCTCATTTTCCTCAAAGATTACAACAGAATCAAAAATTGAACTCAAATGCTAAAATCTTTGAAGTTTTTAAACAAGTTAAGATTAATATTCCATTATTGGATGCAATCAAGCAAGTTCCATCTTATGCCAAATTTTTTAAGGATTTGTGTACAATCAAAAGAAAACATCATGTAAAAAAGAAGACATTTTTAACTAAAAGTGTTCAATCATTCAGCAATTCACTCCACCCAAGCACAAAGATCTAGTTTTTCCAACCATTTCATGTACTATAGAAAACACTAAAATAGAGCGTACTTTGCTTGATCTTGGTGCTAGTGTAAATTCTCTACCTTTCTCAGTTTATGAACAGTTACGTTTGAGAAAACTTAAAACAACTTTCATTGTACTCCAACTAGCTAACTGTTCGATTAAGTTTCAAAGAGAGTAGTAGAAGATTTGTTGGTACAAGTTAATAAATTTTACTTTCCAGTAGATTTCATTATTTTGGGCACAGAGCCTATTGCACACACACATATACAGATTCCTATCATTTTGAATTGTCCTTTTTCTTACAACTTGAAATGCACTGATTAACAATAGGAATGGTATTTTAAAATTATCTTTTGGAAATGTGACTTTGGAACTAAATGTGCTTAATTTTTGTAAGCAACCTAGAGAAGATGTCAAAGTACAAGAAGTAGATTCAACTTAGCAACTTGTTCACAAATATTTTATTATCACTAATTCTTTTGATCCTCTGGAAACTTGTTTTGAAGGTGAAAGTATTTGTAAAAGGAGACACTCTAATATTCTCTCTGAATTTTTGTAGGTACAAAAATAATATTTTTGAAAGCCAAGGTTTGAAGAACTTTCATCATCAACAGTACAATCTGTTCCATCAAATATTAAAGCTCCCAGATTGATTTGAAACCTTTGCCATTTGATTTGAAATACTCTTTTTTCCAGTAATAATTTCTACCAATTTGATGCATCCCAAGAAGGTAAGTTGGTCAAAACTCTAAAAATACTTAAGAATGCTATAGGATGGACCATTGCTAATACTAAAGTATTAGTCCTTTAATTTGCACACATAACATCTATTTAGAGGAAAATGTTAAATCTTATTATGAAAGAAGTAGTAAATCTTAGATAATAGAATAATTAATCATATTTCTGACAACAAATGGGTAAGTCTTACTCAAATTATACCTAAGAAATCTGGAGTTACTGTAGTCAAGAATGAAACTAATGAATTAATTTCAACTAGGACTATTACTGGTTAGGGAATGTGCATTGACTATAGGAAACTCAACTCAATTACTAGAAAATATCATTTTCCATTAAATTTTAGGGATCAAATCTCAGAAAGAGTTGCAAAACATGAATTTTACTACTTAGATAGATATTTTGATCATAATCAAATTGCAATTGCACTTGAAGATCAAGAGAAAACTACTTTTACATGTCCTTTTGGTACTTTTGCATATCGAATGATACCTTTTGGATTGTGTAATACAACAACTACATTCCAACAATACATTCTTGGTATTTTTAGTGAGATGGTTGAATGTTTTCTTAAAGTCTTCATGGGATTTTTTCTATTTTGGTAATTCATTTGACGATTCCTTGTTTAATTTAGAAAATGTTTAGATCAAGTGTGAATAAAAAAATCTTGTACTCAATTGGGAGAAATTCCATTTTATGATAATAACTGGTATTATTTTTGGACACATTATTTCGTCAATAGATATTGATGTAGACAAATCCAAAATTAAGTTAATTGTCAATTTGCCAATACCAAAGTATGTGAATGACGTAAGATCATTTTTAGGACATGTTGGTTTTTATAGAATATTTATCAAAAATTTTAGTATAACATCTAAACCTTTGTGTAATCTTCTAATAAAATACACTACTTTTTAATGGACTGAGAATTGTAAAAATGCTTTTGTTAAGCTTCAAAGCATAATTACGTATGCTCCAATCAAGCAGCCTATAGATTGGACTTTACCTTTTGAAATAATATGTGATGCCTGTGACTATGCTGTTGGAGCTACCTTAGGACAAAGAAAAGATAAGAAACCATATGTCATTTACCATGTAAGTAAAACTTTGAATAGTGCTCAATTGAATTAATCAACAACTGAAAAATGATTATTTGTTGTAGTTTTTGCATTGGACAAATTTAGATCTTATTTTGTTGGCTCACCAGTTGTTGTTTTCAATGATCATGCAACATTGAATTATCTTTTGCAAAAAAAAAATGTCAAACCAAGATTGATTAGGTAGATTCTCTTATTCTAGAAATTCAACATTATGATTCGAGATAAGAAAGATGTAGAGAATGTTGTGGCAGATCATTTGTCGAGATTTATTTGTGATGACTCATTTCATACCACACCTATTAATGGAATTTTCTCTGATGAACAATATTTATTGTTTCTATTTTATATTGATTTGTTAACATTGTTCATTTTCTTATGACAAGAAAGATGCCACCGCATTGAAATTCTCAAGATAAAAAAAAGTTTTTGACAAAGGTAAAACATGTTTATTCGAATGATCCATACCTATTCAAATATTATCCTGATCAAATCTTTTGAAGATGCGTTCTTAACAATGAGAAAGGTAATATTCTTAAATTTGTCATACAGAAGCATGTACTGGTCACTTTTCGGCAAAGAAAACTATTACAAAGATCTTGCAATGTGGATTTTATTGGCCAACTCTTTTCAAAAACACTTACACTTTCTACAAAAGTTGTGAAATTTTTTTAAAGTTAAGATCCATTTCAAAGTGAAACATGATGCCTTTACACCCCATCTTAGTGATTGAAATATTTGACTGTTGACGTATTGGCATCTTAGGACCATTTCTATTATCATTTGATTTTATTTACATATTGGTCCATAGATTAAGTCTCAAAATGGCTCGAGGCAATTCCTGTTGAAATAATGGTCACAAAATAGTGATAATTTTTTTGAAAGAAAATATATTAAGTCGATCGGAATTCCTCGATCCATTATCAGTGTTGGGAAAAAATATTTTTGTAACAAATTTTTGGAACTTTAATGAAAAAATATGGAATCATACATAAAATTGTAACCCCTTATAACCCTTAGACAAATGAACAAGTTGAAATCGCAAATAGGGAGATAAAATAAATTTTGGAAAAAATAGTTAACCCAAATCGTAAAGATTGGTCTCTTAGACTTACTAATACATTTTGGGCATATAGAACTGCTTTTAAAACATCATTAGACATGTCTCCTTATAGGATAGTTTATCAAAAATCTTGTCATTTACCTCTTGAACTTGAACATAAAGATTATTGAGCAGTCAAAATGTTTAACTGCGACCTTGATGAAACTCCAAAATTACTCAAATTGCAAATCGTTGAACTTCAAGAATTGAGAAATGTTGCATATGAGAATTCTAAAATTCACAAAGCAAGAATCAAAGAATTTTATGATAATAAAATTTCAAGAAAAATATTTGAGATTGGTTAAAAGGTTTGGCATTATAATTCTCGATTGGATTTATTTCCTGGAAAATTGAGATCAGGGTGGAGTGGTTCTTTTATTGTAAAAGAAGTATATCCTTATGGGGCGATTGACATTAAAAATCCTATAAATGATAGCATATTCAATGTAAATGGACAAAGACTTAAACTATTTCTAGAGAATCAATTTTCACAAGAGGAAATTATTTTTCTTTCTAATCCTTGTTATGATAATGTATTTGTATATATATACATATTTTCTATAAATTTGTTTTATAAGCTTTCTTTCTTTTTTTTTTTTTTCTTGTTTAAGTGGTGGATAATGGTACTCCGTGACTATTGAAGTCGGACTTATCAATTTCCCAAACAATTAAAATCTCTTTTTTCTCATTCTCTTTTCTTGTTCTTTCAAAATGGATGACATTCTTTTAACTCTCAAGAAGTGATTTCCATTTCTTCCTAAAAAAACATTAATAAAAAAATATAAAACCAAGATTGAATATTAAGGATGCTTATGCACAAGGGCATACCAGGGGATATATGATGAATAATTGAAGCAAAGATAAGAGTAGCATGTGAGTTTTCAAACTTGCTTACTAGATATATGCTTGGTTTTGGGAAAAATACATATTCAAAAAAATGAAGGGAGAAAAAATGAAAGTTTGTCACAAATGTGCTCATTGGATTTGTAACAGAAAGTATCTTTCCTTAGGAATGGTTTCTATATATCAAGAAGATGAAATTTAATTAATTATGAATGGACTGAGTAAGAAGTCTTAGATAATATTATATTTACTCTTGAGACACATTCATGTGAATTAGTACAACACATGAATGTGTCTTGAGACACAATTAGTACACGTTGTACTAATTCAAGAACATTCATAAATAAGACAAATATTTACTCTTGATTTATGGGATCACTTTCGAGATGAATATGAGCATTATAGTCTTGAAAATCTAACATTAAAAGACCATGTTCACTAGTTTATAAAGAAATTGGATGGGAAGCATATCCTCAACTCATATAGGGCATTTAAACTATTACTAGAAGTAAAATAAGAGAAAAATATGAGTTACAGTCACAACTACATATACATTCACGTGTATGTAGCTAATTTTTAAATTTTGTGTCCTTATTTTCAACCTTTTTGACAAAAAAAGACGTTCTAAATGCATTCCATGTTCACACCTTAATTAATAGTACTTTACTTACTCTATTTTTGAACAAATTATTTGTTTCCAAAAAGAAAAAAGAAAAAAAATTGTGGAGTCTCTTCCACTCACAAGTTTAAATGTATTTGTGTTTTTTGGGGAACCAAAACCTGACCAATTGACCAACTGACCAAAACCTAACCAACTAATTGATCAACTTCTAGCGTATGTGTTAGAACCTGATCCAACATTGACTTAAGTGGATTGGTCCAATAGGGATAATGATTGAAAGCACAAAATGAATTTCACTCTTAGCCTATGAAATTTATCCTTGATGGTTTCAAGTAATAGTATATATTATGTTGTTTAAGCTTCATTTTCTAATAAGTCACATTTCAGATAATATGACTTGAATTTTTGACATGGGGTTGACTATTATAACTTTTTCTTTTGGTTTGTCAAAACGAATGACTGATTGAGCACCACTTGAAAATGATTATGGCAATAGGTTTTTTAATACTATGGCCAAGTCAGCTTGTTCCCCATGTGATGTTCCAAGAGAACATTCCTTATAGTAAGCCACTTTGAGCTTTTCAAAAAATAAGCCTTTTTTATGATAACCAGATCTTCTTACCTATCCTAAATACACAATTATCCCACATTTGTTCTAAAAATGATTTGGAGCTTGAAAGACATTCCATTGACAAGGTGAGCTTGTAAAAAAAAATTGACTTGGAATAGAAGATAAGTGTGGGTAAGTTTCTCATAAAAAAAGAAAGAAATTTACAAAACGTTAAAAATATTACGAGTTACAACTAAAAATAGGATGTTGAAAAATTAATAACAATGATAAAGAGGGGTCCTATTCAATAATAATAGGCCTCGGTGTTGAGATTCATTGTGTATGAGAATTCTTCATTAATAAACTCTATGTCTCTAATCAGATGAAGTTTTAGAACCATTGTTGCATCCTATCCTTTTATTTTTTAGCCACAACATTACCATTTGGCCCAATTACAACCTTTGTTGAAAACCTTTTAATTATATGTGGTGTTTTCGGTGTAGTGGAGATTTATAGCAAAAAAGAGCCTATGATGTTTAATTATTCCATTAGGGATTGGGTAATGGTTTTTGTAAGATCTTATGGGATTTCACTTATTTGAAACATGCATGGTTTTATCACTATTGATATTAACTATTCACACACATACTTGAGTATGCTTATTATGGAAATTTATTAACTTTTTAATGACTATGGGTTAGATTCAACACTCGTTTGATTTCATTTCCATATTATTTTGTTACTTCTTGAGAATAATAGTTGAAAGTTAGTTATCATAGGAGTTTGTGGGTATTACTGCTGGAAACCCTCACGAGACTATAACTCATTCTCTATGAGCCATCTAGGGGTATAAAGGCTTGTTGCATAACCTAAATGTAATCATGATTTCCTAAAGTGGATTAGTTTATGTTTATTCTAGGCTTGTTTGATAACGAACAAGGGTTAAGTCTGGGAAAATTTGATAAGTGCATAGTTTGACATATTTTTGTATCAAATCATTTATAATTTTCTTGCTTTATTCTTGTTAATATTATAGTTTTATTAATATTTTGTGTTAAGGAATTGATGAATAAAAATAGATCAAAAAGAGTTAAAATAAAACCAAAGAAGACAATAAGTTCGAGAGCAAGTTGGGAGATAATATTCTATTGGATAAAAAAAGTATCATAATTAGAAAAAAAATGGCTTTTTTTTCCTAAGTCTATCATGTGTAAATTAAAATATATGCAAGAAATCACTTAAACTCTGCAAGTAATAGTTGGGTATGCATTAAATTCAAAATAAATATATTTTCAAACTTGTGTAGTTTTCGTATTTTGGGTATAACTCTAAGTTCAAAAGTACTATGGACTTGAATCTTACGTCATTTGAAAGTTAAGAGATATAACCACAATGTTTTGTTTTGGAATCTCAACCCAATTCGGCCTTGATTATAGCAAAAAATTCATTCAAGTGTGTATTTGAAAGGACCTATCTATGCTGACATATTTACTTAAATCAAGCATAGTTTTCTCCCTACTAGTTGTAATTAGGAGATTCATATTGGAAAATGAAGCTAATAGATAAATCTACAACTTTTATGTTGATCACTTTTCCAAAATCAGCTTTTTGCATGGAGAAAAATGGATGACAAAATTCGGATGTGAAAAGAATATATGAATTCAGAGCACAATTGAAGTTAATTTAGAGTGCATTTGGAATGAATTTGGAGATGCTAATTTAGGCACTCTTCTATTATAAATTGGGGCTCATGGATGGCAATCAAGATATACAAAAACCTTTAGATGGGGAAAGAAAGCTTCATTGTTGTCTTTTTTTAGGCTAAGTTTTCTAGTAGTGATAGAAATGTATTTTTTAGTTTCTCTTTTATTTTTAGTCTTTTCTAATTTTATTATATCTTTGTAAAGTTCATTTAGCAGAGGAGAAAGGGTGAACCCTTGATGGCAGAAGAGTGGCGATTATAAAGGTGCATAATTTTCAGGTGTGTTGTATTATTATTTTAATTTTTGATTGAAACCATCCTTGTTTTGTGATGATTCTGGATTTATGTATCACCAATGGCATAACAAATACTTGAGTTCATTTAGCTTTATGTACATTTCTACTACACCGACTACTAACGTAAAATCTTGATTGGTTGTAGACAAAGGTGTGCTTAAATATATAATCTAAAAGCCTTCTTGTTTAATGGTGATTCTTGATTTTTGTATCACTAATGGCACAACAAATACTTAGGTTTATTTAACTTAGGTTAAGTCCAACTAAAATTGCTACTGGTAGGCGAATGTACATTGACTATAGAAAACTCAATTCAGTTACTAGAAAAGATTATTTTCATTATCTTTCATGGATCAAATCTTAGAAAAAGTTGCGGGACTTGAATTTTACTGCTTCTTAGATGAATATTATGGGTATAATCAAATTGCAATTGCACCTGAATATCAAGAATAAACTACTTTTACATGTCATTTTGATACTTTTACATATCGAATGATGTCTTTTGACTTATGTAATGCATCAGCTATATTTTAACGATGCATACTTAGTATTTTTAGTGACAAGGTAGAATGTTTTCTTAAAGTCTTCATGGATGATTTTTCTATTTTTGATAATTCATTTGGTGATTACTTCGCTAATTTAAAAAGGTTTTGATCAAATATGAAGAAAAAACCTTGTACTCAATTGGGAGAAATGCTATTTCTGATAACAACTGGTATTGTTATTGGACATATTATTTCATCAAAAGCTATTGAAGTAGACAAATCTAAAATCGAGTTCATTGCCAATTTGTTAATACCAAAGCATGTGAAGGTGGTAAGATCATTTTTAGGACATAGTTTTTATAGAATATTTATCAAAGATTTTAGTATAATATTTAAACCTTTATGTAATCTTCTAACATAAGACATTATTTTTGAATGGACTAAAATTGTGAAAATGCTTTTGTTAAGCTTAAAAGTATGCTTATATCTGATCCAATCATGCAGCCTCTAAATTGGACTTTACCTTTTGAAATAATGTGCGATGCTATTGATTATACTGTTGGAGCTATATTAGGACAAAGAAAAGATAAGAAACTATATGTTATTTACTATGCAAGTAAAACTTTAAATAGAGTTCAATTGAATTATTCAACAAATGAAAAGGAATTACGTACTGTAGTTTTTGCATTGAACAAATTTAGATCTTATCTGATTGGCTTACCAATTATATTTTCAGTGATCATACGGCTTTGAAATATCTTTTGTCAAAAAAGGATGTCAAACTTACACTGATTAGGTGTATTCTTTTACTCCAAAAATTCAACATTATGATTCAAAATAAGGAGTAGAGAATGTGGTGGCTGATCATTTATTGAGATTCATTTGTGATGACTCATTTCAAACCACACCCATTAATGATACATTTATGAATGAACAAATATTTAATATTTCTATTTTACCTTGGTTTGATGACATTGTTAATATTCTTATAACAGGAAAGATGCCACCGCATTGGAATTCCAAAGATAAAAAGAAGTTTTTTATCGAGGTGAAATTTTTTTATTTGGATGATCCATACTTATTCAAATATTTTATGATTAAATCTTTCAGAGAAGTATGCCTGACAATGAGAAATGTAATATTCTTAAATTTTGTTATTAAAAAGCATATACTTATCATTTTTTGATAAAGAAAACTGCTACAAAGATCTTGCAATATGGATTCTATTGGTTAATTCTTTTCAAAAACACTTACATGTTTTTCAAAAGTAGTGAAAATTGGCAAAATTTTAGGATGTATTTCAAAGCAAAATATAATACCCCTACATCTCATCTTAGTGATTAAAATCTATTACTATTGGGGTATTGACATTTTCTTCATGGGACCATTTTCTTTATCATTTGGTTTTATTTATATATTGTTCGCCATAGATTGTGTTTTAAAATAGACAGAGGTAATTCCCTGTCGAAATAATAATTACAAAATAGTGATAAATTTTTTGAAAGAAAATATTTTTAGTCGATTTAGAATTCCTCGATCTATTATCAGTGATGGGGAAAATATTTTTGTAACAATATTTTTGAAACTTTAATAAGAAAAATAAAAAATCATACACAAAGTTGCAATCCCTTATCATCCTTAGATAAATGAATAAGTTGAAATCGCAAATAGGGAGATAAAATAAATTTTGAAAAAGACAGTTAACCTAAATCGTAAAAATTGATCTCTTAAACTTACTAATACACTTTGGGCATATAGAACTACTTTTAAAACATCATTAGACATGTCCCCTTATAGGATAGTTTATGAAAAACCTTGTCATTTACCTCTTGAACTTCAACCTTGATGAAGCTTCAAAATTGCATAAATCGTAAATTAATGAACTTCAAAAATTGAGAAGTGATGCATATGAGAATTCTAAAATTCAAAAAGAAAGAATCAAGGAATTTCATGATAATAAAATTTTAAAAAAAACATTTGAGGTTGGTCAAAAGGTTTTTCTTTGTAATTCTCGATTGTATTTATCTCTTGAAAAATTGAAATTAAGGTGGAATGGTCATTTTGTTGTAAAAGAGATATATCCTTATGGGAAAATTGACATTGAAAATTCTAGAAATTGTAATATATTCAAAGTAAATGGATAAAGACATAAACCATTTCTAGAGAATTAATTTTCACAAAAGAAAATTCTTTTTATTTTTAAGCCTTGTTATGATTAGTATGTGTATATATATACATATTTTCTCTAACTTTGTTTGTTTTATAGGCTTCTTTATTTTATTTTTTCCCTTTTCCCGTTTACGTGGTGGATAATAGTACCCTGGTTATTGAAGTCAGATTTATCAGTTTCCTAAACAACTAAAATCTTTGTACAAAGTTTCTCTTTTTTTCGTGCTATTTTCTTGTGCTTTTCAAAATGGATGGCATACGTCCACCCCTCAAGAAGCGATATTCTTTTCTTTCTAAAAATGTAATTTTAAAAATTTATAAAACCAGGCTTGAAAGATTAAGGATGCTTATGCACAAAGGTATCCTAAGAGACATACGATGGTTAATTGAAGTAAATGTGAGAGTAGCAGGTTTGTTTTCGCATGAGTTTTCAAACTTGGTTACTTGATATATGATTATATTTGGTAAAAACACGTATTCAAAAAAAGAATGGCAGAAAAATAAGTTTGTCACAAATATGCTCAATGGACTTGCAACACAAAGTATCATTCCTTTTGAATGGTTTCCAAAAAATGAGAAGATAAAATTCAATTCATTATGGATGGATTGAGTAAGGAGTCATTAGATGATATTATATTAAGTCTTGAGATGCATTCATGTGGATTAACACAACGTGCAATTCTTGATTTATGGAATTATTTTCGGGATGAATATGAGTGTTATAGCCTTGAGAATCTGACATTAAAAGACCATGTTTGTCAATTTATAAAAAAACTGGATGGGAAGCATATCTTCAACCCATAGAGGGCATTCAAGTCATTACTTGATGTAAAACTAGAGGAATATGTGAGCCACGGTCACAACTACATGTACGTTAATATATAAGTAGCAAATTTTAAAATTCTATGTTCTTATTTTCAACATTTCTGACAAAACAAAATGTGCAATAAATACATTCTCTATTCACACCTTAATAAATAACACCGTACTTACTCTGTTTTTGCACAACTCACTTTCAAAAAAAAAAATTAGAAAAAAATAGAAGGGTCTTCCACGCGCAAGTTCAACAGTATTTGTATCTCTTGTGAAATCAATCTAGGAAAAATATTAAGTTTATTGGGGTAGATAATAACCTTACTAGAAATTTAGTAGAAAGAAAAATCCATTTAGTATATGGGGGAGGCAATTTAGGGTTAATGGGGAGTGTTACTACTTCTGCACATGTATGAGGAGTTAAAGTTTTAGGAGTTATCCCAAAACCTTTAACAGTACAGAATATCACAGGTATAACCATTGGAGATGAGTTAAAAGTGTCACATATTAAGGACAAAATACCTAACATGGTAAATAATATGAATGCATTCATCACTCTACGTGGTGGTTTTGGTACACTGGAGAAATTATTCCAATTATCTCTTGGGCACTGCTACAACTTTAAGCTTGCAAACCCAAGTGTATGTTGTATTAAGTAATAAATTTTTCGTGAGTTCGAGGTCGATCCACAGGGAAGTTGCTTGAAGAATTTAGGATTATAATTCTATAACAAAGAGATTTATGTGATTTAAAATATATGAAAAATTAATGTATGTTGTAACTAAAGAAAAGCCAAAGTAATAAAAGTATTGAGAATTATGGATCCACTATTGAGTTTTGGATAGAGAAATGGCTATTTATTCTTTTTATCTCTCTTAATTACCACTATTGGAATCCATACATAATGAAGGTTCCAATGGGAAGATATTATCAAATTTCTCATACAATAAGATAATCATGATATTGTCTTACCATTTACAAATTATCTCTTAATGACAATACTTATTTATGGGATCAAAAATTTATGCACACCTTAGCCAGATACAGTTAGATTTTGATGATGAGTAACAAAAGTTGTATATCTTTCAGTGTTGATATATTTTTATATATCATTTGTCAAATTTGGCTGTCGGATGAGGGAGATATGGTCAAATTACCGATTCATATCCAAAAGTCGTCCTTTAACAATAGCAACACTTTGCAACCTATGTTTTTACTATTTTGACATATTTTCTCACATCTTATCTTGAGAAAACTTGTTTATTTACCTCTTGTGTATAATATATCCAAAGTTCAACCCAAAATTAATTTGGGCTTAAGATATATAACCCAATTGGTCAAATAAGTTAATACCGGGCAGAACTCTGATCCGAATTTTTGGTGATCCATTTTGTGCAACCATTTGAACAAACTTTCTACTATAATTAAAATCAAATTGGGTTGCACTATAGAAAAGTTATATTTCTATCTCTTAGCTTTCAAATAAAGTAAGATTCAAGTCAATAGAGCTTTTGATCATGAAGTTATGCTGAAAATGATAAAACTGCACAAGTTTGGAAATATGTTTCTTTTGATCTTTTTATATTCATTGATTTCCTAACACAAAATATTATTAAAATAATAATATTAACAAGAATAAAGCAAGAAAAGTATAAAATATTTGATACAAAAATATGTTAAAAAATACACTTATCAAATTCCCCCACACTCAACCTTTGCTTGTCCTCAAGCAAGCCTAAAACAAACCTAAACTAATCCACTTTTGTAGAAAATCATGATTGCATTTAGCATATACAACAAGCATTTAAACCCCTAGGTGGCCTATAGAGGACGCGTTATAGTCTCGTGAAGATTTCCAGTGGTGATACTTACAAACACCTATAATAACTGTCTTCCAACTATTATTCTCAAGAAGCAATAAAGTAATATGAAAATGAAATCCAACAAGTGTTGAGTTTAACTTTTAGTCATTCAAAAGTCAATACATTTACACAATAAGCATACTCTGTGTGTGTGGATAGTTAATGTTAATAGTGATGAAATTATGCGTGCTTCAAATAAGTGAATATTCATAGAACTTTACAAAACCATCACCCAATCTCTAATAGAAAAGTTAAACATCATAGACTCTTCTTGTGGTGTAAATCTTCACTACACTAAAAGTGCCACACGAAATCAAAAGGTTTTCAATAAAGGTTGTAATGGGGTCAAAGGCTAGTGATGTGGCTAAGAAATAAGAGGATAGGATGCAACAAAGGTTCTAAACCTTCATGGAATTAGAGACATAGAGTTTATCAATGAAAAATTCTCAAACTCCACAAATTTTGATATTGGGTTCTATTGTTATTGAATTGGACCCCTCTTATTCATCTTGGAATATCTTATTTTTAGTTGCAACTCGTTACACCTTGTAATTTTTTTTTATTCTTTTTGGAAGAGAAACTACCCCACACTTATCTTCTATTTCAATCTAAATTTCTTTTGCAAGTTCACTCTGTCAATGGAATGTCTCTTAAACTCCAAATTATTTTTAGAACAGGGGTTGGATAATAATATATTTAGGCTAGGTAAAAAGATATGGTTACAAAAAAAAAATATTTATTTATTAAAAGGATCAAAGTGGCTAACTAGGGGAATGATCTCTTGGAACATCACATGGGGAACAAGCTGACTTGGCAATGGTGCCGGAAGCCTAATGCCTTAATCATTTTTCTAGTGGTGCACTATCAGTCGTTTGCCTGGACAGACCAAAAGAAAAAGTTCTCATACTCAACCTACATGTTGAAGATCCAATTGATGATTAAAGTGATGGCATAAGAACTTCCTATTTTGACATGATTATCTTCACACTGAATAACATAACTATTTATGCAAAAAAAAAAAATGAGTATAATTATCGCAAAAATATATGAACTAAATAACAACATCAAAATTCAAAATAACACCCATCATCAATCAAACCACATTATTCATACTTAATTTTAATCATTGAAGTTGGAAGAATCTCTACGACTTAAAAAAATTAAAATAAAATTGGTAATTCACAAACTTTTGTTAAAAACTTCACTAACTTGTCATGTTATGCAAAAAATAAGGATGCATCTCAAGAGTGTTATAATTACCCTTTACTCTGCCACCATTTTTTCATGATTTCATCAGACTCATAAGAAAACACGATTGATTTTTTTTTTGAAATAAAATACTAGAAAAACACACATTGAACATGCAAGTCATGATATCAATTATCCCCCCAACCTAATCGAGATATTGTCCCCAATGTTAAAAATAGATTAGAAAGTACAGTTTAAAAGATATCACCTGAAGTGTGGCTAAAAAAATAAAGTTGAAACAACACAAAATACACACTATTAGATGAAACCATTAACAATAAGTATCACAGACTGAGAGTCAAATTCAATTTGTGTTTTCGACCATTGTTCTTGTTGGACCAATCCACATGGGCCAATGCTAGATCAGGTTCTGACACATATGCTACAAGTTGATAAATCAGCTAGTCAGAAATGAGGATTTTTCTCGCAAACGGTGAAATTGTTGGATTCGCTATAATCATAGGGGCATACATAGTGAAAAATTAAATTTTTTATCAAACATAAATTTAACCCTTCGATTCGAAAGTGATTTTAATAATTGCGCTTATTCAAGTGAATATATAAATAAATATTAAATTTGGATTACACATTTCTTGCACTCTGATTATTGTAGGGAATGAAGTAATCAATTGCTTATCCTAAACTTTCAGAACTCACAAGGATCCAAGTGTCTTCCTTCTATCAAGTCGACAATATGAAACAACAAAACCAATTAAAAGTATTTGCTAGTATCATTTTAATTGTTTACTAATCTAGATCTGGAGTAATTTTTTGTCTTTTGATTCAATTAATGGATCAAGAACAACAAAGATTGATTTTTTAAGTTCTTGAAACTTGAATATAAAGAGAATATCAAGAAACTAGTTTTCTTCTAAAGAACAAGAAACTCAAGATTTTAAAAAAATACTTTTTCTTTTTTTCTTTCTTTTATTTTCTTTTCTTGGAGAGAAAAATAGAAGACTAAATAAAATACTTTTCATTGAATTATCCTTGTAATTTTCGGCCATCCCTATTTATAGGGGCTGAAATTTTGCTCCTACTGCAACTCTTGGAAAGTTTGTCAATTTTGAATTATTTCAAAATGTTATCTTGAAAATATTTCAAATCTTCCAACTCTTCTATTTTTCTCTTTCTTATGTATGTGGACTTATTTGAGACTACATTAATCATCAAATTATCTACATACATTCTTGATATTAATTTGAACTCTTCAAATAATATCAAGATAGATATATATCAAATATATATACTTAAATTATATTTATATATAAAATAAATTATAGTGGTCGATTTTATCCCATAAATCGATCACTTTATTTATTTATCTATAAATATGTTAATTAAATAAATGATATTTATTTAATTTATTCTCTTCTTATTTTAATGGGCTTCTTAAGTAATCCACATTAATTTTTGGGGTTGGACTCAAAAATCCACAAATCAGCCCAATTGATTTAATCCAAATTTATTCAATTCAATTGATTAATTTAATTTATTCCATTTGGGCTTCCCAATCAAATTAGGCCCAATTAAATAATTCAATTACCTAATTGAATAATTTAATTTAGTCAATAAATTAAATAGAATTCTTAATTAATTAATCAATCAATATTAAATAATTAATTCTCAATCATTGGATAAATCCCAAAATTAGAAATGTTACTTTCCATAAAGATGTGTGACCCTCTTAGGTTTACTACTAAACTAGTAGTGGGCTTGAAAATATTTGCAACTTATGAATAAAAAATATTTCAATTAATTATTAATTCACTTTGGAATTAACTCCTTAATTTCAAGAACCCCACTATCCATGAAAACACCTAACAAGTAATCATGGCAAACTAGTCTTAGGTAAAATAGCAAGTAAACCTATTTTAGTTGCGAGTATCATTCACGTACGGTCCTTTCGATAGTTAATATCTTGATTGAATTTAAGGCATGGATTATAAGTTGAAACCCCAAATGATTCAATAACTGTGATCTCATTTTAAGTTTCAATGATTCCTGATGAATCACGATTCATCGTGCTTTGTCCAAGGTTTTTGAATCACGAACTATGCACAGAAGATTCTCTTGTTTAAAAAAACAAGTGTTGAATTGTATGTTGGCTACTAACAAAACTTCATACACACTAATGCAACACCCACATACCCCCTATATGATTTTCAAACAATTAGAAGATATATCAAAGTGTTGCAGTATGCACACAAGGCTACCATCGTACCTCAAGTTCTAGGACTAGTCATGTACTATCACAATAAAGAAATTCTTATTTTAACAGGCAAAGCCTCCAACTAAGAATTTCTTGCGGGTCATGTTCGGTGTACTTGTTCCCTAACAAGAACCCATATTTATGCACTTGCATCTCTACGCTAATGCCAATAGAGTGCGATATCCTCGTCTCACGAGCATGCATCATATGTGCAAGTCTTACTGAGCTATTTGATGTCCTATCTCAAAAATCTCTCGACTCGCAACTTATTTAAGACCAAAGCCTTAGAGGCATGTTCTACAATCGCCATCATATGTGCGACCATGCTTTGTAGCTAAATTTGGTCTAAGGACTTTATTTAATGTGTAGAAATAAAAAATACATGACATAAGATAAAGAAAATATTTTTTTATTAATATGATTCCTAATAAAATTGTCTTTACAAAAGAAAAAGAGTACAATTTACCTAATCCAATTGGGGCGTTGGGCATCCTACTCTAATAAAAAAAAAAAAAATTCACAGCGTGATTTACAAAAGATAGAAAACTATTATAAAAATTATTAACATTAAGAATACCTATAGGTTTTTGGTGAATGTTGAGTTGTGCCCAAGTAACAACTTGGAATAATTCCTCCAGTATACCAAAACCGCCAGGTAGAATGATGAATGCATCCACATTGTTTAACATGTTAGGCATTCTATCCTAAATATGTGATACTTTTAACTCATCTCCAATGGTCATACTTGTGATATTCTATACTGTTAAAGATTTTGGAATAACTCCCAAAACTCTAACTCTTCCTATATATGCAGAAATAGCAACACTCCTCATTAACCCCAAACTGCCTCCTCCATACACTAAATGAATTTTTCTTTCTACTAAAGTTCTACATTGGTTGTCACTATAAACTCATTATTTTTATCTAGATTGGATTCACAAAAGACACAAATGTAGTTGAATTTACGAGTAGAAGAAACATCTATTTTTTTATTATTTTTTCTTTTTAAAAATAAGTTGTACAAAAATAGAGTGACTATGATGCTATTTATTGAGGTGTGAATAAGAAATGCATTTATTGCTCGTCTTTTTCTTTTATTAGAAAGGTTGAAAATAAGAACACATAAAACTTTAAAATTACTTACTTACACGTGAATGTATATGTAGTTGTGATTGTGGCTCATATCTTCATCTGGTTTTATGTCCAGTAACGTCTTAAACGCCCTCTGTGGGTCGAGAATATGCTTCCCATCTAATTTTGTTATAAACTGTAAAATCCTCTTTTAATGTTAGATTCCCAAGCTTATATTATTTTCGAAAGCGGTCCAATAAATTAAGAATTGCATGTTATATCAATCCACATGAATGCGTCTCAAGAGTCAATATAGTATGATCTAAAGATTCCTTACTCAGGCCATCCATAATGAATTTAAGTTTATCTTCTCGATTTTTAGAGACCATTCCTAAAGAATGACAGTTTGTGTTGCAAGTCCATCCAGCACAAATGTGAGGGGCTTGTCAGTGACAACAAATCATAAAACAAACAGTCTACCTCAAAACCAGGGAATAGAGAGAGGGTTAACAAATCTGGACCGTCAAATAATGTTGCTATTTTCAATCATTCAGCATCCCCCACAACCCCCCTCACCCCACAAAAGGGCCACTTCGAAAACAAAGAATAATGACGAAAAAAGAAAGTTGATTTGTTAATCAAGATTGATTAATACTACCCCACAAGAATATTGACTTATTTTTTTTGCCCTTCGTTTTTTTTTTAATACGTGCTTTTACCAAAACCAGGTATGTATCTAGTAAACAAATCTAAAAACTCATATGAAAACTCATCTACTCTTACCTTTGCTTCAATTATCCATCGTATGTCCTTTGGGATGCCTTTGTGCATAAGCATCCTCAATCTTTCAATTCTGATTTTATAAATTTTCAAAATTACATTTTTAGGAAGAAAAGGAAATCACTTCTTGAGAATTAGAATAATGTCACCCATTTTGAAAAGCATAAGAGAAGAGAATGACAAAAGTAGAGAAACGTTGTACAGAGGTTTCAATTGTTTGGAAAACTGACAAGTCCAACTTTAATAGCCACGGAGTACTATTATCTGCCACTTAATCAGTGAAAAAACTAAAAGAAAGAAAGCCTTCAAAATAAATAAAGTTAGAGAAAATAAGTATATATGTATATATATATATACAACACTAATCATAACATGGGTTACAAAGAAAAAGAATTTCCTCTTATGAAAATTGATTTTCTAGAAATGGTTTAACTCTTTGTCTATTTACTTTGAATATGTTATAATTTTTAGGATTCTCAATGTCAATTACCCCATAAGGATATACTTTTTTTATAACAAAAGGACCATTCCACCTTGATCTTAATTTGTTAGGAAACAAATGCAATCGAGAATTATAAAGCAAAACCTTTTGTCCAGCCTCAAATATTTTTCTTGAAATTTTATTATCATGGAAATCTTTGATTCTTGCTTTATAAATTTTAGAATTCTCATATGCATCATTTCTCAATTCTTGAAGTTTATTGATTTGCAATTTGCACAATTTTGAAGCTTCATTAAGGTTGAAGTTAAACATTTTGATTGCCCAATAAGCTTTATATTCAATTTCAACAGGTAAATGACAAGGTTTTTCATAAACTATCCTATAAGGAGACATGCCTAATGATATTTTAAAAGTAGTTCTACATGCCCAAAGTATATCGGTAATTTTAAGAGACCAATCTTTACGGTTTGAGTTAACTGTCTTTTTCAAAATTTATTTTATCTTCTTATTTTCAAGTTCAACTTATTCATTTATTTGAGGGCGATAAAGGGTTGCAACTTTGTGTATGATTCCATATTTCCTCATTAAAGCTCCAAAAGCTTTGTAACAAAAATATTTTCCCCCATTACTTATAATAGATTGAGGAATTCTAAGTCGACTTAAAATATTTTCTTTCAAAACTTTTATCACTATTTTGTGATCATTATTTCGACAAGGAATTATCTCGATCTATTTTGAAACATAATCTATGGCAACCATTAATGAAAGAAAACCAAATGATAATGGAAATACTCCCATAAAATTAATACTCCAACATTCAAAGATTAAATCACTGGGATAGGGTGTAGGGGCATCATATTTCGCTTTGAAAGGGACCCTAACTTTTGACAATTTTCACAATTTTTGCAAAAAGTGTGAGTGTCGTTGAAAAGAGTTGGCCAATAAAATCCACATTGCAAGATTTTTGCAGTGGTTTTCTTTGCTGAAAAGTGACTACCACTTGCTTCTGAATGATAAAATTTGACAATATTACCTATCTCATTGTCATGCACACATTTTCGAAAGATTTGATCAGGACAGTTTGAATAGGTATGGATCATCCCAATAAAAGTTTTTCACCTCAATCAAAAACTTCTTTTTATCTTGAGAGTTCCAATGCAATGGCATCTTTCCTATCATAAGAAATAGAAACATTAAATAGTTGTTCATTAGAGAAAGTGTCATTAATAGATGTGGTTTGAAATGAGTCATCAAAACAAGTCTCGACAAATGATCAACCATCACATTCTCTACTCCATTCTTATCTCGAATCATAATATTAAATTTTTAGAATAAGAGAATCCACCTAATCAAAATCGATTTGACATCTTTTTTTGACAAAAGATATTTCAAAGCTGCATGATCACTGAAAACAACAATTGGTGAGCCAACAAGATAAGATCTAAATTTGTCCAAAGTAAAAACTACAGCAAGTAATTATTTTTCAATTGTTGAATAATTCAATTGAGTACTATTTAACATTTTACTTGCATAATAAATAACATATAGTTTCTTATCTTTTTTTTATTCCAAGACAGCTCCAACAACATAATCACTAGTATCATACATTATCTCAAAAGGTAAAGTCCAATCTGAAGGATGCATGATTAGAGCAAATGTAAGCATGCTTTTAAGCTTAACAAAAGCATTTTCACAATTTTCAGTCCATTCAAAAATAGTGTCTTTTATTAGAAGATTACACAAAGGTTTAGATATTATATTAAAATCTTTGATAAATCTTCTATAAAAACCAGCATGTCCTAAAAATGATCTTACCTCCTTCATAGTCTTTGGTGTTGGCAAATTGGTAATTAACTCAATTTTATATTTGTCAACCTTAATACCTTTTGATGAAATAATGTGTATAAGAACAATACCATTTGTTACCATGAAATGAAATTTCTCCTGATTGAGCACAAGATTCTTTTATCACACCTGATCAAAACCTTATTTAAATTAGATAGGCAATCATCAAATGAATTACTAAAAATAGAAAAATCATCCATGAAAACTTCAAAAAAATGTTCAACCATGTCACTAAAAATACTAAGCATGCATCGTTGGAATGTAGTTGGTGCATTTCATAATCCAAAAGGCATCCTTCCATATGCAAAAGTACCAAAAGGACATGTAAAAGTTATTTTCTCTTGATCTTCAAGTGCAATTGCAATTTGATTATACCCAAAATATCCATCTAAAAAGAAAAAAAATTCATGTCCGCAACTCTTTCTAAAATTTGATCCATGAAAGGTAACGGAAAATGATATTTTCTAGTACCTGAGTTGAGTTTTCTACAGTCAATGCGCATTCGCCAACCAGTAACAGTCCTAGTTGGAATTAATTCATCGTTCTCATTCGTGACTATAGTAACTCCAGATTTCTTAGGTACAACTTGAGTAGAACTTACCCATTTACTATCAGAAATAAATAAATAATTCCATTATCTAAGAATTTAATGACTTCATTTATCACTACTTCTTTCATATTAGGATTTAGCCTTCGTTGCATTTCTCTAGAAGGTTTACATTTTCCTCTAGATAGATGTTATGTGGGCAAATTAAAGGATTAATACCTTTAATATCAGCAATGGTCTATCCTAAAGCATTCTTACGCATTTTCAGAGTTTCGATCAACTTATTTTCTTGAGATACATCAAGTTTGAAAGAAATTATTACTAGAAAAGTCTCATTCTCACCCAAGAAAGAGTATTTCAAATCAACTGGCAAAGGTTTCAAATCAACCACGGGAGCTTTAATACTTGATGGAATATATTTTACTATTGATGATGAAAGTTCTTCAAACCTTAGCTTCCAAAAATAATTTTCTTGTACCTACAAAAATTCAGAGAGAGTATTAGTGTGTTCCTTTTTACAAATCCTTTCACTTTTAAAACAAGTCTCTAAAGAATTTGAAGAGTTAGTGGTGGTAAAGTATTTATAAACAAGTTCCTTGATTGAATCCACTTCCTGTACTTTGACATCTTCTGTAGGTTGCTTACAAACATTATACATATTTAGTTCCAAAGTCATATTTCTAAATGACAACTTCAAAATACCATTTCTACAATTGATCAAAGCATTTGAAGCTGCAAGAAAAGGAGGACCCAAAATAATAGGAATTTATGTATGTGTTTGTGCAACAGGATCGTGTCCAAAATAATAAAATCAATTAGGAAGTAAAATTTATTAATTTGTACCAACACATCTTCTACTACTCCCTTTGGAACTTTAATCGAATGGTCAGCTAGTTGGAGTATAATAGAAGTTGGTTTAAGTTCTCCCAAATCTAACTGTTAATAAACTGAGAAAGTTAGAAGATTTACACAGCACCAAGATCAAGCAAAGCACGTTCTATTCTAGTGTGTCCTATGATATATGAAATGATTGGACAATCTAGATCTTTGTACTTGGGTGGAGTGAATTGTTGAATGATTGAACTAGCACTTTCAGTTAAAAACACCTTTTTTGTACATGATGTTTTCTTTTGATTGTACACAAATCTTTAAAAAATTTGGCATAAGGTGGAACTTGCTTGATTGCATCCAACAATGGAATATTAATCTTGACTTGTTTAAAAACTTTGAAGATTTCATCATTTGAGTTCAATTTATAAGTTGCTTGCAATCTTTGAGGAAAGGGTGTGGAGGTAAATATTTTTCTTTTTCATCATTTTCACACTTACCTTCATCAAACTTACCTTCATTGTCAAGACTATTTCCATTCTTCATTTCTGGAGGTGGATTATAAATTTTCTCCTTGGGATGAATAGTTTTATCAATAACTTTTTCATTCTAAAGAGTTGTGACTGAATTAGCCTCCTTGACTAAATTTTCACCTAGAAGAAACATGACACTGAGTGGAAAGATTAAGTTGAGGTTGAGCAGGAAATTTACATTTTTCAATAGTACGTAAAGAAGCTGTCAGTGTTGAAAGTGTGTTTTTGATATTTATTGATAGCTTGTGAAGTTTGATTATTGATATTTGTTTATTCATACATAAAAGCTTGCAAAGTCTCCTCAAGGGATTTTGTATGTGGAGCTGGATAAGAATGAAAGTTTGGTGGTTTTTGTGTACAGCGGTTGGACACGATTATCATCTCGCCAATTAAAATTAGGATGATTTCTCTATTGTGGATTGTAATTTTCAAAATATGGAGAATGAAAAGGTTTTTTGAATGTGTTCATGAAATTTGTTTGTACTGGAATATTTGGACATTCATTAGTGGAGTGCCCCAAAAGTTCACAATTGCTACAATTTTCTTCCTCTTGCACATATTTGATTTCCTTTACTTTTTTAAGTTCCATGGCTTCAACTTTTCTTGTTAAACTAGCAATCTTAGCATTTAGATCATCTTCTTGGCTAAGTTAATATTTTCTTTTATTACTATTAGCAAGATTATATCTAATAGAACCTTCGAAAGAATTAACACTATGCAATGATTGAGAGTTTTTTGCTAAATAATCTAGATATTTTAGGGATTCATCAAGTTCTTTATCAAAAAGCTCACCATTATACATAAAATAAACTAATTAAGCGTCATTTTTCAAAATCATGATGTGGGCATGAATTCAATAAATCTTTAAATCTTTTCCAACATTAAAAGAAAGCTTCATTAAAATTTTGAGAAAAATTTTGAATTTGTCTTTTCAAAGCATTAGTTTTATGAGTTGGAAAGAATTTTTCAGAAATTTAGCTTGCATTTCTTGCCAAGTGCCAATTGACCTAGGTTTTAAAAAATTAAATCAAGTTTTTGCTTTATCTTTTTTAAAAAAAAAAAAGAAATAATTTGAGCTTAACAATCTCATTTGTGCAAGTTTGATCATCAAAAGTGGCACATACTTCATCAAATTCTTTCAAATGCAAGTAAGGGCTTTCAGAGTCAAAACCATGGAAATTAGGAAGTAAAGGGATCATATCTGACTTGAATCAAAAGTTATTTGCATTGAGAGAAAAAATGAAACAAGAAGGAGAAGAATTTTGAGGAGGTTGCAAGTAATAATGCATGTTACGCACCTGTTGATTCTCATTTTCATCCTGGACACTTTTATTTTTAGCCATGGTGGAAGTGTGGAGATGATTCAAACAAATTACCAAACAAAGTTTCAAAATTATTTCTAACTAAACGCCGAGAATTATGATTGTGATACCATATAATAATATACCCATGAACAAAATAAACAAGCTATATTTACAAAGGAAAAATATTAACAAACCTGAATACTTACCTTGCCTTCCTCGACAATGGCGCCAACAACTTGTTACAACTTTAAAGTTGCAAACCCAAGTGCAGGTTGTATTAAGTAATAAATTTCTCGTGAGTCCGAGGTCAATCCATAGGGAATTTGCTTGAAGAATTCAGGATTTTAATTCTAAAAAAATAGAATTTATATGATTCAAAATATATGAAAAATTAATGTATGATGCAACTAAGCAAAAAAAAAACGTAATAAAAGTACTGAGGATTAGGGATCCACTCTTAAGTTTTGGATAGAGAAATGGTTATTTATTCTTTTTACCTCTCTTAATTGCCACTATTGGAATCCATACATAATGAAGTTCCAATGGGAAGATATTATCAAATTTCTCATGAAATAAGGTAATAAAGATATTGTCTTACTATTTGCAAATTATCTCTTAATGTCAATACTTATTTATGGGATCAAGCATTTATGCACACCTTTATCAACAACAAATTAAGGTTTCACATTAGCAGTCAGTGGGGTAGAACTGTACAATAAGCTAAATGAACCCAAGTATTTGTTGTGTCATTGGAGATACATAAATCAATAATCACCCTAAAACAAGTAGGGTTTCGAGCAAAACTTAAATTAATAATACAACATACTTAAATATTTTCTACCTTTATAAATGTTCATCTTCCTCCAGAGGTTCACCATTTTTTCTCAATAAAATAAAATTTAGAAAGACATAATAAAAGTAGGAAACACTAAAAATAGAAGAGAAACTAGAGAATGCATTTCTATTATTACTAGAAAACTTGCATTACTAGAAAACATACATATTAGAAAACTTAGCCTAAAAAAACCCTCTACCCCTCCCCCTCCCCCCCTCTCTCTTACAAGCTTAATACATGACCTATTTATAATACTTGAAGTATGCTAGAGCCCAAACAAATAATTGAGGAGTTAATCAAGCGGTATGCTAGTTGCCAAGAGTTGGTAAGTTGTTACACCAAGTCCTCAAAATTCTTACCTACTGAAAATTGCATTTTTAGTTCAGATACAGCCAAATTTGGATGATGAGTAAAGAAAAAAAGTTGTAGATCTTTCGTGCTGATATATTTTTATATATCATTTTTCAAATTAACTGTCGGATGAGGGAGATATGGTCAAATTACCGAATTATATCTAAGAGTCATCCTTTAACAGCAGCAACACCTTGCAACCTATGTTTTTACCATTTTGATATATTTTCTCACCATCTTTTCTTTAGCAAACTTGTTGATTTACTCTTGTGTATAACATATCCAAATTTCAGCTCAAAATCAGTTTGGGCTTAAGATATATGACCCAATTTGTCAAATAAATCAATACTGGGCTGAACTCTAATCCGAATTTTTTATGATCCATTTTGTGCAACCACTTGGATGAACTTTCTGTTATAATCAAGACCAAATTAGGCTGAACTTCCAAGAAAAAAAGTTGTAGTTCTATCTTTTGGCTTTCAAATGAAGTAAGATTCACTTCCATAGGGCTTTTGATCATGAATTTATACTCAAAATGGAAAAAATGCACATGTCTGGAAATATGCTTCTTTTCATCTTTTTATATTCATTGATTTTCTAACACAAAACGTTAATAAAACAATAATATTAACAAGAATAAATCAAGAAAAGTATAAAGGATTTAATACAAAAATATGTCAAAATGTGCACTTATCAGGCACAACTCAACATTCACCATAAACCTGTAGGTATTCTTAAAGTTAATGGTTTCTTTGATGTTTTGCTATCTTTTGTAGATCATGCTGTAGAAAAATGTTTTATTTCACAGCCACATATGTTAGAAGTTGATCAATCAGTTGGTCAGGTGTTGGAGCAAAAATAAGAATTTGTATCGTAGAACCTGATCCATCATTTTGTCATATGGATTGGTCCAATAAGGACAATGGTCGAAAACATAAAATGAATTTGGCTCTCAGCCTGTGAAATTTATCCTTATTGGTTTCAACTAATAGTGTATATATTGTGTTGTTTCAACTTTATTTTCTAGTAAGTCACATTTTAGGTAATATCTTCTAAACTCTACTTTCCTATCTATTTTCAACATTAGGGATAATGTCTCGATTAGGTTAGGAGAAGGGATAGTTGATATCATATCTTAAGTATTCAATGTGTGTTTTTCTAGTTTTTTTTTAAATTTCAAACGTGTTTTCTTTTGGGTCTGTTGAAACCATGAAAAAGAGTGAAAAATAAAAGGTAACTATAACACTATTAAGATGCACTCTTATTTTTTTTTTCATAACATGACAAGTTTGTGAAGTTTTTAACAAAAAATTGTGAATTATCATTTTTTTAGTCATAGATGATCTTCCAACTTTAATGATTAAAACTAAGCAGGTATAATGTGGTTTGATTGATGATGCGTGTTGTTTTGGACTTTAATGTTGTTCTTTAGTTAATATATTTTTGTAATAATTGTACTCAAAAAAACTTTCATAAATAGATATGTTAATTGGTGTGGAGACAAGTATGTCAAAATAAGTAGTTAGAACTTTTTCTTTTGGTTTGTCGAGGCGAACGACTGATTGAGCACCACTTAAAAAATAATGTAGGCATTAGGATTTCTAGAACCATGGTTAACTCAACTTGTTCCCTATGTGATGTTCCAAGAGAACATCCCCATAGTGATCCAGTTTGAATCTTTCAATAAACAAGCATTTTTTTTTGTAACTATATCTTCTTACCTAGCATAAATACACTATTATCCCACCCTTATTCTAAAAATAATTTGGAGTTTAAGAGACATTCCATTGATGAGGTGAGTTTGCAAAAAAAAATTGGGTTGGAATAGAAGATAAGTGTGTGGGAGTTTTTCTACTTTGAAAAAAAACAAAAAAAATCCAAAGTATTAAAAATATTACGAGTTGGAACTAAAAATAGAATGTTGTAAAATCAATAAGAATGATGAAGAGGGGTCCAATTCAATAACAATAGTCCCTAGTGTTGAAATTTATAGAGTATCGGATTTTTTCAATAATAAATTCTATATCTTTAATTCCATGAAGTTTTTAGAATTTTTGTTACATCCTATTCTTTTATTTTTTAGTCACATCTCTACCATTTGGCTCCATTACAACCTTTGTTGAAGACTTTTTGATTTCATGTGATGCCTTCGGTGCAATGGAGATTTGTTCCAAAGAAAGAGCCTATAATGTTTAACTCTTCCATTAGAGATTTGGTGATTATTTTTGTAAGGTTTTATGGGATTTCACTTGTTTGAAACATGCATGTTTTCGTCACTGTTGATATTAACTATTCACACACTCTTGAGTATACTTATTGTGGAAATGTATTGATTTTGAATGACTATGGGTTAGATTGAACAATTGTTTGATTTTATTTCCAAATTACTTTGTTGTTCTCCGAGAATAATGGTTGGAAGTTAGTTATCATAGGTGTTTGTGGGTATCACCGTTGAAAACCCTCATGAGATAACTCATCCTCTATGGGCCACCTAGAGGTTTAAAGTCTTGTTTTATATGCTAAATGCAATTGTGATTTTCTACAAAAGTAGATTAGTTTATGTTTATTTTAAGCTTACTCGAGGACAAGTAAGGATTAAGTGTAGAGGAACTTGATAAGTGCATATTTTGATATATTTTGTATCAAACCTTTTGTACTTTCTTTACTTTATTCTTGTTAATACTATAATTTTATTAATATTTTGTGATAGGGAATCAATGAAGAAAAAGAGATCAAAAAGAGCCAAAATAAAATCGAGGAAGACAACACGTTTTGTGAGCAAGTAGGGAGATAATATTTCATTGGATCAAAAAAATATCAAAATTAGAAAAAAATGGCCATTTTTTGCCAAAGTCTATTATGTGTAAATCAAAATATATGCAAAAAATTACTTGGACTTTGTGAGTAACTGTTGGACTTGCATTAAATTCAAAATAAGTATATTTCTAAACTTTACAGTTTTTGTATTTTGAATATAACTCCATGGTTAAAAGCCCTATGGACATGATTCATACTTCATTTGAAATTTGAGAGATAGAGCTACAACTTTGTTGCAGAAAATTTGTCTAACTACGTGCATTGGAAATGATCTATTTATACTGACACATCTCCTTAAATTAAGCATAACTTTCTTCCTAATAGTTGGAATTAGGTGATTCAAGTTGTAGAATGAAAATAATAGAAAAATCTATAGCTTCCTTGTTGATTACTTTTCTAAATTCAGTTGATTGTATGGATAAAAATGTGTAATAATATTTAGATCTGAAAAGGACATGTGAATTTAGAGCGCATTTGAAGTTAATCTTGAGTGCATTTGGAGTGAATTTGGAAATACTAATTTAGGCACTCTTTTACTATAAATAGGGGCTCTTGGATGGTATTAAAGACGTATAAAAGCCCTTAGAGGGGGAAATATAGTTTTATTATTATCTTCCTTTAGGCTAAGTTTTCTAGTAGCAATAGAAATGTATTCTCTTGTTTCTCTTCTATTTTTAGTCTTTTTTACTTTTATTATGTCTTTCCAAATTTCATTTAAGTTGAGAAGAAAGGGTGAAGCTCTTGATAGAGAAAGAAGAACAGTTATAAAGGAGCATAATGTTCAAGTGTGTTGTTTTATTGTTTTAATTTTTGATTGAAACCCTCCTTATTTAGTGACGATTCTTGATTTATGTATCACCAATGACACAACAAATATTTGAATTCATTTAACTTATTGTATGGTTCTACCCTATCTACAGTTAATTTGAAACCTTGATTTGTTGTAAACAAAGGTGTGCATAAATACTTGAATCCATAAATAAGTGTTGGCGTTGAAATCTTTCTTGTTTTGCGGTGATTTTTTATTTATGTATCTCCGATGTCAAAATAAATACTTGGGTATATTTAGATTATTATATGGTTCTTCCCCATTAACTACTAATATGAAACCTTAATTTGTTGTAGACAAAGGTGTGCATTAATACTTGATCCCATAAATAAGTATTGGTGTTAAGAGATAATTTGCAAATAGTAAGACAATATCATGATTACCTTAATGCATGAGCTATTTTTGATAACATCTTCCCATTGGAAGCTTCACTATGTATGGATTCCAATTGTGGTATTTGAAAAAGGTAAAAAGAATAAATAATCATTCATTTATCCAAAACTCAAGAGCGGATCTCTAATCTTCAATACTTTTATTACTTTGATTTCTTAGTTAGAACATTTTTTTTCTTTATATTCCAAACCACATCAGCACATCTATTAAGAAAAATAAATCTGAAAACTTGAAACAACATCCCTGTACATTGACCTTGGACTCTCGAAAAATTTATTACTTGACATAACTTGCACTTGGATTTGCAATCTTAAAATTTGTAACACAACCTTGAAGTTATAGCAAGTTTTTGGCGTCATTGTCGGGGAAGGTAAGGTAAGTATTCAAATTTGTAAATATTTTTCCTTTGTAAATATTGTGTGTTTATTTTCTTTACGATTATATGTTCATATGGTATCGTAATCATAATTCTCGTCGTTTAGTTAAAAATTATTCTGAAACTTTATTTGGAAATTTATTTGTGTTACCTCCACTCAGTTCAACCATGGCTGAAAATGAAAGTGTCTAGGATAAAAATAAGAATCAACAAGTACATACCACGCGTTAAGACTTGCAACATTCTCGAAATTCTTCTTCTTCTTAATTCATCTTTTCTCTCAATGCAAATAACTTTCGATTCAAATCAAATATGATCCATTTACTTTTAAATTTTTATGGTTTAGATTCTAAAAGCCCTTTTTTGCATCTAAAAGAATTTGATGAAGTATGTGCCACTTTTGAAGATAAAAAAACTTGTACAAATGAGATCGTTAAACACAAATTATTTTCTTTTTCTTTACAAGATAAAGCAAAAACTTGGCTTAATACTTTAAAACCTAGGTCAGTTGGAGTGTGAGAATTATACATTGTTAACTCTATGTCTCTAATCCCATGAAATTTTTAGAACCTTTGTTGTATTATATCCTTTTATTTCTTAGCCACATCACTACCCTTTGCCATTACAACCTTTGTTAAAGACCTTTTGATTTCCTGTGTTACCTTTGGTGTAGTGAGATTTGTACCAAATGAAGAGCCTATGATATTTAACTCTTCCATTAAAGATTGAGTGATGGTTTTTGTGAAGTTCTATGAGATTTCACTTATTTAAAGCATGTTTGATTTCGTCACTATTGGCATTAACTATTCATAGACTCTTAAGTATGCTTATTGTGGAAATGTATTGACTTTTATCAACACTTGTTGGATTTCATGTCCATATTACTTTGTTGCTACCTGAGAATAATGGTTGGAAGTTGTCTATTATAGGTGTTTATAGGTATCATCGCTGGAAACCCTCACGAGACTATAACTCGTCCTCTATGGGTGACATAGGGGTTTCAAGGCTTGTTGCATATGCTAAATACAATCATGATTTCCTACTAAAGTGGATTAGTTTAGGTTTGTTTTAGACTTGCTCGAGGATGAGCAAGGGTTAAGTGTGGGAGAATTTAATAAGTGCATATTTTGCCATATTTTTGTATCAAGTTCTTTATACTGCCCTTGCTTTATTCTTGTTAATAATATAGTTTTGTTAATGTTTCATATTAAAGAATTAATAAACAAAAAATCATAAAAAAGAGCCAAAACAAAACCAAAAAAGATAACATATTTCATGAGCAAGTTGAGAGATAATATTTCATTGAATCAAAGAAACATCATAATTAGAAGAAAAATGCCATTTTGTCTAAGTCTATCATGTATAGATCAAAATATATGCATGAAATCATGTGAACTTTGTAAGTGATAGTTGGGCTAGTATTGAATTCAAAATAAGTATATTTCCAAACTTGTGCAGTTTTCGTATTTTGAGCATAACTCAATATTCAAAAGCCCTATGAACCTGAATCTTATGTCTTTTGAAATCTGAGATATATAACTACAACTTTGTTATTGGAATCTCAACCCAGTCCAACCTTGATTAAAGCAGAAAATTTATCTATATATGTGTATTGGAAGATATCTATATATGGTGCCAGATCTCCTTAAATTTCATCTTAAGGGTTGGAATTAGGTGATTCGAGTTGAAAATTAAATCTAAAAAATATATACGACTTTCATATTGATTGCTTTTCCAAAATTAGCTGATTGGATGGAGAAACAATGTATGAAAAAATTTGAATATGAAAATGACGTGAATTTAGAGCACATTTGAAGTTAATTTGGAGTGCATTTTGAATGAATTTGGAGATGTCAATTTAAGCACTCTTCTACTATAAATAGGGGCTTTTGGATGACATTTAAGATTAAAAAATACAAAAACCCTTAGAGGGGAAAAAAATATTATTATTGTCTATCTTTAGTCTAAGTTTTCTAATAGTAACATAAATTTTTCTAATAGCAATAGAAATGTATCATCTAGATTTCTTCTATTTTTAGTCTTTTCTACTTTCATTATATCTTTCTAAATTTCATTTTGTTGAGGAGAAAGGGTGAACCTTTTGATAGAGGAAGATGAATGGTTATAAAGGTACATAATATTTAAGTGTGTTGTATCATTATTTTAATTTTTGATTGAACCCTCCTTGTTTGTCGTGATTCTTAATTCATGTATCATCAATGACACAACAAATAATTGGGTTCTTTTAACTTGATGTATGGTTCTACTACACCGACTTCTAATGTGAAACCTTAATTTGTTAAAGATAAAGGTGTACATAAATACTTAATTCTATAAATAAGTGTTGACATTAAAACTCTTCTTGTTTAGTGGTAATTCTTGATTTTTATTACCAATGCCACAACAAATACTTAACTTCATTTAGCTTGATGTACAGTTTAACTATACCAACTACTAATATGAAGCCTTGATTGTTGTAGACAAAGGTATGCATAAAATATTTCATCCCATAAACAAGTATTGGTGTTAGAAGATAATTTATAAATAGTAAGACAATTTCATGATTACTTTAATGCACAAACTATTTGATAACATTTTCATATTGGAACATTAATTATGTATGAATTTTAATTGTGGCATTTAAAAGAGGTAAGAAAATACTAAATAATCATTTATCTATCCAAAACTTAAGAGCGGAACCCTAATTCTCAGTACTTTTATTACTTTTATTTCTTAGTTATAACATAATTTTTTTCTTTATAATCTAACCACATTTAATACATCTTTTAATAAAATTAAACCCAAAAACTTCAAACAACTTCCATGTGGATTGACCTTGCACTCTCGAAAAATTTATTACTTGACACAATGTGCACTTGAGTTTGCAACCTTAAAGTTCTAGCAACGTTTCATTAGCAAATTGAAAGATAATATTTTATTGAATCAAATAAGCATCACAATTAGAAAAAAATGACTATTTTTGTCTAAGTTCATCATGTGTAGATCAACATTTATGCAATAAATCACTTGAACTTTATAAGTGATTGTTGGGCTTGCATTAAATTCAAAATATGTATAAATTCAAACTTATGCAGTTTCAGTATTTTCAGCATAACTCTATATTCAAGAGATAGAACTACAACTTTGTTGTCAGAAACTCAACCCAATTCATTCTTTATTAAAGCAGAAAATTCATCGAAATGTGTGTATTGAAAATGATCTATCTATGTTGACATATTTTGTTAAATCAAATATAATTTTATCCCTAACAGTTGGAATTAGGTGATGCAAGTTAGAAAATAAATTAACAGACAAACCTACAACTTTCATATTGATCATTTTTCCAAAATCACCTTCCTACATAGAGAAAAATATGTGAAAATATTTGGATCCAAAAATAACATGTTAATTTAGAGCATATTTAAAGTTAATTTAGAGTAAATTTGGAGATGTCAATTTAGGTACTATTCTACTATAAATAGGAGCTCGTATATGGCATTTAAAATACATAAAAACCCTTAAAGGGGGAATGAAAGTTTATTGTTGTCATTCTATAGGCTAAGTTTTCTAGTAGTAATAGAAATATATTATCTAGTTTCTCTTCTATTTTTAATTTTATCTACTTTCATTATATCTTTCTAAATTTCATTTAGTTGAGGAGAAAGGGTGAATATTTTAACGGAGGAAGAGGAACTGTTATAAAGGTTCATAATATTCAGGTATATTGTATTATTATTTTAATTTTTTATTAAAACCCTTCTTATTTTGTGGTGTTTCTTGATTTATATATTATCACCAATGACACAACAAATACTTAGGTTCATTTAACTTGATGTATAGTTCTACTAGATCGATTGCTAATATGAAATATTGATTTGTTATAAACAAATGTGTGCACAAATACTTAATTTTATAAATAAGTATTAGTGTTTAAACCCTTCTTGTTTAGTGGCAACTTTTTATTTTTGTATCATTAATGACAAAATAAATACTTGAGTTTATTTAGCTTGATGTATAATTCTACTATACCGAATGCTAGCGTGAAACCTTAATTTCTTGTAGACAAAGGTGTGCACAAATACTTGATCTCATAAATACGTATTGGTGTTAATAGATAATTTGCAAATAGTAAGACAATTTCATGATTACCTTAATGCATCATCTATTTGATAACATCTTCCCATTGAAAATTTTATTGTATATAAATTCCATTAGTGGCTTTTAAAAGAGGTAAAAAAATAATAAATAATCGTTCATCTATCCAAAACTCAAGAATAAATCCCTAATTCTAAATACTTTTATTATTTTGATTTTTTAGTTATAGCATACATTTTTCTTTATAATTTAAACCACATAAAACTCATTTTTTAAGAAATATAAACCCAAAAACTTTAAACAACTTCCCTATACATCGACCTCGGACTCACAAAAAGTTTATTACTTGACACAACATGCATTTGTGTTTGCAAGTTTAAAGTTGTAGTAGACACAACAAATGCTTGGGTTCATTTAACTAAATGTTCGGTTATATTATACTGAGTGCTAACTTAAAATCTGGATTTATTGTAGACAAAGGCGTGTACAAATACTTAATCCTATAAATAAGTATTGGTGTTTAAACCCTTCTTGTTTATTGGTAATTTTTTATTTTTATATCATTAATGACAAAATAAATACTTGAGTTTATTTAGCTTGATGTATAATTCTACTATACCGAATGCTAGCGTGAAACCTTAATTTCTTGTAGACAAAGGTGTGCTTACTTTATCTCATAAATACGTATTGGTGTTAATAGATAATTTGTAAATAGTAAGACAATTTCATGATTACCTTAATACATAATCTATTTGATAACATCTTCCCATTGAAAATTTCATTGTATATAAATTCCATTAGTGGCTTTTAAAAGAGGTAAAAAAATAATAAATAATCGTTCATCTATCCAAAACTCAAGAACAAATCCCTAATTCTAAATACTTTTATTATTTTGATTTTTTAGTTAGAGCATACATTTTTCTTTATAATTTAAACCACATAAAACCCATTTTTTAAGAAATATAAATCCAAAAACTTTAAACAACTTTCCTGTAGATCGACCTCGAACTCACAAAAAGTTTATTACTTGACACAACATGCATTTGGGTTTGCAAGCTTAAAGTTGTAGTAGACACAACAAATGCTTGGGTTCATTTAGCTAAATGTTCGGTTATATTATACTGAGTGCTAACGTAAAATCTGAATTTATTGTAGACAAAGGCGTGTACAGATACTTAATCCTATAAATAAGTATTGACGTTAAAAGCCTTATTGATTAGTGGTGATTTTTGATTTATATATTATTAATTATTAATGGCACAACAAATGCTTGAGTTCATTTAGTTAATGTCCGATTCTACTATATGGACTGTTGACGTGAAACTTTTATTTATTGTAGACAAATGTTTACCCTCCTTGATTAGTGGTGATTTTTGATTTAAGTAGTATTATTGGCACAATAAATATTTAAGTTCATTTAGCTAAATATCTGGATTTACTATACCGACTGCTAACCTTGATTTGTTGTACACAAAGGTGTACATAAATCTCATAAATAATTGTTGTCGTTAAGAGCTAATTTACAGAGAGTAAGACAATATCATGATCACCTTAATGCATGAGCTATTTGATAACATCTTCTTATTGGAACTTTCATTGTGTATGGATTCCAAAACTCAAGAGCGGATCCCTAGTCCTTATTATTTTTATTACTTTGATTTTTTAGTTATAGTATAAATTTTTCTTTATAATCAAAATCACATAAAACCCATTTTTTAAGAAATATAATTATAAAAAGTTCAAACAACTTTCCTGTAAATCAAACTCGAATTCACGATAAATTTATTATTTGATACGACATGCACTTGGATTTGCAACCTTAAAATTGTAACAAATTTCAACTGTCTTCTAAATTTATTTAAGAAAATATTGAAGTTAAAATTTAGAATATTAAAACTTTAAAATTTTATTTGTGCTTAACAATATAAGTAAATTAATTAAATTGGACCAATTATAAAATGATGTTGAATTTTATACTTAGTTCACTACATTAACAATGATTTTTATTAAAATTAATTACATTCATTATTCACTTCTCAATAATCTTGAGTTTCATTCTTAATTTTGATTCATTGTTTCTCAAGTTCCATGAACTTTCTACAGATGTGCATGTTTCTCTTCTTTTCTTTCTAATTCGCCACATGTTTATGATGCACAGTCAAGGCATAACCTTTGAAGTCAAGTCAAGGCCTTTGATGAACTGGCATTTTAGGTTCATGTGGGGGGTTAAATGTGAACACATAAGAGAGGGCTTTTTTTTATTATCTACCCTAAGCATGCAACTGGAGAAAGTTATAATCATAATTTATTAATGAAATTAAAATGGTTTAGTTGGAAAATGAGCTGAGGGGTTTTGTCTTCTTCGACACTTTTCTTGGCAGTTCTTGGGGGTCAATGGAGGCAGGTGCAATAGAAACTTATACACGAGGTGTAACTAAAGGAACAAAAATTCAGAAATGCTGCACCTGCTCTTTGCCTTATTTCTTTATTACTTTGTTCGTTGTGATGTGGATTGCTGTTCGTAGAGCGTAATTTTTTCTCACCTAATTGATTATTTAACAAATTTTTGACCACGAACAAATTATTAAAGTTAATCAAAAATTTATCAAACAATTAATTACGTGAGAAAGGTTGGCACTCAATGACAGACAATCCACATCAATTGGGCTCTTGATGTATTTATTAAATATAAGAGGCAGCTTCAAGAAATATAATTAACTTTTAATATATATATATATATATATAAGAAGCAGCCTTTTGATTTAATTGTAAAATGACTTTTGTTCTTTATTTTAAGATTCTTTTGCACTATTAATTTATTTAGTTGGTTGTAATCCAACTTATTGAATAATCAATAAAATGACGTAAAGTGCTACTATTCAAGCATAATGCAAAATATTTTTGTTTGAAATTTTTGTACGGTACCGTCAACACCCGGATGGTTTCACTTGAATTTCCAACAATTTTGCGGTGTGACACTTGCGTGGTTAGTATTTTATATGCACTAAATTTATTATTTTTGTTTTTTTAGATTTCCAAAGTAAAGTTTTGTTTAAAAATATTTTTTCCCCAATGGATTAATTAATAATCATAATTTGGAAGAATTTAATTCAGGATTTCATACTAATATAGAATATTGTAGCTTAATCTATAGCACTTGAGTAAAAACTATGTTGTAATTTGATAACACTCATCTTCTAATCTGGTTATTATTATTATTTTTTATGCCAGCCAATTATATATAAAGTCGCATAATGGATGACTTTGCAAATGATTTTGGATTTAAGAGATTTAATTTGGGTGCAAATAAAATACACAATATAGAAACTACACAATTTTAATACTTCGTTGATAAACAAGTAATATATTTCTATAAACACAAGTTTTATATGTCTACTTGTGCAACAATAACAATATAGTCAGATATCTCAATATTATAAAAAAATAATAGTAATTTAGAGTTAATGATTTCATATTATTACTCTTAAATAATATAATATTATAAAAAAAATAACCTTTGTCGTGAAAAATAAAATTTTATTTTCAAAAGATTTAAAAAATAAATACAAACAATAACTTTAATACATTAGCAAAATTTTAAAGCATTAGCTAAAATGAAGAGAGTGAAAGGGGGAAATGACAGGGCCCAAGTCCAAGGGGCATGAATTACACCGAAAGACATAGCTGTCACATTGTCTACAGTTTGTGCGTGTATATATAAACCATTAATCCATCAATTTCTAACTCCTGCGATTGAAACGTAAACCACAAAACCCACTTTTGTCAAAACTAAATCCCCTCACACACACACACACACACACACACACACACATATATATATATATATATATAGAGAGAGAGAGAGAGAGAGAGAGAGAGATTTTCCAGAGTCGTAGAGTATATGGTTGGAGATACAGCGATGAAGAGCGGAATAATGGAGGTGACGGTGGTGGGTGCTCGAGGTCTCAAAAACACTGAATTCTTAGGTATGTAAAGATACTGTTTTACTCACACACACGCACCATATATGATTTCTTCAAGCTTGATGATATTCGTTCACATGGAGTAATATTGAGCCTCCCTCTAAATTCCACCAATCCCACAGAGAAAGGTCAAGTACAGTTGTTTTTTGATTGACTATTCTTTTTTTCTAAATTATATACTAATTATAAGACACGTAATTTAATTGGATTCTACTGAACCAATTGGGTTAGAACACCATCATCCCATGATATTATGGCTAAGTACATATGTATTTAAATGTTCCTTTAGATAGTAAACTGATCCTTAATTGGAGTTTATTTCGTTTCTCTAAATATGAACCCGTTTAATCTGCGTCTATTTAATTCATTATTTTCATCATATCCTGTTATTACTGCTAACCAATAGTAAAAAATGAGACAAATTTACTCTTTGAATTTGGTCTATTTAGCATATTGAAAATTGCACCTTCCTCTTCCAAACTACCTTTAAATATATATATATATATATGTTTACAGTTTAATTTGAGCATGGATAAATACTGCATTCGAATTAGATGTATTCATGCTCAGAATTGCAGTGGCCTGTTTTGCTTTCATAAATACGTTACTGGGTTTTGTTTGCTTATATATACACGTAATTGGGTTTCAGGCCAACGGGGTCAACTTAGATTATTTTCCATTTATATTCTTCCAATTTTGATTTATTAACGTTATTAGTAGAATTAATACAGTCAATTTGATCAGGTAATGGAGAGAACAACCTCGAACATGAAACCAAGTCAAAGATTGACCCAATTGCTGCCTTGATTATTTAATTAATTGATAATTGTATTACTATTGGAAAATGGTGCATAAATTGTATAACTGAGATGTACATATATATATATATATTCCGTGGTGCAGGTAAGATAGATCCATACGTTGTGATCCAGTACAAAGATCAAGAGCAAAAGAGCACTACCGGTCGACGTATAACTTCTAAATCTCGCATGCAATGCTTTTTGTGTCTGCGAGGTGAGGTTCTCTAAGTTTCAATGTCATTTTTCAGTTACGTAGTCCCTTTAATCCAAAATTAATGCTCCCTAAAATTATTGTTTCAGTATATGGTTAAATTCTTAATATGGAATTTACTTAACACAAACTTTATATTTTGATATTTGTTATATGACTTAATGTTATCCAATTATATTGAAAAAAGATTGAATTATTTATTATTGTAATAAGAAAAATTATTAAACTAACTGATCAACGACTAACAAACCTATAATTTTTAGGATATAGGGAGTATATTTGTGGTCAAATTGACACTATATTTTGATTCATTTCCACTATTATATTCGAAAATATTTTTTGAGGTATTTTTGAGAAGATTTCTTTACGTAATGTGTTTGAAAAAGTAAGGTGCAAAGTTTGATGATTGAGTTCATATGTTGGTTTGACATTTCATTTTGAGAAAATATATTTGGTTTACTTATTTTCAAATGTGAATAGAGAGTATTTCCTGAAGATGGGGTATAAACTTTTGAAAATAGGACACACGCTTTTGAAAATAAGATTAATATCAGGATGTAAAGACTTGAAAATAGAGCCAAATTTTCAAAAATATTTTTGGAAAACATTTATTAAAAATATTCTAAACCAAGTACATTTTCATTGTCGGAAAATGAATCCAAACATAACTTGACAGTTTTTTTTTTTTTTCCAATTATAATTTATATCGCAAACTTATAAGTGTTCAAGCAAAATGTTGACTATACACAAAAGTAGCGGCCACTATTGAGTTTGTGTGTGTAAAACATATCAAAAGTGTTTATGAGCCGTAGGCTTAATTTATGTCCCATGTCTATAAGTATTTTAGTAAGTTTTAAAATCAAAGAAGCATATATGGGCTAATGAGTCTTTTTTCCTTTTTGTTTCTAATTGCACATAACTAACTCAACTTTTTGATACTTTTTTTATTTCTTCTTTGCTTATCAACGCAATAACAACCAGGCTAATTACATCATGATAATAAGTATAACAAATTTGTACTGGGATTGATACAAAAGAATTACAACATAATAATAAGTATAAATTCAATCACTCAGTATGATTGCAAAAATATGTTATTAAGTCAAAGTAACAATATAAGATGGGAATGAATATATGCAGGACAAGGCAGCAGCCCAGAGTGGAACGAGAAGTTCAAATTCAAGGTAGAGTTTGAAGGAGGGGATGAGCAACACAAGCTCTTTCTCAAAATTTTGGACCGTGACAACTTCACCGAGGATGACTATCTCGGCCAAGCCACGTACGTCCAAACACATAAAATTATTATAATCTTTTTATATAAATTGAGTGTGAAATACTTAATGTTTCTGATTATTTCATATTATAGTAGTAGAGTCCACAATATATTGATTTGGTGCAATATAAATCATTTGATGTCTTTACATTTGATTTATATAAGAATTACTATACAATCTGAATATTTATGTTTTTTCATATAAATTATGTGGTCGATTTCTCTAGAAAAGTACATCTTAAGATCACATAAGAAAATCATTTGATGTGGAATGCCTTGTTCATATAGTTCGTAAATTATGGTATATGTAACTATATGCATATTTGGTCAGTTAAAAATATTGAGATGCTGGCAATTCAAATCTTGGATATGAGAGGATTGATGGTGATATTAAGATCAACTTATTTTGCGCCAATCTCCACCAACAAGCATCGCCTCTTTTATCAATATCCAAATTAGTACACAAAACTATCCACATCCATCCTTAAACAAATAGGCATATATATATACATATATGTATATATATATATATATATGTATATACATATTAATGTCATTAGAATAATTTGATACAAAATCATAAAAATAACGTACATAAATCAAGGAAACATAACTGTAAAAATAATTTATAACCATAAGATTATTTGAATTGACTAAAATTCATATATTGGCCGGTGAGTAGTATATGATAATATTTTTGGTGAAATATTCAATTTTAGGAGAGTTAAGATACAGTGAGGAATCAATTTTTGTTGCATTATGAAGAGGAAGCATATGGGATAGGTGGGGTTTGAGATATTCACCCACCGTTCAGATTAGCAAGTGACAATTGAATTATTATGTCAACCCAGTATGAACTTTAAAATAATTTATTCGTACTGCACTCATTGTTTTTGGTTTCCCTTTTGATTTTTCACGTTTTTAACTATCTGTGGAAATATATAACAGGTTTACTTTATTGATATTTTTTGCAAATGGCTTAGAAAAAGCAGCCCTCTGCTTTTGGTGTTTATTTCAGTTATTACTTTGTGTCTCCTCATTGAATGCAACTTGACATAAAGTATTATTAACAAATTATTCAGTTCCACTCAATGTTTTTAAACTTTTTGCATTTCAAACGTTTGCAAAATTGTGATAGCCAAGTGTGTTTTCTTGTTTCCTCACTTTCAATCCTATTAAAAAACATAATTTGATTATATAATCACATCAACTAATCCAAATATAGTTTTATATTCAAAAAAATAAAAATAACTAAGCAAAAACACATATGAAAATGCAAAAGTTGAAAATTGGAAATGAAAATGAAGACATATGGGACTCACTTTTAAGTCCGCTTAACCTATTTCAACAATAAAATTCTTGAGAGCCAACTGAATAATTCTTGTTTTAATGTTTATATCTATTTTTAAAGTTTCTTTTTCTTTTTTAATTGTCTTTATTCATTGCCAAATGTAAGCTAATTAACTTGTTACAAAACCAAACTACAGCATCTATTTGAAGGAACTATTTGAACAAGGGTTGGAGAATGGCAAGGCTGAACTTCATACTCAAAAGTATAGGGTTGTTTCGAGCAATCAAACTTACCATGGTGAAATTCAGGTTGGAATTACTTTTACAGCGAATGTAAGTTTTCCCCTAAACCTTTATCAAACCAAGATAATTAAATCGTTTCAAATGAAAAAAGAGAATGTTGGGTATCAATATATAAAGCATGACAACATAGCCAGTGGCAATTTCTTCCAAAAAAGACATCAAATTAGTTAGATTTATTTTTATTTTAAAGATAATTAATTTATTTGTTACAGGGAGAAACTGATCAGCAAAAATATGGTGGATGGAAGGGAAGTTAAAACTAGTTGTTAGGCTCTCAGCTACTTGCTACAAGTCTATAATACCCTAAGATTGTACACTCTGTAATTTATAGAATTTATTCAAAATTTTGTTATTTTCAATTAAGATGTAATCAGCAAACGTTTTCTTCAACCATTCAATTATGCATCTTTGAAGTAATTTGTAATGTTATAAACACCAGCATTTAAATGTCATGATGATCATTTTCCTTTGCATAACAAATAGGAGGATATAAACATACTATTTATAACATATGTATAAATATTTATACCACGAACAGTTTAAAAATATTTATTTTAGAATATTTTTAATTAAAAAAACCAAACTACAATATTATTTTATTAGAAAACACCTAATAAAAGTGGTTTGAGCATGCCGTTCATGATACTAAATAAAAATATGAAATGCCAACAAATATATTATATTACTTGAAGGACATTGTAATGCACTTATTGGACAAGGTGCACCCCAAGTACCAGTCCACTACTTTTTGCTTTCCTTCCCTGGCTGGATCACCTATACAAAATACCGGCGTGACCCAGCATAAGAACTCCAACGCTCAAGTCAGTGTCAATTCTCTCAGAAAGGATGAAAAGCAGATAGATGTGTATTTCAGATATATGAAAAATATAATATGTAATATGATATGCATTTCCTTATTTATAAATACTCAACAAGGGCAGGAGAGAAATTTCAAACCTCAATTTGTTATAACAAATTATTGTGCGCATATCTATGCTTTCAGATTTACCTTAAAAAAATTATGTCATTTTCTAATCGTAACAATTTTATCCTAATTTTTCTCGTGAACCTGCCCGATCTGTAGGTTGGTAAACTTCCCAACCTGCCCAACCTGAAGGTCAGTAATCTTCCCAATACTAGATACAAGTCGCTTAACAGGTCGTGTTACTCTCCTAACCCATGTGCTAAGCTAACCTATTCACCCAACTTCCATCATAAATGAGAATTTTATGTCCTCCCGGCCTGACCTACTTCCAGTTAACTCATTCCCCATGTCTCGAGCTATTCCAACTCCTAACCTATGTTACACCAGATTCTTATGATCCGAGCCACATAGGTCCGTTCCGACTTATACCACATCAGCTAGTCCCCTTACTCTGCTGACCTACAACATTTGTAGAACAATCAGAGTACAAAAATATCCTGATTATTAGGGATGACATGAGCCTCTTTCCAAATTCCAACATTTGGGGTTTCGCACCCATTACTAAGATTTTAATGCCTTAGTCTTTTCAACTGACTATTCTCATCCAACCCTACACGTGTCCCTATCTTTTCATCCATGACTGTGGCTTTCCCTACCTGTTTGAGTGCCGCCACCTCCTTATAAAAGGGCCTTCCTCCTTCATTTTTTCCCCTTCTTCTTTTCTGTAATTTTTACTCACCGGCAACCTTCCTCTGGTATTCTTCCGACAACTTCCTTATTTTTCCCTTTCAACAAGCCAAGTAAGTCTCCTTACTTTTGCTATTCATTTATTTCTCCATTTTTCCTTCTACATACTTGGTTTATTTTTTGATGTCCACCTCTCCTAAATCTCCAGACCCTCTATCGTTTGTTCCCCATCTTCTTTCTTTTAGAGTTTCCATTTGTGAACTAGCCCTTGAATTGTCAACCCATCACTCTTCTGAAATTAGAATAGCTAATCCGGCTAATTACTCGGCTTTATAACTCACGCCACTACCCTATCTGAGATAAACCTTAGGGAGAATGCAGGAATACCTGAGGAATTCAATGTAGTCCTATTAGGCCCTCCCAACAAACCTCATGATCCACCTTTTGGTTATGTAACTTTCTTCGTAGACCATTCCCGACCTATTCTGTCGTATCTCTAAGAGTTTCAATATTCATTTAATACAATTCGTTCCCAATTCCTTTCGCCTTATGGTTGGTTTTTGGATGGTAGTTAGCTACTTCGGATATGAACCAAACCATAAGCTATGGCGGGCCTTTTTTCATGTTAAAACTGTTATGCCAGACCATTTTTATTTTACTTCTTGGGGACTGGCTAAATTTCTGGAAGGGAAACCCAACTCCTTTAAAGGCTGGAAAAAGAAATATTTTTATATTTCCTCACCTGACCCTTAGAATTTCACTACCAATTGGATTACGGACTTACCTCATCAAGGTCGCGCGCTCGAGTTGGACTCAGTTGCCTAAGCATTAGCTTACCGATTAAACCACAACCACTATCATGTAGGGTTATTAGCTGACTCTTGGCCTTTACTCTACCATTTTCAGTTGAGTCCCAAAGTTATTCCACTCCCTCAGCCTATAGGTATTATCATGTTCCTCTATTTGTTGTGATTTCCTATTTTCCATATACTAATTGTAACTTTTTTTTTTAGATCAACTGATGGAGTTTCGTATACTAGTTGCATACCAAGCTCGAAAAGCTGTATGAGGATCAGGTCACGCCCGAGTCACCCTGACTAGCACACCTCCAGATCAGCAACATATGCTAGTGACCTGAACTACATCCTCAGCTCCTCAGCCACCCCTATCTATTTCTCCACCTCTTGCTACAGCTACTGCACCCATTTTCTTCTGTGGTTGAGGAAAATGCCCAACCTCTACTGGTGGTGGTAGCTCTGGTCCCTCTCAATGCCCCTACTTCCCTAAATGACTCATTCTTTACTAATAGCTCAGTATTGGAGACTTGTGATGGGAAACTTTACGCCGAGTGGCTCCAAGGTGTATGAAACTCCATAGACCAGCGTATCTTAAGGTCTATAGATTATGATGCTAGGGTAGGCAACCTTGCAGATTATGTTTCTAAGGTAATGTTCACTTCTTAATTTATCTTATTTATTCTAAGGGTTGGAAATTTTCCTAACCTCCTATTTCTCTAAGTCATATTGTATCTGAGCTCTTTGATTGTCGATCTGCGGTCTGATTACCATCTTCGTAGGAGGGTGGGCTCAGGCAACAGTTGGAAGACATGCAACAGCTATTATAGCGCTCTCAAGCTCACACTAGTAAGTTGGAAGTAGATCTTGAGATAGCTCGGGGTAAACACGCTTTCCTGGAGGAAAAATTAATTGAAGCAGAATACAATAGAAACACCATGGAGAATCAGATGTTGAAGGCCATTGAGGAGGCTTCTATCTCCCTAGCTGAAGATCATGCTATTGGAGTTCTTGCGGGTCGAGCCGAATGGGCCCAAGAGAAGAGCAAATTCCTATAATCTCCAGAATTTCTTGATCACTTAACCTCTGGGGCCTTAAACTATTTGATTCATGGTTACACACACTACCTTAGTCAGGTCAAGGAATTAGGGTATACTGGTTCATATCCAAACCTGGACTATGCAGTCGAAAGTGTTCCTCCCCTTGGCAGCAGGTCTGCTTCTGTAGCTGACGTAGCCAGTCCCTCCCAACCATCAATTGTTGTCCCTTCAGATTTTCCCAACGAGCCTGCTATCAATGTTGAGGATGACAGTTCTTTCTATTCAGGGAATCCAGATGATGAGAGTGTTGTCTTAGAACCCCTTAATGTTTCTGATTATGGGATAGAATAGGCTATGTACATATTTGTAACAATTTCTTTTATAATAATATCATTTCATCTTCATTGCTCTTGAGTTTTGCTTTATTTTTTTCAGCACTTGCAACTTCCATAGTAATTTTTCAATAGCAATTATAAAATATGCATCTCACTCAGGTTTCATAACTGAGCTACATGTGCCTTACCAAAGGTATTATTGCTTTCTAAAGTATAAAAAAGATAATTCACCTCAGCTGGTCTTGCTTTTAGATTTTTCCTTAAGTCATTTTCCAAGGAGGTCGGTATCTGCAAGCCCTCATAAGGAACCCAAGTAGGTTCAGTTCAACTGGCCTTTCTTTTGAATTTTTTTGTTTGGATCATTTCTCAAGGAGGTCGGTCTTTGCGAACCTTCACAAGGAACCCAGGTAGGTCTACTTCAACTGGCCTTGCCTTAGTGTGAAGATAAATTCATTTCACTTCTTTTTTCAATAAAAAATCAAATTACATATAGAATATCTTTAAATGGCAAACATTCTATGATCTCGGTACTTTTTTTATTTCTCATTTTCTAGCTCATAGGCACCTCCAACTATTATCCGAGTTACTTTGTAAGGCCCTTCCCAATTTGCCTCTAATTTGCCTATTTGCTTTAAAGTATCTGCTCATCGTAACACCAAATCCCCGGCCTAAAAATTCCTTATTATGACATTCTGAGAGTATCCAGCTCGAATCCTGCTTCTGTATGCTTCCATTCGAAGGTACGCCCTTTCTCTCTTTTCATCAATCTAGTTTAATGCTTCCCTTATGAATTCGTTGTTTTCTTTCTCATCATAGGTCTGGACTCGATGGGTATAACAGCCTTGGCTCCATACACCAAACTGAAGGGGGTTTCTCCTGTTGCACTCCTTGGTGTTGTACTATATGCCCATAAAACTAAATCCAGCTCATCCACCCAGCCACCTCCAGATCTGTCTAGCCTGGTTTTAATCCCTTGCAAAATTATTCGGTTAGTTACTTCAATTTGCCCATTGGCTTGTGGATAGGCTACCAAAGTGAAGTATTGCTTGATTTTATCTCAGTGTACCAGCACTGGATCTTTTCCCCCTGGAATTGAGTTTCATTATCTGATATCAGGTCGCGCGGAACCCCATATCTACATATTATGTTTTCCCATAGAAATTTCATGATCTGCAATTCTATAATCTTAGTTACAGACTCAGTTTCTACCCATTTACATAAATAATCTACTACCACTATTAAAAATTTTCTTTATCCTATCGTTGGGGGAAATGGTCCGATAATATCAATTCCCCATTTAGAAAAAAAACAAGATGAGCTCATGACCTTCAGCTCATCTCTTGGTTTATGTATCAACGGGGCGTACTTCTGGCATTTTTCATATGTTCTGACCAAATGCTCCACATCGTCTTTTAACAAAGGCCGAAAATACCCAACTCTTGCTGTCTTACAAGCCAGTGCATGACCTCCACCATGGCTTCCACATCCTCCCTCATGAATTTCTCTCAATATATAGACTCCTTCTTCTTGTGATAAACATCTCAAGTACGGTGTAAAGTAAGTCGTTTATATAATAAACCATCAATTAACAAACTCTAGTAGCTCGTGCCTGGAATTGATCTGCTTCTCTTTTATTTTGTAGCAGTTTCCCATATCGCAAATATTTAAGTGTATTGGTCCTCCAGTCCTCTTTTTCTTCCACATATACTACTTTTACCCCCATACTGTGCTGATAGGCCGTTAACAATGTGATTTTTCTAGTTTTGCAATCGGTGGTAGAACTTGTAATTTTGGAAAGATAATCAGCCTTAGCATTCTTAGCCCGCGGTATATGACTCAACTCAATCTTTGTAAATTAATTTTTTAACTGAGATACCTGTTCCATATAATTTCTCATTCTTTCTTCTTTAGCCATAAATTCTCCTCAACCTGCTGCATGACCAATCTTGAATCAAAATAGACATTTAGGTGCCTGACTCTAAGCTCTAGAGCCATCTTTAATCCCCTTACTAATGCCTCATATTCAGCTTCATTATTGGATATTTTGAACTCAAATCTTACTGCAAATTCTAGCTTTTCCCCTTCTGGGTTCATTAGCACAATACCTGCTCCATAACCTGATATAGTAGCCGAGCCATCCATATACAGCAACCATATTTTAGGACTCTCATCAGTAGGTATCATTTCCTGCAGAAAATATGCCAAGGCCTGCGCCTTGATAGCTACTCTTGGCTGATAATTTATGTCATATTCGCTCATCTCTACTGCCTATTTAACCATCCAACCTGAAGTTTTTGGTTTACTTAGTACTTGTCTTAATGGTAGGTTAGTTCGAACTACTATCTTATAGATAAGAAATATGGCCAAAGCCGCTTGGCAGTGGTTATTATGGCTAATCCTTCTTTTTTTATTTCAGGGTATTTAATCTCCACCCCTCTCAGCAATTTGCTTATATAGTAAATGAGTTTCTGCTGAGCTCATTCTTCTCTCAACAGCACTAAGCTAACAGCCGATCCTTCTACTGACAGATATACATACAGTGTTTCAACTTGCATGGGGTTAGTCAACAAGGGTGGCGCTGCTAAATTTTTTTTTAATTCATCAAAAGCCCTCTGACACTTCTCATCCATTCAAATTTGTTAGCCTTTCTTAGGATTCTAAAGAAAGGCAAGCTTCTCTCTGCTGATCTAGATATGAATCGACTTAGAGTTGCTATTCTACCCGTGATCTGTTGAACCTTATTAATACTATTGGGAGGAGCCATATTCTGCACTGTATTTACTTTCTTGGGATTTACCTCTATACCCCTCTCGATTATCATATAACCTAAAAATTTATCAGACCTAACCCGAAAGCACATTTCAAAGGGTTAATTTTCATACCATACCTCCTAAGGACTCCAAAAGCTTTTGCCAAGTCAACAACATGAGCTTTAGCCTTTGTACTTTTTATCAACATATCATCCATGTATACTTCCATATTCTACCCAAGCTATTCTTTGAACATTCTATTTACCATATTTTGGTATGTAGCTCCTGTATTTTTTAGTCTAAAAGGCATAACCACATAACAATAAGTCTCTGTAAAAGTTATAAAGCTTACTTTCTTATGATCTTCAAGTGCTAACATGATCTGGTGGTACCCCTGTGAAGCATCCATCATACTTAACAGCTCACACCCTGAGGTAAAGTCAACCAACTAGTCTATTCGTGGCAATGGGTAATGATCTTTAGGACATGCTTTATTTAAATCTTGAAAATCATTTCACATTCTCCACTTGGCTTCTATTTTTGGGACCAAGACAATGTTTGACAACCATTATGGGAATTGGATTTCTCTAATATATCTAGCCTACAGCAATTTCTCTACCTCATTCTGGATATCCTTGTCCTTCTCGGGCCCCAAATGCCTTTTTTTCTATTTAACAGGTTTGCATGCTGGGTCAATATTGAGGTAATGTACTGTCACACCTGGATCAATTCCTTCCAGGTCATGCACAGTCCATGCAAAGATATCAGTGTTGTTTCTTAAGAATTGAGTCATCCTTTTTGCCAATTTTGGACTCAACTGTGTGCCCATCCTAGTAGTTTTGGTCATATCCCCTAGTATCAATTCTATATTGACCAATTCCTCATTTGGCATTACATGCTCTTGCTCAACTGAAGGCCCTTCTGCCTCATTTCTTTTCATCATCTTAAATGGGGTCTCTCATTTTGCACTTTGTTCTCTTTTAGCTTTTTTCTGCTTAGCCTTCCTAACAGCCTCACATAGCACCTCCTAGTTGAGCATTGATCCCCTTCTACTTCTCCTATCCTTTCATCCACAGGAGACTTTAATTTCATGTGAAAGGTGGACACCACCGCTTGGAAGTTATTGAGCGAATGTTTTCCTAAGATGATGTTATAGGCAGAAAATGAGTCAACTACCAAAAATTTAACCATGTTTGTCTTACGCATGGGCTCAATTCCTAAGGATACTGGTAGGATGACCTGACCCATGGGATCTACCACTCATCCTCCAAAACTGAACAAAGCTATCTCTACTGGCTGTAATGTCATATCTAGATTCATCTTCTTATATGTTTCATAGAATAAGACATCGACTGAGCTACCCGTATCTACCATTACTCTGGCCACAATTGCGGTGATAACTAGTGCATCATTATGCGGTGCCTGCAATCCTTTTATATCATGGGGCCCAAATTGAATTATTGGTCCTTCATTAATTTTATGGAGCTCCCCTCTTGCGGTTCCTAGAGTAGGCCGAGCATATGCTTTCCTAGCTTAGTTGGAGTCCTCATCTATAGGACCTCCTACTATCATTTGGACGAAACCCCTTGGAGCATCGGGATGGTTTTCTCCAGAGGTAGCTCCAGCTCTTCCTTCTTTAGTATCTCTTTCTATCCAGGTCGGTCGGGCTTTTTTCTGTTCAACCATTTCCTTCTTCTCCTCTTTCTTTACCTAATCGTCCATCCATACCTTTCTTATCATCCTCTCTATCTCATCTTTCAGATGCTGACATTCCTCTGTGTTATGCCCATACTCATTGTGGAATGCGCATAATAGATTTAAATTGGGCTTGGTTGGGGCTAACGAGTGATTATACGGCCATTTTAAACGCTTATGCTTCGCAATAGCCATCAGGATATGTGCCCTTGGGGCAACCAGGGGAGTGTATTATCTGAGTTCCCTAGGGGCAGGCAAAAGAGTCTCTTTTCCTGCTATCTTTACCAGGCTCTCTTCTATCTCTTTTTTTGTCCCCTTCATCTCTTTTTATTTGGTGAGCTTCTTCTATATTGATATATTTTTCAACTCGGGCTAGTATGTCATCAAAATTTTTGGCTGATTTATTAGAAAACGACCTGAAAAATTCCCCATCTTGCAAACCTTGGGCCAGGGTATTGGAAAGTACCTCTTGAGTAGCTGAGGGTACTTCTAAAGCAACAGCTGTGAATCTTTTTATGTAACTTCACAGGGCCTCATTCTCTTTTGCTTTATATTGAATAAAGTCAGCGATATTTTTTTGTATGTTCGAGAACTTGCAAATTGATGTAAAAAGGCAGAACTAAATTCATCAAAAGAGTTAATTGAACTGGGGGGTAACTGGCTAAACCATTGCTGGACTGATCTCGATAGGGTAGTCAGGAATACCCTGCACTTAACCCTCTCAGAATACTTGTGCAAGAGAGCTGAATTTTCAAACCTGCATAGATGTTCCTATGGGTCAGTAGTACCATCATAATTATAATTTAATGACCTCAAGTTGGCTGGTAGGTCGCCCATCATTACTTCCTCAGTTAACGAAACTCCTCTTTTGGTTACTGTATTCTTCCTGCCATTTTCATCTTCATCTCTTTCAGCTCATTATATAAATCCTCCAACTTCTCCAACATATATGACTCTTTCATTTTACTATGGTATTCCACTGTATGACTTTCTTCCAGCCTGATGAGTAGATTTTATACCCATTAATCGAGTACCATTTGCTTAACTTTTTGATTAGTTTTTGAGTATTTTTGTTAACTTTTATGCATTTAGTTTGAAATATTGTAGGTAATAGCAAAATGAGGAGAAAATGAAAATAAACGTAAAACTTGGTTTAAATTTTGATTAATCCACTTTTTGGTGTTATTGAGGGCAGTGTTCGTATTTCAATCATAATATTTTGCTCCAATATCCTTTTGACTTGTTTCTTGAATCATTAGAACGCTAAGAGATTTATCTATAATATTTATGTTCACCATGAAATCCAGTTCTTTCTATTTCAATGAGAAAAATTAGGTTAAATAATCTACACTTGACTAAACATTTCAGGTATGACACATCTTCATATATCTGGCACAAATTTTTGCACAGATTTCATATTGAGTTGATTCAAGTTACTATCGAAAGCCAAGACATAGAGATACAATTTATATGAAGATACCAAAAGCCAATTTAACTTAAAAATAGGTAAAAAATTAGTTGAAAGAGGCTACAAGCGTAATATAAACTTATCTTGGATAGCAAGAGCAGCGCCTAAGCGCTGCCCTCACTGGACTGCAACATGCTGCAGTACCTAGGCACTGCAAATTGGTACCTAAGCGCTGCCAACCGGGCAAGTAAGGGCAAATTGGTATTTTATGCCCTTTTTAGAGCATCTCCCATGAAGTTTAAGTATTATAAAAGCCTCCATTTCAGAATTTTAGAGAGGGAGAGAAGAAGAGAATAGAAAAGAAGCCAAGAAATAAGAAGAGAAGAAAAAGAGAAGAAGAATAGAAGACTTCCTCCATGATTTGTGAAGAAGACATCAACAAGGGAAGAACTTCATCCTCTTTCTAGTTTCATTTCATTGTCCTCTTTCTTTCTTTCATTATGTGTATGAATGTTGTTAATTTGTATTTCATTTTCATCATGAATTAATTTTTTTTCTAGGGTTGTGATGTAATCTAATTATGATGTTTTGAATAATTGTATCAATTCAGTTCTTGATTTAATTTTCAAGTTGAATTTTCTACATTATTTTTAATGCTTTCAATTACTTGGCCACTAATTGAATGATTTGCTAATTATATTGACTGGGAAGGTGATATATGTGTCTAGTTCTATGTGTAGAAAACCATAAATTATATATAAGATAGGAATATACTTACATAATTTGTATAGTAATGTTAGAGATCCATAGAACCTAATAAATTATTGATTGTTGTAATTTATATAGGAATATAGTGGGTTAGCAATTGATGATATTTTCATTAGACCTTGGGAGAGCGTAGTGGATAATTTAGGGATTATCAACTATCACTTATAAAATAAATTGAGATTGATGCGAAAAATTATTCAATTCGGACTAATTATGGTGAAATCATAACCTTAGCCTTTTTAAGCTAGTGAATTTTATCTTTAAATACTTTCTATCATTAAGTTTAGTTGAATTTAGTTTATAAACAAAATCACAAAAAAACATTTATTCAAATAAAATTAGAGTTAACATAATTTCGGTACTTAATAATTCAACAATTATCATGGGAACGATAATATACTCATTATTTTATTACTTGTATACGATAATGTCCACTTGCATTCACGAATTTTCGCAATAAGTTTTTAGCGCTGTTGCCGGGGATTGTTTTATTTTGTTAATATCGATACCAAGTAACTCTAATTTTAGTTTGAATTTTTTTCTTTCTTTCTTTTCTTTTACTTTTGTTTTATGTGTCAAATTTTCAGGCGTTGATCGAAGGTGAAGAGTGAGCTTCTAACAAGTCTCTAAGCATTATGGCATATTCAAGAGAAAATATAGAGAATAATAAAGCACTATGTGATTATGCAATGCTTATGATCGCTGATACACTCTCAGGAATCAGGCGCCCTGTCATTCAAGCAAATAATTTTGAAATCAATCCGGCTATTATTCAAATGATTTAGGCTAATCAGTTTTGTGGATTAGCCAATGAGGATCCCAATGTACATATAGCTAGTTTTTTCAAAATTTGTGATACGTTCAAGTACAATGGCGTTACTGATGATGCCATTAGATTGAGATTGTTTCCATTCTCTACCTGTCGGGACAATCACTACTTGGGAAAACTTGGCTCAAAGCTTTCTAGCTAAGTTTTTCCTACATGCAAAGATAGCCAAGATGCGGAATGATATCATTACCTTTTCTCAACATGATTTGGAATCTTTACATGAGGCTTGGGAAAGGTACAATGATCTATTGAGGTTCCACATCATGGTATACTGGATTGGTTGCAAGTGTAAACATTCTACAATGGTTTGAGTGACTCAACTAGAACTTTAGTTGATGCAGCAGCTGGCGGAGCTCTTATGGGCAAAACACACGATGAGGCATATGATCTTCTTGGAACCATAGTTGCGAATGCTTATGAATGGCCTTTAGAGAGAATTGCACCAAAGAAAATATTTGGAGTTTATGAGGTTGATGCACTCTCTGCTCTCACTACCCAAGTTATTGTATTATCTCAACAACTTAGCTCTTTTACTGCTAATTCGGTTCCTACATCAGTTGAGGTATGTAATTTTTGCAATGGTCCTCACCCAAGTATAATATGTCAAGTTGGGAACACATTCACCCCATCTCAGCCAATATAAACATAGTTTGTGGGAAATGCTACATGGCAAAACAATCCATACTATAACCCTTACAATCCAAGATGGAGCAACCATCTAAACTTTTCATGGATGAATGGACAAAGCACAGTGAGACCACCACCGTCAAATTTTCAGCCTCCATCAATCTCAACAGGCGCCTAAAGTTTCTCTAGAAGATGCTCTCGAACAATTTATGGCAAGGACAGAAGCAACATTGTAGAAACAAGAGTCTTTCATTCAAAATCAATCAGTTTCTCTCCAAAACTTGGAGGTTCAAATGGATCAAATTGCCAATATATTGAGCACAAGACCTCAAGAGTTATTCCCTTATAACATTGAGCCAAACTTAAAGGAGAATGTGCATGTCATTACTCTGCGCAATGGTAAGGAGTTGTCGAAACTTGAAAGAAAAGTCATTAATCCAAAAAAACTGGTAATGGGAGTGTAGTTGAGGACCTTGATGAAACTCCAAACAAGAAAGTTGAGAAGCCTAAGTCAAAGTAGTTTCCGGATAATCCTCCACCACATGTGCCTCCTATCCTGTTTCCTCAACGATTCCAGAAATAAAATCTAGATAAGCAATTCTCTAAATTTCTAGATATTTTTAAGAAACTGCACATTAATATTTCTTTTGCAGATGCCTTGAAGCAAATGCCCAGCTATATAAAATATATGAAGGAGATACTCTCTAACAAACGAATGCTAAAGGAATTTGAGACGATAGCACTCACTGAGGAATGTAGTGCCATTTTGCAAAAAAAGTTACCACCCAAGCTGAAAGATCTAAGGAGTTTTACGATTCCTTGCACTATTGGCAATTTGTTTATTGATAAAGCTTTATGCGATCTTGGTGCAAGCATTAATTTGATGCCTCTCTTTGTTTTTAGGGAACTTGGGCTTGGAGAAGCTAAGCCAACTACTGTCTCATTGCAATTGGTGGATAGGTCCATCAAGTATCCGAGGAGAATCATAGAACACGTGTTGATAAAAGTTGACAAGTTCATTTTCCCGACAGACTTTATTGTTCTTAACATGGATGAAGACCAAGATATTCCAATTATTCTTGGTCGACCATTTTTAGCAACCGAAAAAGCTCTTATTGATGGGCAAAAAGGCCAACTAACCTTGAGAGTCCAAGATGAACAAGTCACATTCAAAATTTTTAAGCCTATGAAGCACCTAAGTGGAGTTGATAGTTGTTTGCGAGTAGACTCTGTTGATGAATGTATCCAAGTAACTACTCAAGCAAAACAACAATTTGAGCCTTCAAAAGTCTGTTCATGTGGAATTTTAACCAAATATAATCTTAAAACTTTGGAATTTGTGCATCAAGCGAGTTGGCAACGATTGAAAGGGTACAATGATGGAGAAGGGAATATCAATAAGTCTATGATCATTTTACCAAATCTAGGATGACGAGATCTAGAGACAGTCTGGCTAAAGACTATAAACTAAGCGCTTCTGGGAGGCAACCCAAGTGTTTAATATTTTTTTTATTTTTATTATTTAGTTGTTTAATATTTATTTTTTTCTTTTAGTTTGATAATTTTTGTTTGTTTTCATTTCAGGATCCAACTCAAGTTGGGGGGAGGATTTGTAAAATAAGGAATGATATAGCACTAACTAATGAATGCACATCCATCACTATTCTCGAAGAGGATGATGATCAAGTTGATGAGAACTAACACCTTTCAGGGAAGTCTTCTATACTTTATCTTGCTTTATTTAACATTGAGGACAATATTAGTTCTAAGTTTGGGGGTGGATGTATGTGTTTCATTTGATTTTGTTTATTTATAGCTTTTGGAAATTGATGAATGTTGTGTTTATGTATGTACTTGACTCTTGTGGCAATTTTTATCTTTCTTGTAATCCTTTGACATATTAAGCACATAGCCTTGAACATTTGGATTTTCTGTTTATTTAGAAAAAGTTTATGTGAACTCGATATTTTTTTTTGCGATCTCATATAATTCAAGAACTTGTTTGATTGTCACTCAAGGCAAAATCTTAGGCTACATAATATTAAGAAAGTAATTTAGGCTATTTTTGGACCGTTTGAGCTTTCCAAGCCACCCTTTTTATGATGCATAATCCCTAGTATCCCCCGATTGAGTCTAATGAGCCATTTTCTTTATCACCCTACAAATCAACCTCAACCAATGTATTTCTTTTTATCTTGTATATTACCTCACACTCAACTCATTGCTATTATAGTAATATCATTTTAAGCATTGAAAGTGGTTTGAAAAAAAAAATGACAAAAGAAAGGTGGCGATTTGTACCAAACTCTCGAGAAAAAACAAATATGTCAAGAAATATGATAAAAGAGTGCAACACCCATTGTTTATAAAAACAAATAAGTTTGGGGGTGTAGCATTTAAAAAAATGTGAAAAAAATAAGAGTTTAACAAATAAAGTGGTATAACAAATCAAAAGAAGAAAGGTTCATGAAGCTGTGAGATGAAAATGTGGTGGTGCTCATCAACAAGGTTCTAGAATAGTTATGTGCTATGAGTAATTTGATCTACTATATTATCTTTTATCCCACCATTACTTTAGCCACACATTACAAGCTTTCAAAGTCTTAATGATCCTTGATTTTGTGTTAGTCTATATTAGTGAAGAGTGACATGAAAAATAAGTCTATGGAATTCTAAAACACATAAATAAGAGATCAATAATTTGTTGTGAGTTTGCATAAATCAATCCGAGTAGCAAAAAGTTAAGTGTAAGAGGCCACATATACACACTCAAAGGATTTAAAGATGGGTGAATTTGGCACTTGAGTTGAAATTGTGCATTTTGATGATATTTTGAGATTTTCTTGAGTTATAAACTCACAACATTTTTTGAAACTCATTTTATTAGTAGGTTTAATTATCACTTATTATTTTACTTGTTTTATTTTTTTCTTTTACTAGAGGACTAGCAAAATATTAAGTTTGGGGGTATTTGATGAGTGGATTTTATACCCATTAATTGAATACCATATGCTTAACTTTTTGATTAGTTTTCGAGTGCTTTTGTTAATTTTTATGCATTTAGTTTGAAATATTGCAGGTAATAGCAAAATGAGGAGAAAATAGAAATAAACATAAAACTTGATTTAAATTTTGATTAATCCACTTTTTGGTGCTATTGAGGGTAGTATTCGTATTTCAATCATAACATTTTGCTCCAATATCCTTTTAAATTGTTTCTTGAATCATTGGAAAGACAAGAGATTTATCTATAACATCTATGTTTACCATGCCAGTTCTTTCTATTTCAATGAGAAAAATTGGGTTAAATAGTCTACAGTTAACTGAACATTTCAGGTATGATACATCTTCGTATTTCTAGCATAAATCTTTGCAAAGATTTCATATTGAGTTGATTCAAGTTCCTATCGAAAGCCAAGATATAGAGCTACAATTCATATGAGGACACCAAAAGCTAATTTTGCATAGAAATGGGTGAAAAAGTAGTTGAAAGACGCTATAAGCGCAGCAAAAACTCATATTGGACAGCAAAAGCAGCTCCTAGGCGCTGCCCTGTAGCAGGACAGAATGTGTATGATAGAATGTGCACTGCCTAGGTGCTGGAAATCAGCACCTAGGCACTGCCCTCACTGGACTGCAGCATGCTACAGCATCTAGGCGCTGCAAATTGGTGCCTAGACGCTGCCAACCGGGCAAATAAGGGCAAATTAGTATTTTATGCCCTCTTTAGGGCATCTCCCATGAAGTTTAAGTATTACAAAAGCCTCTATTTCAAAATTTTAGAGAGGGAGAGAAGAAGATAATAGAAAAGAAGCCAAGAAACAAGAAGAGGAGAAAAAGAAAAGAAGAAGAGGAGAATTCTTCCATGATTTGTAAAGAAGATATCAACAAGGGAAGAACTTCATCCTCTTTCTAGTTTCATTTCATTGTCCTCTTTCTTTCTTTCATTATGCGTATGAATATTGTTAATTTGTATTTCATTATCATCATGAATTAATTTTTTTTCTAGGGTTGTGATGTAATCTAATTATGATGTTTTGAATAATTATATCAATTTAATTCTTGATTTAATTTTCAAGTTGAGTTTTCAACATTGTTCTTAATGCTTTCAATTACTTGGCCACTAATTAAATGATTTGCTAATCATATTGACCGGGGAGGTGATATATATGTCTAGTTCTATGTGTAGAAAATCATAAATTACATATAAGATAGGAATATACTTACATGATTTGTATAGTCATGTTAGAGATCCATAGAACCTAATGAATTGTTAATTGTTGTAATTCACATAGGAATATAGTGGGTTAGCAATTGATGATATTTTCATTGGATCTTGGGAGAGGGTAGTGGATAATTTATGGATTATCAACTATCACTTATAAAATAAATTGAGATTGATACGATGAATAATTCAATTTGAATTTATTATGGTAAAATCATAACCCTAGGCTTTTTAAGTTACTGAATTTTATCTTTAAATGCTTTGTATCATTAAGTTTAGTTGAATTTAGTTTATAAACAAAATCATAAAAATGCATTTATTCAAATAAAATTAGAGTTAACATAATTTCGGTACTTAATAATTTAACAATCCTCATGGGAACGATAATATACTTATGATTTTATTACTTGTATATGATAACGTGCACTTGCGTTCACGATACCACTGGTGGTGGTGGTAGTGGATTAGCCTCTCTTCTTCTTTTAGCTACATCCACCGCAGTTGTGATCAAACTTGCCAACTGCTCCATAGTAAGCTGGCCGGCATTTTCTACCCCAAATTCCGGAACCAAATTTACACAAGGTGCCTACATGGTTTGGAGCGGTGGAACTCCAAGTGTTACAGGAGATGGGATATCATTCTCCCCCCACTCTTGAACCTCCGGATCATGGCTGCGCTGGTCGACTGGGGTGGAGCTTCACCGGATGTTCTTTTGCCCAAAATTCCCTTTCCTGCCATTTCTCATACCTTAACTCAAGTTCCCACAAATGGTGCCAACTTGTAATCCACCTATTGAAGAAGGTGCACCCTAAGCACCAGTCCACTGCTTTTTACTCTCCTTCCCTAGCTGGATCACCTACACAAAATGCTGGCATGACCCAACGTAAGAACTCCGATACTCAAGTTAGTGGCAATTCTCTCAGAGAGGATGAAAAATAGATAGATATCTGTATTTTAGATATATGAAAAGTGTGACCTGTGATATAACATGCATTCCCTTATTTACAGATACTCAATAAGCGCAGAAGAGAGATTTCAAATCTCAATTTGTTATAACAAATTACTGTGCTCATATCTACACTTTCAAATTTATCTTAGAAAAGATTCCCTGTCCTTTTCTAGCCGTAACCATTTCATCCTAATTTTTCTTGTGAACCTGCTCGACCTATAGGTCGGTAAGCTTCCCATCCTACCCGACTTGGAGGTCGGTAAGCTTCCCATCCTGCCCGACTTGGAGGTCGGTAAGCTTCCCAATACTAGATACAAGTTGCTTAACAGGTCGTGCTACTCTCCTGACCCATGTGCTGAGCTAACCTGTTCACCCAACTTCCATCATAGATGAGAATTTTATGTCCTCCTGATCTGACCTACTTCCAGTTAACTCATTCCCCTGTCCCGAGCTATTCCAACTCCTGACCTAAGTCGCACTAGATTTTTATGATCCGAGCCACATAGGTCCGTCCCGACCTATACCACATCAGACATATATCTTAAAAAATGTCTAATCCAATTATATTATGTAGCACAAAATATATCAGTTAAGAAATATTTGGTAAAAATCAAATTTCAAATATTTCCTATTTTGACAGTTGACATTTGGAGTATATTCCACCATAGATCAATATTAACTCATCTGCGGGGAGATGATTTTATATTTCATCATTGACATAATAATATCATAAAAATAAAATATTAATTTTCCATTAAGTTTATCTCATGATAATCGATTTTTAAAATATTTATGCCCAGAAAATTAAACAATATATTTGGAAAGGTAGTTATAAACTACACTTCTATCACAAATAATAAAAACATAGCAACTCAAGCAGTATTAGCTCAGCTAGTAGAGCATGTGATTTAACTAAATGGTTGTGAGTTTAATTTTACATATTAGACATAAGATGCTCAACTAAAATCAAACTTTCAATTGCTCATGCTCACTTGAATTTAAATTCAAATTATAATTTTTAGCTTAAGCACAATTTAATTTAAAATTATATATAATTGAGCTTGAAAATAATAAGTCGAGTTGGGGCTTTCGAATCAATTTGAGCTTACCTATGTAGTAACAAAAAATCGTAGGAAACGGGAATAATTATAGCACCAAGTTATCAAATTACCAAAATTCTCACCATATACGAGCAGATTGGTATGATCAACAATGTCCCTTGAAGATTTTATTTCATGTTTGCCTCTTTATTAGGAGGTAGAGGTAAACGTCAAACACAACCTTTTAATCTTTTTTTACACGTGTTATTAGACCTTAGATGGAGAACAAAATTAAAAAAATTCAACAACCTTTCACCTTCCCTTCTTTCCTTGACCTTACGACACAATGGTGGTACTTTGCACCTATCAACAATCCATTCCAAAACTCCAAATTGATGCCATACTAGGTATCCCTATGGCAGACTAGTGCAAGAACAAAGATACTCAAGGCTAAGAACTCCACTGCCTATTTAAATCGTACTGAAAAAAAAGAAGCTTTCACTTTCCAACTTCAAAAAGATTCAAGGTGTTCTTGGCGGATGACAAATCAATCATCGTGAAGTATGCATCAAACTATGAGATTATGAAGCTAAATCTCAAATTAATTTTATAAAAAAGTTAAATTTAACTTTGAGGGAGATCGAAGTGGAAATTTCAACTTTTCAAATTCCAAAATTGATATTCTTCAAGAAAAGAATAAGAGGATTAAAATCAAATATTGCACTCATTTTTTTTCAAATTTGAGTACAAATTTTTTACCCCTATTATTTAAACCCTAGATAGAGAACAAAATTTAAAAATTTCAACACTCTTTCACATTCCCTCATTTTCTTGACCTTACGACAACATGGTGGTATGAATAATCTGATCCAAAACTCCAAACTGATGCCCGTACTGGGTATCCCTATGGAGGACTAGTGTAAGAAAAAAGATACTCAAGGATAAGAGCTCCACTACAGGTCTAAATCATACTAAAAAAAAGGGAGCTTCCATTTCCAACAAAATGGATCCAATGGAGAAGAAAAAGAAGATTGGCAAGCCTCAATTCAATAGAAATACCCAACTAAAGCATGTGGCTTTTAACCACATGGTCGTGGGTTAAATATCACATAATTTTTTTTGTCAAAATATTTGAATGTTTAAGATTATTCCCAGAATTTGCGTCTATCACCTCATATTGATTTGTATGCGTTTAAGAGTTTTAAAGATAGACATATGAATTTACCTTTTTCAAGTACTCCAAGTAAAATTTATACAATATATGTTCTACCATGTGGCGTTAACTACTTTAATTCCAATATAGCTAAGACAACCTCTCACAATAGAATGAAAATGGTAAATAATCATGACTTATGGACCATAATAATTTTTAAATCCAACAGAGGCTAATCAAGTCCAAAGCGGCCCACTAAGAGATAAATCAAACCCATGAGCTGTTGCGAAATTTAGTAAACGCAAGTGCACATTATCGTTAACAAGTAATAAAGTAATGAATAAGTATTGTTCCCACGAGAACTGTTAAATTATTAAGTATCGAAATTATATTAACTCTAATTTTATTTGAACAAACGAAAGAATGTTTGATGATTATAAGTTAAATCTCACTAAACTAAACTAATAATCAAAAGCATTTAAAGATTTCACTAACTTAAAAGACCTAGGATTATGATTTCACCATAATTAGTCTGAATTGAATAATTCATTTTATCAATCTCAATTTATTTCCCAAGTGATAGTCGAGAATCCCTAAATTATTCACTAAACTCTCCCAAGGTCTAATGAAAATATCATCAATTGTTAACCCACTATATTCCTATGTTAATTATAACAATCAATAATTTATTAGATTCTATGGATATCTAACAAGACTATACAAACCATACAAGTATATTCGTATCTTACATGCAATTTATGATTTTTTACACATAGAACTAGACACACATATCACCTCTTGGGTCAATATGATTAGCAATTCATTCAATTAGTGGCCAAGTAATTGAAAGTAATAAGAACTATGTAGAAAACTCAACTGGAAAGATAAATCAAGAATTGAATTGATACAAATACTTAAAACATCTTAATTAGATTACATCACAACTCTAGAAAAATAAATTAGTTCATGATGGTAAAAATGAATAACAACTTAACAATATTCATGAACATAATCAAAGAGAGGAAGAGAAAAATAAAAATAAAACTTGAAAGAGGATGAGTTTCTTCCCTTATAGATGTCTTTTTCTTCAATCTTGGAAAAATTCATCTTTCCTTCTCCTTGTCTTCTTTCCTTCTTTTTTTTTCTTTTTCTTGCTTGTTCTCTCTTCTCTCCCCTCTCTCTATTTGATTTTTTGTTCTTGGAGGCTTTTGGAATGTTAAAAATCAGATGAGAGATACCCTAAAGATGGCAAAATATCTATTTTAGCCTTACTTTTTCATTTTGCAGCGCCTAGGAGCTTACTAGTGGCGCCTAGATGCCATTTTCTCTATTTGTGGTGCCTAGGCACCATGCTCTCTGTTTTATTTGGCGCCTAAGCGCCCTTATTTTGGCGCTTAGGCCCCGTTGTTGAAGTTTTTCTCCTTCACTTCAATGCTTTGGCAGTATTCAACCCTTTTTAACTTATTTTTTATATTTTTTTAGGATAAATTGGCTTTTGGTTTCTTCTAATGAATTGTAGCTCTATGTCTTGGTTTTTCATAAACGCTTGAATCAATATCATATAAAATTGGTGGAAATAGTTATGTTAATAATACGAATATATGTCATATAGAAATTTTCAGTCAAGTATAGACTTTTGAACATAATTTTTCTCATGTAAATCGAAGGAACTGAATTTCATGGTAAACATAAAAGTTATAGATATATCTCTTAGTTTCCAATGGTTCAAGAATCAAGTTAAAATGATATTGGAGTGAAGAGTTATGATTGAAATATAAACACTGCCCTTAATAGCACTATAAAGTGGATTCTTAAAAATTTTAACCAAGTTTTGTGTTTTTTTTCATTTTCTTTTCATTTTGCCATTACCTACAAGACTTCAAACTAAATGCATAAAAAGTAACATAAACATTCAAAAACTAATCAAAAAGTTAAGCAAATGGTATTTAATTAATGGGTATAAAATCCACTCATCAAATACCTTCAAATTTAACATTTTGCTACTCCTCGAGCAAAAGAAAGAAATAAGACAAGTAAAATAACAAGTGATAATTAAACCTACTAACTAAATGAGCTTCGAAAAACTTTGTGAGTTTATAACTCAAGAAAATCTCAAAATATTATCCAAAATGTACGATTTCAACTCAAGTGTCAAATTCACCCATCTTTAAATCCTTTGAGTGTGTGTGTGTAGCCTCTTACACTTAACTTTTTGCTACTCGGATTGGTTTATACAAACTCACAACAAAATTATTGATCTCTTATTTATGTGTTTTAGAATTTCATAGGCTTGTTTTTCATGTAACTCTCCACTAATGTAGACTAACACAACATCAAGGATAATTTAGGACTTTGAAAGCTTGTAATGTGCAGCTAAGGTAATGGTAGGATAAAAGATAATATAGTAGCTCAAATTACTCATAGCACACAACTATTTTTAGAACCTGGTTGATGAGCATCACCATATTTTCATCTCACACCTTCACGAACCTTTCTTCTTTTGATTTATCACACCACTTTATTCGTTAAACTCCCATTTTTTTCACATTTTTTTTCTTTTTTGTTTCAAAGTGATACACCCCAAACTTATTTGTTTTTATGAACAATGGATATTTTACTATTTTCTCATATTTCTTTACTCTTTTTTTGGGAGTTTTGATAAATCGCCACCTCTCTTTTGTCATTTTTTTAAATCACTTTCAATACTCAAAATGATGTTACTAGAATAGCAATGAGTTGAGTGTGGGGTAATATGTAAGATAAAAAAAATTAATTCATTGATCAAGGTTGATTTGTACGGTGATAAAGAAAATAGCTCAATAGGCTCAAAGGGGGATATTAAGGATTATACATCATAAATAGGATGACTTGAAAGGCTCAAATAGTCCAAAAATAACCTAAATTACTTCCCTAATGTTATGTAGCCTAGGATTTCACCTCGAGTGACAATCAAATAAGCTATAGAATTATATGAGATTACAAAAAGAGTATCAAGTTCACATAAACTTTTTTTAAGCAAGCAGAAAATCCAAATGTTCAAGGCTATGTGCTCAAAGGATTATAAGTAAGGTAAAAATTTCCACAAGAGTTAAGCACATACATAAGTACAATATTCATCAATTTTCATAATCTATAAAAAATCAAATAAAACACGTACATCCACTCCCAAACTTAGAACTAACATTGTTCTCAATGTTAAATAAAGCAAGATAAGGTATAGAAGACTTTTTTGAATGGTGTTAGTTCACATCAACTTCATCATCATCCTCTTCTAGAACAATGATGGATGTTCATTCATTAGTTGGTGGTATATCACTCCTTATCTTACAAATCCTCCCCTAAACTTGAGTTAGATCCTAAAATGAGAAACAAAAAATTTCATCAAACTAAAAGGTAAAAAATGAATATTTAACAACAAAATAAACCTATGAAATAAAAATTAAAAAAAATATAAAACACTTGGCTTATCTTATAAGAAGTGCTTAGTTTATAGTCTTCAGTCAGACTATCTTTGTATCTCATCACCCTGGGTCTGGTAAAATGATCATAGACTTATTGAGGCTCCCTCCACTATACGTCTACCCCTTTCAGTCGTTGCTAACTTGCTTGGCACACAAATTTCAAAGTTTCAAGGTCATCTTTGGTTAAAAAATCACATGAATAGACTTCTAAAGGCTCAAATTGTTATTTTGCTTGAGTAGTTACTTGGATACATTCGTCAACAGCGTCTACTTGTAAATAACTATCAACTCCACTTAGGTATTTCATAGGCTTAAAGATTTTGTTTATCTTGGACTCTCAAGGTCAGTTGGCCTTTTTGCACATCAATAAGAGATTTTTCGATTGCTAAAAATGGTCGATAAAGAATGATTGGAATATCTTGGTCTTCATCCATGTCAAGAACCATAAAGTCTGCCAGGAAGATGAACTTGTCAACTTTTATCAACACGTCTTCTATGATTTGCCTCGGATACTTGATTGACCTATCCACCAATTGTAAAGAGACAATAGTAGTCTTAGTTTCTCCAAGTCCAAGTTTTCTAAAAATAGAGAGAGGCATCAAATTAATATTTACACCAAGATCGCATAAAGCTTTATCAATAAACAAATTACTAATAGTGCAAAGAATCGTAAAACTCCCTGGATCTCTCAACTTGGGTGGTTACTTTTTTTGTAAAATGGCACTGCATTCCTCAGTGAGTGCCACCGTCTCATATTCCTCCAGCTTTTATTTGTTGGAGAGGATCTCCTTCATAAATTTCACATAGCTGGGCATTTGCTCCAAGGCATTTGCAAAGGGAATATTAATGTGTAATTTCTTAAAAATATCTAGAAATTTAGAAAATTTCTTATCTAGATTTTATTTCTGGAATTGTTGAGGAAATGGGATAGGAGGCATATATAGTGGAGGGTTGTTTGGAAATAGCTACGATTTTGGTTTCTTGGCATCTTTACTTGGTGTTTTGGCTATTTCAGCAGACTCTTCTACTATACTTTCCTTTATTGGCTTTCTTGGTAAATTGATTTTTCTTTCATGGTTTAACAACTTCTCACCACTACATAGAGTAATGGCATTAACATTCTTCTTTAAGTTTGGCTCAATGTTATAAGGCAATAACTCTTGAGGTCTTGAGCTCAGCATATTGGCAATTTAGTCTATTTGAACCTCCAAGTTTCGGATAAAGGCTGAAAATTTGATGGTGGTGATCTCCAGTGCTTTGTCTATTCATCTATGAAAAGTTTGGATGGTTGTGCCATTCTGGATTGGATTGTAGATGTTATAGTATGGATTATTCTTCCATGTAGCATTCCTTGCAAACTGTGCTTATTCTAGTTGAGATAGGGAGAATACATTTCCAACTTGACACTTTGTACTTAGGTGAGGACCATTGCAAAAATTACATACCTCAACTGATGTGGGAACCAGATTAGCAGTAAAAGAGCTAAGTTGATGAGACAATATAGCAACTTGGGCAGTGAGAGCAGTGAGTTCATCAATCTCATAAACTCGAAATGCTTTCTTTGGTGCAATTCTCTCCAAAGGCCATTAATAAGCATTTGTAACCATGGTTTCGAGAAGATCATAAGCCTCCTTGTATGTTTTTCCCATAAGAGTTTCGTCGGCTACTACATCAACTAAAGTTCTAGTTGAGCCACTCAAACAATTGTAGAATATTTACACTTGCAACTAATCCGGTATACCATGATGCGGACACCTCCTTAATAGATCCTTGTACCTTTTCTAAGCCTCATGCAAAGATTCCAAGTCATGTTGAGAAAATATAGTGATATCATTCCGCATCTTTGCTGTCTTAGGAGGTGGGGAAAACCTAGCTAGAAAGCTTCGAGCCAAGTATGCCCAAGTAGTGATTGTCCCGGTAGGTAAATAATTCAACCAAATTTTGGCCTTGTTCCGTAGAGAAAATGGAACCAATCTCAATCTAATGGCATTATTAGTAACACCATTGTACTAGAATATATCACAAATTTAAAAAAAACAGCTATGTGTGTATTCGGATCCTTATTGGCTAATCCACAAAACTGATTAGCTTGAATCATCTGAATAAAAGCTCGGTTGTTTTCAAAATTATTTGCTTAAATGATAGGGTGCTTGATTCCCAAGAATGTATCAGCAGCCATAGGGATAGCATAATCACGTAGTACCCTATTATTGTCTGCATTTTCTTTTGCGTGTGCCATGGTGCTTTAAGACTTGTTTAGGAGCTTCACTCTTTGCCTTCAATCAATGCCTGAAAATTTGAAAAAGAAAAGAAAAGTAAAATAAAATAAAAAAAATTAAATTAAAATTAGAGTTACTTGGTATCAATATTAATTAAAATAAACAGTCCCCAGCAACAGTGCCAAAAATTTATTGCGAAATTTAGTAAACACAAGTACACATTATCGTTAACAAGTAATAAAGTGATGAATAAATATTTTTTTCAAGAGAATTGTTGATTTATTAAGTACCGAAATTATATTAACTCTAATTTTATTTGAACCAATGAAGAATGTGTTGATGATTATAAGCCAAATCTCACTAAACTAAACTAATAATCAGAAGCATTTAAAGATGAAATTCACTAACTTAAAAGACCTAAGGTTATGATTTCACCATAATTAGTCCGAATTGAATAATTCATCTTATCAATCTCAATTTATTTTCCAAGTGATAGTCGAGAATTCCTAAATTATTCACTAACTTCTCCCAATGTCTAATAAAAATATTATCAATTATTAACCCAATATATTCCTATGTGAATTACAACAATCAACAATTTATTAGATTCTATGGATCTCTAACAAGACTACACAAACCATGCAAGTATATTCATATCTTACATGCAATTTATGGTTTTCTACACATAGAACTAGACAAATATATTACCTCCCAGGTTAATATAATTATCAATTCATTCAATTAGTGGCCAATGAATTGAAAGTATTAAGAACCATGTAAAAAACGCAACTTGAAAAATAAATCAAGATTTGAATTGATACAAATATTCAAAACATCATAATTAGATTACATCACAACACTAGAAAAATAAATTAGTTCATAATGGTAAAAATGAATAACAACTTAACAATATTTATGAACATAGTCAAAGAGAGAAAGAGGAAATAAAAATAAAACTTGAAAGATGACGAGTTTCTTTCTTTGTAGATGTCTTCTTCTTCAATCTTGGAAGAATTCATCTCCCTTTTCTCCTTGTCTTCCTCCCTTCTTTTCTTTCTTTTCTTGGCTTGTTCTCTCTTATCTACCCCCTCTCCATTTGATTTTTTGTTTTCTTGGAGGCTTTTGGAATGTTAAAAATTAGATAGGAGATGCCTTAAAGATGGTAAAATGTCTATTTTAGCCTTACTTTTCCACTTTGCAGCGCCTAGGTGCTAATTGGTGGTGCCTAGATGCCATTTGCTCTATTTGCGGTGCTTAAGTACCCTGTTTTGGTGCCTAGGCTCTGTGCACTCTATTTTCTTTGGCGGCCAAGTGCCCTGGGCGCCTAGGCATCATTGCTGTAGTTTTTCTTCTTCATTTCAGTACTTTAACAGTGTTCAGCCCTTTCAACTCAGTTTTGACCTCTTTCTATAATAAATTGATTTTTGGTGTCTTCTAATGAATTATAGCTCTATGTCTTAGATTTCCATGGACCCTGAATCAACACAATATGAAATTTGTGGAAAGAGTTATGCTAATAACACTAAGATATGTTATACCAGAAACTTTTAGTCAACTATAGACTTTTGAACCTAATTGTTCTTATATAAATAGAAGGAACTGAATTTTGTGGTAAACATAAAAGTTGTAGATGTGCCTCTTAGATTTCCAATGGTTTAAGAATTAAGTTAAAATGATATGGAGAAAAGAGTTATGATTAGAATACAAATACTGCCCTCAATAGCACATAAAGCATATTCTTAAAACTTTTAACCAAGTTTTATGTTTCTTTCTATTTTCTTCTCATTTTGCCATTACCTACAAGATTTCAAACTAAATGCATAAAAAGTAACATAAATATTCAAAAAATAATCAAAAATTTAAGCAAATAGTACTCAATTAATGGGTATAAAATCCACTCATCATGAGTCTACAAAACCTAAAGGTGCATACACCATAATAATGAAGCACAATCCCTTTAGAGAAAAAAATATAAATAACCTCCATTCTCATCATTTAAAGGTATGTCATTTTACATTCTGCATTTAAGAGCTTTTAGCTTACAATCTTTCTCTCTTGAATCCAATTCTTACTTAAGTGTTGGAGGATTTTCGGCACGTAGAAACCTACTCAATAGTTGACCATTTATGAGAGCCAATTCTCAAATACTTGGATTAGTTACATATAAAGATGTCAATGAAGCGGGTTTGGGATGGGTCTGACTGAACCCATGACCCACCCTCCCTCCCCGCCTCCATTCAGTCTCGACCATGCCTTGCCCCAGACCCGTACCCCAGCAGGTCTAACTTGCCAGACCCGCTAGTTGTTGTCTTTGAAAAAATCAAACTAAAAAATAGCTAGAAAGTAAATAATTACTTGCAAGGTCTCCAAAGTCTTCCAAGTCCGACCAAAGTATAAGAACACAAATAATAAAGATTTCTAAATTCTATCTTATAATCAAAATTGATAAAAATTAATATAAATCATTCGTAGGCTAACCTATTTCTAATCAAAATAATAATTTCCAACCCTAGAATCAAATAATTTTTTTTTTCTTAATATTACAAACTCCCTAAAGATATTTCAAATTCAATTCTTCAAATGAAAAGAGAAAAAGAACCAACTAAAGTGAAAAAGTTAATAATAGAAGCCTCAAATCACACATAAAAATAATATGAGTTGACATTACTCATCAAATTACAAATCTCAATAAAATAAAATCAACATCTATAGTCCTATTCTTAAGCAATTCAACAAAATGAAATTAACTAGTTAATGTCTCACTAACACATTCTTCAACATCTTCTTCCTTATCAAGCATTGTAGGATAAATTGACATGCCACCAAGTGTTGAACAAGTACATAATGAATAAATAAATAAATTATGTAAACTTTTTTAAATGATATAGATATAATATAATGATAAAATAGAATTATAAGTTTATTTATCTTTCACCTCATTCCACAACCAACGACGAGCGTACATCAATGCTTTCAAAGTAGTTGGATGAAGTCTACTACGATGAGGACTAACCATATTGGTAATAAAAACAGATTCAAATGTAACAGTTGAAACTGGAATAGTTAAAATATCCCTTGCCGTCTTCTGTAAATTGGGATACTTAACTCCATTTGTTTTCTACCAACTAAGAATATAAAAATTTTGAGTTCTTGGCAAAATATTTTCTTCCAAATACATATCCAAATCTTAGGTTAGGAGCATTGAAGTAGTAGGATTTGTACTTGAAGCCATAAATTTGTTATACATCTCTAAAGTGTCACTATCAATGCATTAATAAGATTAGAAACACTAGATGATGATTCGCTCCAAACAATCCTTAAACTACTAAAACTAGAGCTATTTTCCTTCAAAGTTACAACTCTAAACTGGTAATCAATTAACAAATCATAGTAGTTATGTCGAACCTCATCAATTTTAGATTGTCATCTTTTCCTATAAATTAGTGGGGAATAAAACTCAACAAGTTTAATTTATACTTCGAATCTAAAACAACAGCAACTCCTATCATAATCTGGCAAGCATCCTAATATTTTTCATATTTTTCTAACTTTCTTTTCGCCATATAATGGATCATCATATTTGGACTTTTCATCCACTCATCCAATTTTTAATTTGATATCACAAATCTTTGAAAAAAAAATTAAAAGTGGGATAGAGTGTATCAAAAAACATCTTAGTCACATGATATAAAATTTTCAACTTCCCATAAATTTCAATTGCATTCACCCAATCTTCATCACTTGGTAAAGTTTTGTAGTAACTGTCTAGATATTTAACTTGTGAAAATACATCTTTATATATTATTGTAGTTTTTAACATTAAATAAGTTGAGTTCCAACGAGTTTTATATTTGAGAAATAATTCCGTACTACAACTAATGTGCAACTAACGAGCAACTTCTTCAATGTTTTCTACTCTAGCATGTGAAGCAATCTAAAATATGATACTGTCACACATCCTCTCAATTGCACCACTTATTAGTTGCAGACCATATTTCACAATCAAGTTTAAAATATGTGCACAATAAGGGATATGAAGTAAGTATCTTTGATTTCAATAGCATATCTCTCTTTGAAAGCTTGTCCAAAAGAAGATGAAGCATGGCATCATTGGTCCTGCAATTATCTACTGTAATTGTTAACACTTTACAATCAATATTTCAGTCCATCAAAGATTCAACAAGCAAATCAGATTGCACCTCAGTTGTATGTGGAGCTGGAATATAATTAAACTTTAGTAGAATAATTAAATATTTTTATAAATACATCAAATACTTGAAAATTAAAATTGAACATACCTCAAAATGCAATATTGTAGAATCCATAAATCATCAATATAGTGTCCAGTAATTGCCATGAAACCTTTCTCATTCCACATGTCAGTTGTGATATGAATACGGTAATTAAGTTTGTCCAATAATTTATAAAACTTAGCCCTCTCAACATTGCAATCATTAAAATATCACTTCTAAGTGTGTTTCTTAAGATGATGTTAAAGCAAGATTGGAGGCTAGCAACAAAATTTCAAAAGACATGTTCAACAATACTAAAAGAATAATCATATAAGATGACCAACGAAGCAAGCTTATGCCTTGAATCTGATATGATTGAAAAGAGGTATATCTTATTAAAAATAAGTTATAATACAACAAACTATATATACATATTACAAGTAAAGAGATAAATGTTTAGAGGATGTGATAAGTCTAGAAATAACATAAATATTAGAGCCTATCATAACTAAATTATATCCTAATAACTAGAAGTAGTTGCAGAAGGATAACAGACGATCATTATCCTAACAGGCCCCATCAAGCTGATGTCATGGAAGGCAAGAGATGAGGCTTGGCACGATGTTTTTCAAACAAAGGTCTTCTAGGTGGTTTAGTAAGAATATCCGTAACTTGGTCCGCACTTGAAATAAATTTGATGTGAACTTTACCTTGTGCAACTAATTCTCGAACAAAATGATAATCCAATTCAACATGCTTTGTTCTGGCATGAAATCAGGAATTGCAGTGAGGTAAATAACACCTATATTGTCACACCAGATTGTAGTAGGTGAAGAATATAGAAAACCAAGTTCGCCTTGTAAAGACCAAATCCACATTAATTATGTTGAAGCATTTTCCAATACCTTATACTCACTTTCAGAAAAAGAACGAGCAAATGGTAGGTTGTTTCTTGGTTGTCCAAGATATAATATTATTACCTAAGAAGATGGCATATCCATTTGTTAATCGTCGATCATCCGGACAATCTCCCCAGTCATTTTTTGTATAACACTGTAGGGTATAGAAAGAATTTTTGGCAAAAAAGAAGGCCATAGTGACTAGTATGTCGTAGATACTGTAGGAGTCCTTTAATTGCCTTCCAATGTCCAATGGTGGGACAATGTATTTATTGACAGAGTTTGTTCATAGCGAAAGCAATGTCAGGACGAGTTAGAGTAACGTATTGTAAGGCTCCAATAACCTTTCGGTATAATTTGCCATCAGGAAAAACATCACCAAATGATTTGGAAAGTGGCAGACTGACAACCATGGGATTGTAACACAATTACTGTCCAACATCTTTATTTGAGAAAGCAAGTCTTGTATGTATTTATGTTGTGACAAGTACATCGAGAAAGTAGTGAAATTATCACATATCCCATACTAGAAAATTACCTTGTAGTTGTTGAACAAATCAGTTAATCATATTGCTACTAGAGCCTATGACATTTAAATCATCTACGCAGACAAGAACAAAGAGGCGAGTAGGGCCATGATGTTTAATAAACAAGGAAGAATATGCTTTAGAATGAGAAAAACCATTTTGAACAAGAAATTAGTGAGCCTTTGAAACCAAGCACGTGGAGCTTGCTTAAATCCATACAAAGACTAATGTAGACAACATACAAAATTGGGATAAGTTCGATCAATAAATCAGTGGGTTGTTCTATCTATAATTCATCTTCAAGATAACCATGAAGAAAGGCATGGGAGATGTCCAATTGCTTTAGTGACCAACCAAAAGTTACTGCCAGGGTCGATATTGTACGAATAGTCATTGTTTTAACAATAGGAGTAAACATTTCTTATAATCAATTCCACTATGTTGCTTATAGCTCTTAGCCACACGTCGTGCCTTGTAGCGATCAAATGCGCCATTTGATTTCCATTTAATCTTGAACACCTATTTGTTGCTAATTATATTTTGTCAAGTGGTCTTAGCACCAATGTCCATGTTTTATTTTCCAGAAGTGCAATAATCTCACCAGCCATTGCATTCATCCATTCTATATATGGCTTGGCTTGGGAATAACCAATAGGCTCAATGGCGAGGTAATTGTATTTGGGCTTACAAATGATGGCAGTATGAGCTTGATGTTTGTGCATGGTGGTATCCCTCAATTGCATGGAAATACTTCTTTGAAGAGGAAGAGAAGTAACAAATTGTGATGGAGAAGGAGAAATCAATGGAGATAGGTTTAGGGAATTCGATGGAAAAGTAAGGATGTACAAAAAAAAAAGAGAAACACTACTTGCAAGTCCAGAAGTAGCCGAGTGAGAGTCCTAATGTCCAAAGAGATGAAGCCAAGGTTGGTATTAGGCTGTACTAAAGAATTATTAGGCACAAATCCTTTGAAGTGAAAAGTAAAATCAATAAATTTAACATGCCTAACCAGATAAACTTTGCCTATGTCTAAGTCAAGACATCGGTGATCATAATGCGAGGGTGAATCTCCTAAATAGACACATGCATTTGTTTAATAGGAAAACTTATTGGTATTATATGGACGTAACAGAGGAAAAATTGTACAACCAAAAGGATGCAAGTTAGAATAATTTGGATATTTATTAAATAATAAAAAAATTATTTTTATGAATAGAATATGGTAAATTATTAATCAAAGACGAAGCCATATCAAAAGGCAAATTCCAATATTTTAAGGGAAGACTAGCATGACAAGTAAGATAAGGCCAGTATCAACAAGGTGACAAATTTTACGTTCAACACTACCATTCTGCTCGTGTGTGTATGGGCATGCAATGCGATGAATGATGCCAATTTGATTAAAATATTTATTTAATTTTTTATATTCACCACCCCAATGAAAAGCTTTGATTTTAACATTAAAAATTGTCTTTCCCTGGCAACGGCGTCAATTTTTTTTTATGAATTTTTGTGAATACAAGTGCACATTTTCATAGAAAAGTAATAATATGATGAATAAGTATTGTTCCCACGAGGAGTGTTGAATTATTAAGTACCAAAATTATGTTAACTCTAATTTTATTTGAATAAATGCAAGAATGTGTTGATGATTATAAACTAAATCCAACTAAACTAAATTAATAATAAAAAGTAATTAAAGATAAAATTCAATAACTTAGAGACATAGAGTTATGATTTTACCATAATTAGTCCGAATTTACTAATTCATCTCATTAATTTTAATTTATTTCCCAAGTGATAGTTGGGAATCTCTAACTTATCTACTACCCTCTCTTTAGGTCCAATGAAAATATCATCAATTGCTAACCCACTATATTCTATGTGAATTACAACAATCAACAATTCATTAGGTTTTATGGATCTCAAACAAAACAATACAAACCATGCAAGTATATTCTTATCTCACATATAATTTATGATTTTTTACACATAGAACTAGACACATATATTACCTTCCTTGTTAATATGATTAGAAAATCATTCAATTAGTTGTCAAATAATTGAAAGCATTAAAAACCAGGTAGAAAACTCAACTTGAAAAATAAATCAAAAATTGAATTGATAAAAATATTCAAAATATCCTAATTAGATTACATCATAATCTTACAAAAAGAAATTAGTTCATGATGGTAAAAATGAATAATAACTTAACAATATTCATAAACATAATTAAAGAGAAAAAGAGAAAAATAAAATAGAACTTGGAAGAGGATGAGTTTCTTCCCTTATGATGTCTTCTTCTTTAATCTTGGAAGAAATCTCTCTTCTTCTCCTTGTCTTCTTCTTTTCTTCCTTCTTCTTTCTTGGCTTGACTCTCCCCCCAAAACTATCTTGGATACTGTTGGAATAACTCAAAATAGATGGGAGATACCCTAAATAATGCAAAAATGAGATTTTTTGCCTTTATTTGTTCGATGCTGCTTTTCCAGTACCTAAGCGTTGTAGCTACTAACTCGATGATTTATTTTTTTAAGAAAAATGTAAGCTGAATGCAAATTTTTATACATCCAAGTGACTTCATTCTTCATCCTCAAAATAAATACTAAAAACAATAATAAAATTCACAAAAATATCGAAAACTAATAAAAAAGTTAAGCAAATTGTACTAAATAAATGTGTATAAAATACACTCATCAAATAGCCTCAAACTTAACATTTTGCTAGTTCTAGAGCAAAATAAAGAAATAAAATAAGTAAAATATCAAGTGATAATCAAACCTACTAATCAAATAGGCCTCAATAATCATTGTGAGTTTATAACTCAAGAAAATCTCAAAATATCATCAAAATGAACGATTTCAACTCAAGTGTTAAATTCACCCATCTTTAAATTTATGTGTGTGTGTGTGTGTGTCTATGTCTAGCCTCTTACACTTAACTTTTCATCACTCGGATTGATTTATACAAACTCATAATAAAATTATTGATATCTTATTTATGTATTTCAGAACTCCACATACTTGCTTTTCATGTCACTCTTTACTAATGTAGACTAACATAATATCAAGGATCATTAGGGCTTTAAAAGCTTGTAACGTGTAGCTATGGTAAAAGTAGGATAAAAGACAATATAATGGCTCAAATTACTCATAACGTACAACTATTATAGAACCTTGTTAATGAGCACCACCACTTCTTTGTCTCACACCTTCAAGAACCTTTCAACTCTTGATTAGTCGCACTACTTTATTCATTTAACTCTTTTTTTTTAAATGCTACACCCCAAACTTATTTGTTTTTATGAACAATGGGTGTTGCACTTTTTCCTAATTTTCTTTACAAATATTTTTTTGAGAGTTTTGTACAAATCATCATCTTTTTTGCCATTTTTTTTCAAACCACTTTCAATGCTCAAAATAATATTATTAGAATAATCATGACCTAATTGTGGGGTAATATTTAAGATAAATAGTTCATTTCAGTTCTTTGGCTGAGTTTGATTTGTAGGGTGACAAAAAAAAATGGCTCAACAGACTCAACGGGGGACACTAAGGATTATATGTCATAAACAAGAAGGCTTGAAAGGCTCAAACAGTCCAAAAATAGCCTAATCACTTTCCTAATATTGTGTAGTATAGGATTTCGCCTCTAGTGACAGTTAAACAAGTTCTAAAATTATATGAAATTGCAAAAAAGTATCGAGTTCACATAAACTTTTTCTAAACAATCAGAAAAAACTAAATGTTCAAGGCTATATGCTCAATATGTCAAAGGATTACAAGAAAGGTAAAAATGGCACAATAGTTAAACACAATATTCATCAATTTTCAAAAGGAATAAACAAACAAGAGCAAAACTCCACCCCCAAACTTAGAACTAACATTGTCCTTAATATTAAATAAAACAAGATATGGTATAGAAGACTTCCTTGAATGAGGGTTGTGTTAGTTCTTATAAACTTCATCATCATCCTTTTCAAGAACATTGATGAACATGTATTTATTAATTAGTGATATATCACTCCTTATTTTACAAATACTCCCCCAAACTTGAGTTGGATCCTGAAATGAGAACAAAAAAAGATAAATTATCAAGCTACAAGAAAAAAATAAATATTAGACAACTAAATAAACTTATGTAATAAAAATAAAATAAAAATATAAAATGCTTGGGTTGCCTCCTAAGAAGCGCTTAGTCATTAGCTAGACTTTTTCTTTGGATCAACCAGGGTCCAAAAATAAGTGTTCCTTATGTCATGCCTTTGTATGCTCGAGAAGTGTCGATGATCCCCAAAGATATGTATAGTGAGCATAATCCGACATGGGATCAAGTGTCTTTTGTACATTATTGAGTGCATGCCCGATAACCAACAATAGTTGTCCTTGTGTGAAAGAGATGTCTATATCCTTTTCAATGTCAAGGATGATGAAATCTATATGGAGAATAAATTTGTCAACATTCTCAAGTACACCTCTCTTTTCCACCATAGAATGCTTTAATGAGCAATCTGCAAACTGCAATAAAAACATCTATAGATCATTAGGCTTTGGATCCCTTTGCAAGATCGCACTATACTTTTCATTGAGTGCATTAGCCTTATGATCATCCAATTGATGTTTGTTTGAATAGATGCTTGTATTATCCATCACAATGCTTGACATAAGCTTGCTCTCTTGCAAAAGTTGATTATAAGAAACTTTCAGTGACGTTTTTTGAGATGGGCTTGGTTGAACATTTTCTCATTCTCCACTAGAGATGTTTGTGTTGATAACTTTTATTCCTCCTTGATGAGTTTTTCAACCAACAAGAGAGTTTCAAACTTTTCACCGCTTCTCAAAATAACATCACAATTTTCTTCGCCCACTCCATTTGCCTCAGGTGTGTCAGGAAATTTGTCTTGTTGTCTTGTTGGAAACATATTATCTCACTCACTAATTTGGATCTTCAAGTTTTGAAATTGTGAGATAGATTTTAGGCATCGGTTGTAGCTTCCAATATGAATTAGCTCTGAGTATTGCTATTGAGTCATAGCTTCTTCAAGACTTAACTTTTTCTCTTGTGATGGACTAGGTTTAGGTTGCAACATGAATTGGTCGGTAGTACTTTTCAATTGTGCTAATGCTTTTTCAAGGGTTAGCTTCTTCTATAATGGTAGGTAAGTAGATGCATGCCATATCATATTCAGATCATTTCTCCATGAAATATTCAAATGATTTGGCTATCCTTGATTATAAGTGTTAAAGAAAGGACAATTTTACAATTGATTGTAATTCCATTCATATTCATCATGCTCGACATATGGCAGTGCAAATTGATTGCTATCTTGGTATTGTATTCTTGTATAGAAATCAACATATGACTCACGTACCTTGAATGATGAATAAATAGTATTTGTTGCAAATTTCATCAACTCTTTAGAAAGGACTTCTACTTGAGCAGTCAATGCATTAATGACATCTACTCGATTAATTTCAAATACCTAAGTTGAAGCTTGATTTGTCATGTCATATTCTATTGGTCAATAGTATGTATCATATGCCATCTCGTCTATCACTTTCTGCTCATCTCACATACACAAAAAATCACCTTCTATGATAAAATGAGGACACACTCAACTAACTAAGAAAAATCAAAATACAAGAAAAAAAATTCAAATTAAAATTAGAGCTACTTCGTATCAATATTTACAAAATAAAACAATCCCCAACAAAGGGCGCCAAAAATTTGTTGCGAATTTTTGTGAACGCAAGTGCATATTATTATAGATAAGTAATAAAAGTGATGAATAAATATTGTTCTCACGAGAACTGTTGAATTATTAAGTACTGAAATTATGCTAACTCTAATTTTATTTAAATAAACATAAGAATGTGTTGATAATTATAAACTAAATCCAACCAAACTAAATTAATAATAAAAAATAATTAAAGATGAAATTCAATAACTTAGAGATATAGGGTTATGATTTTACCATAATTAATTTGAATTTAATTATTCATCTCATCAATCTTAATTTATTTCCCAAGTGATAGTCATGAATCTCTAAATTATCCACTAACCTCTCCCAAGGTCTAACGAAAATATCATTAATTGCTAGTCTACTATATTTCGATCTGAATTACAACAATCAATAATTCATTAGATTATATAGATTTCAAACAAGACTACACAAATCATGCAAGTATATTCTTATCTTACATGCAATTTATAATTTTCTACACATAGAACTAAACACATATATAACCTTTCGAGTCAATATGATTAGCATATCATTCGATTAGAGGCCAAGTAATTCAAAGCATTAGGAACCATGTAGAAAACTCAACTTGAAAAATAAATCAATAATTGAATTGATAAAAATATTTAAAACATCCTAATTAGATTACATCACAACCCTATAAAAAGAAATTAGTTCATGATGATAAAAATAAATAATAACTTAACAATATTCATGAACATAATTAAAGAGAAAAAGAGGAAAATAAAATATAACTTGAAAGAGGATGAGTCCTTTGTGATGTCTTCTTCCTTAATATTGGAAGAAATCTCTCATTTTCTCCTTGTCTTCTTTTTTTCTTCTTTCGTCTTTCTTGACTTATTTTCTATTCACTCTCCCTCTAAAACTACCTTGGAGGCTCTTAGAATCACTCAAAATAGATGGAAGATGCCCTAAAGAAAAAAATCTCATTTTTGCCATTTTTTATTTTTGCCCTTTTTTGATCGCCTGGAAGTGCCTATGCACTGCATTCGAGTGAGGGTAAGAGCCTAGGCATTGTAGCTATTGACTCGACGAACCTTTTTTTTTTAAGAAAAATGTAAGATGAATGCAGATTTTTTACATTTAAGTGACTTTCATTCTTCATTTTCAAATCTGCAAAATAAATACTAAAAAAAATAATAAAACTCATAAAAATCTCAAAAACTAATCAAAAAATTAAACAAATTGTACTAAACAATAGTATAAAATCCACTTATCACAGCCGTATAAAAAGAAAAATTCTAATATTTTAAGTGATGGCTAGCATGACAAGTAAGGTAAGGCTAGTATCAACAAGGTGACAAATTTTACGTTCATCACTACCATTCTGCTCATGTGTGTATGGGCATGCAATGCGATTAATGATGCCAAATTGATTAAAATATTTATTCAATTTTTTATATTCACCACTCGAGTCTGAATGAAAAGCTTTGATTTTTAACATTAAATTGTCTTTCCACTAAATGCTAAAAATTAAGAAATAAGGAATAAACTTCACTCTTATTCTTAAAAAAAATACCCAAGTGTATCTTGTAAAACCATCAAGAAATAAAACGACATATCTATGACCTAGACTAGATAACATAGGAGCCGAACCCTATACATCCGATTGGATAATTTCAAAAGGTATCTTGCTCTTATGTTCAACACTGGCTAGTGGAAGACGAGCTAATTTTCCCAGATGACAAGAAGAATAATGAAACATAGAAAAATTAGAACATGGCAATTGAAAATCACAAACTATTTTTGAAACAGTGCAAAATTGGGGATGTCTAAGGTGTGCATGCTAATCCTCAAGTGACAGGCTCTCACTAACCAAGGTTTTTTTTCATTGTCAAAGGACGCAGGGTATGAACACCATGCTCAATCGGCCCTTGCAGAAGGACCTTGGTTACCTGGTCCTTTATAAGAAAATGAGTTCACCAAAATTCAATGAAACAATAATTGTCAGTTGTGAATTTTTGCACATATAGTAATTTTTTTTACAATTTGAGGAACATGTAAAGCATTGTTTAATTGGAGATTTCCATTGGTAGAAGAGAGATGTGCAGTACCAATGTGCGAAATATGCAAACCTTTTCCATTTCCTACATGAAGTTGATCACCATCTTTGTAATCATTGGCAAATGTGAGATTGGAGATGTCCGGAGTGACAGATAATTAGCTGCAGTATCGGGAAACCATGGAATGGATAGTCTTCTATAAGCATAATTGACATTTGGCCCATAATAGATATTATGCATATAATGAGTCGGTTGTGAAAATTGTGGACCACTAAAGAAAAAGTGGTTTGTTTGTGGATAGGAATATAGACCGAGAGCGTAATGCTTTCGAAACTAGTCTGCAGTATGATTCTTGAAACCATAAATTTGACATGGACCCCAAAAACAACGATTTCCATTTTGATAATTGTGATGATTTGAGGAAGGTGGCATGGAAGGTGTTGACAGTAGAGGAGCCAAGTTATATAGGCTAAATGGCTGGCTGTTTCATCATAGTATTAGCAATTGGTGATTCATGAGTCCCTTTAAGAAGAATTTCATGTGCAACTAATTGCCCATGCAATTCATGAAAAAGAACATGATCTCGTTAGAGATTTAACGCAGTGATAATACTATGGAATTCACTACCAATATTCCGATAAATAATGGCATTGAACTCGGCAAAAGTCATAGACCATCATGAGCACTTAATTTGTCAGCCAAGGACTTTGCACACTGTAGATATTCGGAGACTGAGATATCATTTTTTTTAAATTCCTGATGCTCAATGTGAAGCTGCAATTATCGATTCTGAGATATAGAAACAAAGGCATTTGAGAGAGCATTCCAAACAAAAAAAGGATGAGGATAGCCTAGTCACATAAGGAAAAATTTCTTCAGTTAGAGAGGATAATATCCAGGAAAGAAGCATTTGGTCCTTTTGAAATCAAGTCTAGTATTCAGGATTTGGGATTTGTTGTGGTAGTGTGGTACAATAAACAATGGTTTTTGGTAGTTCGGCTGATGAGCCATCAATGAAGCCATTTAGTTTTTAAAAGTTGAGAAGGGGAAGGAATTGTGTTTTCCAAGCTAAATAATTTTTAGTGGTAAGATTGACAGATATGTGTGATGGGCATTAGTTGGAGTAGAGGTAATAGAAGTAGCCATGACTAGTTTGGAGTTGGAAGGATTTTGAGGAATGATACTCGTCTATAGCTCTGGAACCATGTTATGATTGAAAGGAGGTATATCTTATTAATTATAATTTACAATACAGCAGCCTATGTATGCATGTTACAAATAAGAGATATAAATGTACAAAGGATGTGATAAATCTAGAATAGAAAGATTAGAGCCTATCATATCTAAAGTATATCCCAATAACTAGAAGTAGTTACAGAAGGATAACATATGATCATTATCCTAACAAGAGTATGTTGTCAATTCTTGGCTTCCACTAGTTTTTTATTGGCAATTAATAGACTTTGATGGATATCTATTTTTCTTGGTTGTTTTCTACAAGTCCTCTCATAATGCTTTTTTAAATGGGTAGTTCCATAACTAGCTGGAGCTTTGAGGTGGGTTTTACAGTAGTTACACTCGGTATTCTGAGTGTTCTCAACCATCAATCTTATAAAGTAGTTCCAAGCCTCCGATGTATATTTTCTCTTGCTACTATTTTCATAAATATCCTCAACTCCCAAGTCATTATCACCTTCATTATTATCCTCAGAGGTAATTTCTAACATCGTATTGTTTCTTGAGGAGCAATAGATTGTAGAGAATTATCTCCCTCTTCAAGTTCCATCTATTAATTGTTGGTGGTAATTAATAAAGAAGTAAAAAAGTTGCACATACAAGATATTAAGAAAGTGAAGTAACAAAATGTATAAGAAATGTATAATACATTATATACCAAATTTACTATGATAAATAGAACATCAGTCAAATATCACATGTGGGTTTGGGATAAATAAGGGAAGAAACTAAACTTATCAAAGGATAATATTTAAATTATAAATTTCAATATACAAATAAATTCAATACCGAGAGTCACCTAATTCAATTTTGAAACCTAATCTACAAAGCTAAATTTTGATGATTTAATATAAAAGGAGCACCACTGAAATTTTTATCTTAAGAATCAAATAAACAAAAATATACTAAAAGCTAGTATTTAGTCAAAATAACTCAATTGTTATAAAAAAATATTTATTCTATATATATTATAGTATCATTTGTACTTGTTATATAATTAATTACATTTTCAAATCAAATCCCTATTTTCTGCTCACTTATGTTATTTTTATCTTCATCTTCTCTCTCCTATTAAACCCGTCATAACATGTGTATTGTTATCAGTTGGATATCTGATATGACTATAAATTTAATTTAACCTAAATTTAGAGGGTAGACAAATAATGATCGTATCGGGAATATTACCTCTTAATAGGTAAGAGAAAATATGAGGTTGTTGTCGATGGGTGGTGCTGGTATGGTGGGATTCCGGGCTTACAAATGATGGTAGCTAGTGTGGAGTGGTTGTAGGGAAACAGAGTGAGAGATATAAGACAAAATAGAACAGCAACGGCTGAAAAATGAGGGTGGGAGAAGAAAATAAATAAAAAAGCCAAAGACATGAGACCCTAATCTATTTACACCCTTTATATATAGGGGTGGTCATCTTGGACCAGTTACTCGACCCGAACCCAGTGAGCCTCAAACAATAAATATGTTACCCGTTTATTCAACCCAAACCCACCCTAAATGGGGTGAGTTTGTGATGGGTCTGGGTAAGACCCTGACTCATCGACACCCTTAGTTCCACATAATTTTAGCATCGTTTGTGAGAACACATCCTGCTTGCACATTGAGAAAAATGCAGACCAGATCTAAAGTCACGAGAGAGGTTAACATTCAAGGAATACCTCAAGAAGAAAAAGTTAATGACAATGAAGCTAATTAGGAAGAGAGGTCAATCCCTCCTCATGATCCGACGCCACCACCATAGGAATCTGCCTTAGGCAACAATGTTTCAATTCTCTCAAGATGCCCTCTTGAAGCTAATAGAAGAAGCCTCTACAGTGATGATAGCTAGAGTAGTGGCTTAGTACATGGAAAACCACCATCACCATGAGCCTTATTCATCCTCCTAAAGAAGTCGGGATCCATCCACATCACATGAAAAGACCAAGCAAGGACAAGAAGACACGAGGTCCAGAATTGGGAAAGTTAAAGAAATAGGTCAGTATCGTGCATGTATTCCACATGAGGAAGCCAAGTGCAAGGCTAAAGTAGAGAGAACCATACCAGCCAACCTACTTTTTCAGTGATGTCACAAGCGCACGTGGAGGAATATTTACCTTTGGCAGTAGTGTCTCCCAAATGAATCATTTCACACCTACTATCCTAGCTGAAACTCTTCCAATAGGAATTAAAATCACTAACCTTCCAGAATATAATGGTACTAGAGATCCTTAAGAGCATTTAGCTAAGTTTTATGCCAAGGCAGACCTCTATTATCTAACTGACAAAGCCTTTTGCAAGATCTTTTGTATAACACTATCAAAGCATGCTACGCCTCATCACATTTGTCCAAAATATGTTTCTCTGAATGCCAGAATATCAGATATATTAGTTGTCGCAATGGAACAAGGATTGGTACATCCACCTAGACCATTAAAAGTAGACCCTAAAAGGATGAAGTCTAACAAGTGCTATCAGTTTCATCGTGACAGGGGACATACCACCATGAGCGCCGACATTTGAGGAATGCCATAGAGAAAGTGATTAAGAAAGGACACTTAACCAAGTTCATTGAACAACACCCAAGACTCTTGGGACGAAGACCAAGTTCATGGAACAACATTGACAAATTGTTTTATTCATTATTGCTAGATATTTTCTATTTTTCATATTTAGTTGATTCATGCAGGGGAAGTTAACTAGTCTGAGTACTTAGTGTGTTTCACAATGTTGTAGTACTAATGTTGCAAACACTCACTACAAGAAAAATGTATTTTTGCGACAAAAAATTTCGTCGCTAACAACCACATTTTCGTCGCTAAAATATATTAGTAACGAAAAATTTTCGTCGCTAAAGTCGCCTCAATAAGACCATCGTAAAAAATTTTGGCGATGAAAATTCGGCTAACGTCGCTAAGTTTAGCGATGACTATTTTTGTCGCAAATTCATCGCTAAATATTCACTTAGCGACAAAATCTGTAAGAACTTTCGTTGCTATTATATATAAAAAAATTAAATATTTAAGATTTAGTGATGAAAAACCACAATCTGTCGCTAAATTAATAATATTTTTAAAAAATTATAAAAAGATTTTAGCGACGAAATATCAAATTTCATAGCTAAACTTTCAATTTTAGCGACGAAATTTGATATTTCGTCGCTAAACCTTATCACGAATTATTATATTCGTCGCTAAATTAATAAGATTTTCAAAAAAAAATTCAAAAAAATTTAGCGGTGAATAACGAAAATTCATCGCTAAGTTAATGAAATATTTAAAAAATATAAAAACCTTAGCGACGAATTATGGAAAATCGTCGCTAAAATTTGATTTTTTTTTTAAATATTTTGTTCATTTCGAATTTTATCCTGTTTTAAACAATAAATCCACAACCTATTTACTACAGTCATTCACAAATATTCAACAACCCCCACAACATATCCAACAACCATTCACAAGACATTTATCATTTCAACAATCTAAAGAAAGTCTAAAACACATTTCATTAAAAAACCCATCATATATTAAAGAAAGCATCATATACACAAATCATACAAATGAATCATTAAACTAACCACTCTAAAAGTCAACATTAAAAGTAAAATATCTTCGTATACAAATTAGACAGAAGTCTAATACACCTAAATATGAATCAAAATTAGAATCTTTATCTCTCAATCCAGCCATAACTGTAGAATAACAAACCAAAGATGTAATTAGAAATAAATCAATACTATATATTACACATAATTGTATATATCAAAACAACAGCAACGACTTACATGAATAACATTGACATAACAATTAATCCATTAAAAAAATTATGAAATATTTACATAAAACTAAGTCTAAGGCGGTGGAGGCCGAGGTGGAGCTGAGGAGAATGGCTGCTGCTGGCTCAGTTACTATATCGCTTGCGATGCACTGGGAGACACCTTATCAAGATACTGTAGAACATGGCTTATTGTGACTCCATGAGATGAAGTCTATCTTTACAAATAAATAGTTCAGTCCAAGTGTCTGCTAGCTCAGTCCTCGTGTCTGTGAGCTCCTCCTGTATCATATAAAGCTGATCTCTAAGTGTTGCATTGGTTAATTTAGATGATGTAACATCAGAAGCAGTCGACCTGAGAGGTCTGGGCCCATTTCCAAGCCCACGCACATACTCCGAACATGTACCAAAGACCTTATCACACACTCTATCTACAATCTGTACGTCGTCTAAGGTGTGAGCATCATCCCCTCTATCAGTGTGAGCCTGTAATTATCGGTGCTCCTCTCGAAGTCGCACCATCTCATCCTAAAATTAATAAATGTCAACATATATATTTAGTTTCAAATAAATTAAAAAGAAATAATTAAATAAATTAATTACTTACATATACATTCTGAGCTCTATCTCCTACTCAGCCCTTTGTAGTGTTGTAGTGAGTTTCATTATAAATGGTAATCTGATCTTTTCTACTAGTTCCATCGGTTTTGAAATAACATATGTCATATGTTACTCAAAGAATAAAGTAATTATTTAAATGAAACTTAAGATATTATATACTTACACCATCGTAACTGTACTGCAAAAAGGACTTTGAACCTCCGTGATTATTATAAGACAACTTTGCTCTATTTGCAGAGTTCGTCGTTGATCGTTTCTGCAAAAAAAAAGTTAAAGTAGTGAACATCATAAGATTAAATTAATAAATATAAGATTTCATTAAATAAATTAGCTAAAACTTATAATTAAATTTACCTTAAATTTCTCTGACTCGAATAATGTGTACATATACTCCCAATCCACCTGAGTCTCACAGAAATCATGAGGCATATGTTTCAATCGCTCCTCCCAAGGTAGGGCTGTGAGACTTTTTTAGTGTTTGTGTATCTTCCGGTGGTTGTCTCTGTATCGAGCACTCATCAGCCTATCGGTCTCTTTCTTAACTGACGCTGGTCTTATGCCAAAGTCTACAGTAAACATAATCTACAAAAAAAATATATGTTAACATTTAATATATCAAAGAGAAAGTAAACCGACAAAAAAGATAGTTAATTATACTAACCGACAACTAATCAAATATGGGCATCTTCTGTTTCTTTGTAATGTGCCTCCAATCAGCAACTTGTAATAGTGCAAACTTCTTCACTGCTATACCGAGCTCTGTCATAAAAGAGGATGCATGCTGCCCTGTAGGACGACCATCAGATTTGCGAAATGTGATTGGTATCCTCCCTATCTTCTCTATATAACATCTTAGTTTGTCACCATGTGCGACTCTCGTATCCCGATGCTGCCTCTGCATAGAAGCTGGAACAGTAAAAAATGTTAAATTAATGTTCAACATAATTATTAAACAATGATAACATTAAACAAGTTAAAAACCAAAACAAACCATCGGATGTACCCTCCTCCATCAGAATGTCAAAAGTAACTCGATCAATAACAGGTTGATCCTTAATCCTTTTAGGAGGCATATCTATAATAAATAAATATATGGTTAAACAGATAATATAAATAAGATTATTTATAAACTTTACTAACAAATTAGGAATAATATTAATCTATTTAAAATTCTTACTATAAGCAGAACTCGAATGAGTTACTATAGTAAAGAGTGGCTAGAGGGTGCAAACAACTGCTAGCGAATGACTAAAAAAAATTATTAGTAAACACAATCAAAAGATGTAAATATCAGGCCTGAAATAATAATTATTAGCATTCACAATTAACAATAATAAATAAATGAAATAAAGTTAGAAATAAAGCAAATGATAAAATAATTCGAAGAAAGGAAACCAAACATGCCTATTGGATTTCTATTATTTTCTTATGAGAAGTTGATAGAATGAAGTAAAATAAAAGTTGATAGTTCATACCATTAGTCACTACCATCATCAGACATTTGCTCTTCTCCCTCACTATCTAACTGAGTGTCTTCGTCTTCATCATTAATAAAATTATGCATGTTATCGAGAAACTTGCTTATGTATCCAATAATTCTATATGCTGAGGTTGAATGTCTAGCCTGCAAAGTTCTAGAATTTCTAAATCTTGACGAACACTTAAGCTTATCTCATCTGATGAAATCTTTTGATTAGGCTCATTGTTAGATGAACTTTCAAATTCATGTTTCTCGCTATTTTCATCTTCCTTTTTGGTTACTTTATATATCTCTTGATGTTGTACCTTTTGCACGACTTTCCATCTTCCTCCATGTTTTATATCATTCAAGTAATAAACTTATCTTGCATGAGCTGCCAAAATGAATGGATCATCCTCATACCATGTCTTAGATGTGTCAATACATGTAATACCGAACTCTTGCACGACTGATTTCTTTTTGGGGTTACACTTGAACCAATCACACCAAAATAAATGTACCTTATATCCAAACGTGTAAAAAATTAAAACAACATCCTTCAAGATTCCAAAAAAATCTAAGTTATTGCCTTCATCGAATAATGATACACTAACCCCACTATTTTCAGTAGTCCGATAAGTATCACGAGATAGTGTATGGTATCGAACACCATTAACAATATAAGCATCATATAGTCGAGTTTCAACATCAGGTCTCAATGCTAGAGAGTATAATTCAATAGTAGCCTCCAATTTTTTTTGATTTCTTAGCCCAATCATTTTATCCCTAAACCTCTACGGAAATTGCTCCTCGTGACATCGTAAAATGTCGGAAGAAGGATTTTTTGATGAAAAAATTTGCAAATATTCACTGCACACAAATATATATAACTATTACGAACTCAATCAAAATTACAAAAAAAATAAAATATAATTTGAAATCTTACTTTCTATATCGGTCGACTTCCTTGCAATTATTGAGACCATACCAATGTGCTTTCTTACGTAAAGCAAGAGGCAATTTATGATTTTGTTGATTGCACATCACTCTTACTTGTTGATTGAAAATACTTAAGGTGAATAAAATAGGTTGAGTAGCATTTTTGTTACATTCTGGTTTAGTAAATCTTGTTTCAATTTGGCTTATATACAAAGATGAGAAAATCAATGCTTCATCCCTCTGAAATAGATCCCACTGTTCTTGCCATATTGCGAACATACTTCTTGAATGTTCCCAAATACCTTTCAAATGGGTACATCCATCGTGATGAAACAGGTCCAACTAATATGACCTCGCGGGGTAAATAAACTGCTAAGTGAACCATAATGTCAAAAAATACCGGAGGAAATATTCTTTCCATCTTGCACAAAATAAATACTATGTCCTCCTCCATTTTTCTCAAGTCTACAACATGTAAAGTTTTTGAAGTGAGTTTTTTGAAAAAGTCACATATCTCAACAATTGTGCCACACATATCCTTTGGCAAAAACTTCCTTATGGCGATTGGAAGTAATCTTTGCAAAAGGACATGACAGTCATGTGTCTTCAAGCCATATAACTTTTTATCATTCATATTCACATTTCTTGAGATATTTGTGGCAACCATCGGGGAACTTCATAAATTTTAAAAATCGATAAAATTCACACCTTTCTTCCAAAGTGAATGTGTAACTTGCATGTGGATTACTGACTTTATCCCCAATCTTCTTCAGATGCAATTCACTCCTTATACACATATCTTGAATATCTAACCAAGCTTTGACCGTGTCCGTCGACTTTCCATCTATACTCAACAATGTGCCAACCAGAGCATCACAAATGTTCTTTTCAATATGCATATCATCCAGATTATGCCTCAACTTCAAGTATGACCAATACTCTAACTCAAAGAAAATTGACTTTTAACCCAATTCGTATCACCAACTGATCGTCTTCTTTTACTGGTTACCTAGGATCTTTACCAAAGGTCACTTCAGACATCGCATCTAACTGAATTAAAATCTGACTACCACTAAAAGTTCGTGGCGGACCTTCACTTTCAAACTTCTCGTTGAAGCTCTTATTTTTACGCCACGAGTGCTTATCGTGTAGAAATCAACGATGGTCTGCGTAACATATTTTACTATGCAATCTTTGACTCATAGTATCTTCAAGATATACAGGACATGCATTATAACCCTTAGTACTCCACCCAAACATTGTCCCATATGCTGGGAAGTCATGAATTGTCCACATAATAATAGCATGTAATCAAAATATTTGTTCAGTAGTTGCATCATATGCTTCTATCCCCTCACTCCATAACTCCATCAATTCATTGATTAAAGGACACAAGTACACATCTATCTCTTTTTCAGGTGCCTTAGGCCCAAGAATTAAAAGAGACATAATCATGTACGATGGTTTCATCATTTTCCATGAGGGCAAATTATACAGCATAAGTAAAAGTGGCCACATACTGTAAGCATTTGGCATGTTTTCAAACGAATTAAAACTATTAATTGCCAAGCCCAAACGAACATTTCTAGGATCATCTGCAAATATTTCATATAATTTGTCAAACTCTTTCCACACTTCAGCATCAGTTGGGTGTCTCAGTACTCCATCTGTTTTAACCATTTTTTCTTTATGCCATCTCATATATCTTGCTATATGGTTAGACAAAAACAACCGCTTCAGTCTTGGCTTCAAAGGAAAATATCGAAGAACTTTTTGAGGGATTTTTTTATTATTCGCCTCATCATACTTAAATCGAGGTTTCTTACACGTCAGACATGTATCTTTGCCCTCGTGTTCATCCCAAAATAAGATACAATTATTTTTACAAGCATGTATAGATTCATATCCCAACCCTAACTTTCTTAACATTTTCTTAGCTTCATAATGAGAGTTTGAAATTGCATTCGGTTTCGAAAATGCTTCTCGCAACAATTGAAGCAACATATTAAATTATTTATTTCTCTAACCATTCAACACCTTCACATGCACTAATTTCACTAAGAAACTAAATGCAGAAAAATTAGTACAGCCGGAATATAACTCTCGATGTGCTTTTTCAAACATTGATATATAACTTTCTCCCAACTCCTCTACAGATGGGTTCTCATTATTATCCTCCTGTCGAACCCCACTACTAACAACAACTTCAGCATCCCTTAAGTCATTTAACATGTCAAAGAAATTATCATCTTTTTCATCGTCACTGACATGTTCAACTTCATTGACGGGATCCATATCTACAATTGGTGTAGTAACTTCTCCATGAAAAGTCCATACTTTATATAATTTAGAAATTCTCCATCTATAAAGATATCCTCGAACGTAATCCAAATTAAATTTTTATAAATTTTCACACATTCGACAAGGATAACGAATTTTTGATAACCCAAAGGTTGACATATAATTCTTTGCTACGTCCAAAAAATTATTTAAACTATTTATGTATTTTGGAGCCACTCGATTCTGATTCATTATCTAATTTCGATCCATAATTTTACGACCTGTTGATGATAATAATTAGATAATTGATTTGAAAGCATTCATGTTCATTAATGGCATGCATTGCTCCCACTTCTCCTTTCACTCTTTGGTAAGGACCATATCCCATTCAGGAACGTGCACTTATTTGTGGTTTTATAAGTATGACCACTTTATTTCATGTACGTAAAAATTTTGGCAGCATCTCCCCATATTTCTCCAAGTACATATATTACAATGTACCTGAAGAAAAAAGGGAGATACGAACTAAAATAGTTAATCACGTACACGAGACAAATAACATACTAATAGAACCACAATTAAATACACGTTCTCAAACTATCCAAATTGAACAATTTAGAATTTAACATCAAATTTTAAAATCATTCAAAATTTTAAAATTTTTTGATGGGTCTAAAAATTGTGAATGCATATGCATAGAAAGTGAAAATTAATTTATATGATGAAATGTGATATTTTGTATTCTAATTCGCATATAGAGAATACTCCACTTTTTACTCCAATTTTTTTTTTTATTTCTTCGAAAGGTGTATCTATTTAGACATTGCTACTCCCTTTTAACTCTATAGAAAGTGATTTCATAAGCCACAAAACATAACCCGAAAGAAAAAAGAAAAAACAGAAAATAAACACAAAAATTATTTATGTTCTTATGTTCAAGCCACTTCCGAGTTCTTAAATTAATAGGTACATAGAATTATAAAAAGTATCCAAATATCCTTAATTTAATAAATAACCTCCAATATAGCAACACATATAGACTGGAAATTAAAATAAATGAGTTGAAAATGGTACCGACGATGCTACTGCAAGGCATAGGTACTGCGGTTGACTGACGATATCAAACCTCAATGATACATGTAACTCATGATACAAGTAACTAAATCTGAAATTGATTCAGGTAAAAAATTCAGATTAAAGGACCAGATTAGGTTTGAAATCCAAGTCTAACTATACCTAATTAGATATATTATTAAGTAAAATATTTTTATATTATCACTAACTCCTAGTTAATCACCAAACATAGCAATTACAACAACAAAGTGTTAACCTAGTCCTGATTGACAATTTGCTTAATTAAGGTGTCAAATTTAGTATAATCCATGAAAGATTAGAAAAGGCATGACATTGCTTCTTTCATTTAATCCTTTTTTCATTTAGCATTTCCTCCAGTTCTTACCTCCCCGTGGCCCTGTATTCACTCTACATTTTCTTCCATATTCCTCCCTGATGAAAATGCCAAGATAATGACTTTTCTGCTAATGCTAGTTTGTACAATTCTTTGAGTGCTTTTGTAGTTTCTCATTTTCTAGAGACATACTTTAATCTAATTGCAATATAAAACTGATTATGTCTCTGAATGAATCTGAACCTATTCATTCTACACCAATCAATTAATCATGAATTCATATTGTTGGCTATGTCAATTTTTTTGTAGGCAACACAGAATATCAAAATCAAGAAGGCAAGAAACTAATTTTTACCTTAAATAAGAGTATGAAGCTTCAAATTAATCAAAGAACGACACTTTGTCAGCGACTGAGAGCTGGGCCGCCGGATGTAGCAGTTGGTGGCGTCAGTGACGTTGAGTAGCAAGGGGCCACTGGCGATGTCGAGTAGCGAGGGGCACCGGCAAAGTGATGGACAAACACGGACGTGAGGGTGGCATGGTAGACAGAGACGATGGTGACGGCGGTGATGGTGGATGAATGAATTCCAGCGGGAGAAAGAAGAAACAGAGAAATGGAGAATTTCAGAAAATGGGAGGGAAGCCGATTTCGGTCAATTAAGCCCTACAAATTAGCGACGAAATAAGCTAATCTCGTCGCTAACATATTTAGTTAGCGACGAGTTTAAATACTTCGTCGCTAAGATTTGTGTCGCTATTTCCCCTTTTTTTTTTTGTAGTGACTGATGTTGCAATATGTGATGAATTGTTGATGATTTTGAATTATTAACCAGCATGTTATTTTCTGGGGGAACTTATAGAAGTTTTGACAAAAATGCCAAAGAGGGATAATGTTAATACTCAATATCCAATTGTTGGCATTTCTACATACTGCACATCAGATAGTGTTGCATGTGGTGTTGCAACATTTATAATATAGAATTTAATTAATTATTTATTTAAATTAATTATATTTAATCTGTAGAGATTTTCAAGATATTCAAGATACTTATCTAAAGTATTATTTGAAATTAGATTGAAGAAAAATGTGCGGAAATAGAGGAGATGCCAGATTTGGTTTAATAAGAAAAGAGAAGATCTTGGTAGATTTTCAAGATAAAGCAACAAATCAAGATATGTGTAGATAAACAGTATTATGGCACGAGTGATTCAAATTGAGGGTAGTCAACTCACATACATTTTTCGAGAAATATGAAAATTTTTAGGAGAAGAACGAATCAACTATCTAAATGAGTTCAGAGTTAATAGTGTTGATCAAGTCTAGAGGGTCTCGCAAAAATATCTAATTAACGAAATACAAAAAATAACATCAATTTAAGGGGAGTTTTTTAATTGCTTTAAGTCTATATATTGTATTCTGTAATTGACATTAATTAGTGAGTTTTTCTTTCTTTGGATATGGCCTTGTACAGTATGATATTCATATCCAAAGCACATTAAAAATTGGTGTGTATTTTACATTTTCATCACATGTTCCAATTTGATATTACAACACTTAATACAATATTGATTAATCAAATTAAACTACTAAAAGTGAAAACAGATTATATCAGAATTAATTCAAAAGGGTTAGTGTCTTTACCGTCAAATCCCCTTAAATGCTCCATATATTCACACTTTTAAATATGGGAAAGAGAAAGAAAAACAAAAGGACTGATTTAAACTTTATTTGTGAAAATGGGCCGGCGCTGAAGAATAATTTTTGTTGGAATTTTGGAAACTTAAGAGAGGTTAGTTACACGTTACACTTTTCTGTTAGGCCATAGTCCCACGTGTTCCACGTGACAATGCTATTTGATATTGATCCTAACATTGTACTAATAAGAGTCATACAAACTTCTTTTTGGAGAATTTCACTTTGCCCCCATATGCTTTGCACTTTGGCCCCGTCAAACTATAAAAGCATACGTACTGTCCCCTTCCAACTAAGAAAGTATAATTTATTTTCTAATTTCATTCATCTTTTCAATATATTTGAAAAAATATTGAAGTTAGAAATTTTAAATTCATTTTTCCCTTAACAATGTAAAGCAATTTATATAAACTGAATCAATTATAAAATGACATATTTGAATTTTATATTTTGTTTGCTCTATAAAATAATAATTTTCATTAATAAACGAGGCTCATTCTTGATTTTTAATTTACTTTTCAACATATGTAATCTCGTTCTTAATTTTATTCATTTTTTCTCAAGTTGCATGAACTTTCTATCCATGTGCATCTTTCTCTTCTTTTCATTATATTTCGCCATTTGTTTATGATGCAGAATCAAGGTATAACATGTTCAAGAATATTTCTCTTAAAGTCAAGTCAAAATGGCATTTTAGGTTCATGTGGGGTGGTAAATGTGAACCCAAAATCAGAGGGCTTTGTTTATTATCTACCTAAGCATGCAACTTGATAAAAGTTTCCAATTAAAAAAGTTATAATCATAATTAATTAAGGAAATTAAAATGGTTTAGTTGGAAAATCACCTCACACTTTGTCTTATTTGACACTTTTCTTGGCAGTTCTTGAGGGTCAATGGCGGCTGCTGATACAGAAACTTATACACATGATATAACTAAAAGTAAAAAAATCAGAAATAATGCACCTGCTCTTTTGATTTATTTATTATATATATAAGAAGCAGCCTTTAAGAATCATATTTATAATTTATTTATTAAATATAAGAAGCCTCCTTTAAGAATCATTTTTGTTTAATTTGTTATTAAATATAAGAAGCAGCCTATAGAATTATAATTAAAATAAATCTTGTTCTTTATTTCAAGATTTCTTTTGCATTGTTTTTTCTTAATTTGTTCTTGGTCGGGCTATCGATTTATTTATTAAATTCATTATTTGTATTGTTTTTAATTTTCTAAACAACGTCTTGCTTTTAAAATGATTTCTCTTTTCCAATAAATTAGATTAATAATCACAAGTTGAAAAATTTATAACTCAAGATTTGTGACTACACTGTTTTTGTAGTTTGGTTATTATTATTATGTTAACCAATTATAAAGTAAATATAAACACTCGCACAATGGATGAATTCGGGTTTAAGAGACTTTGTTTGGGTGCAAATAAGATAGATACCATAGAAATGAGACACAATTGTAAAACTTCATTAACAAGTAATATATGTTTTAGTTTCTAATTCATAATGATGAACATATTAAAGTCATTTGAAAATCAAAGTTAATAAATTTCTTGAATTATAAAATAATATATGTATGTCAGTGATTTACCTAAACCCAAATTCTTTTATTTGCAGGAAAAATGTAGTTTCAATCATTTTTTTTATAAATGCAAGCTTCATGTCCCCAATTGCACGACGATAACAATATAATCTCTATTTCCCAATGTTATAACTCTTATTTGTTTTAGTATGAAAACATAGATGAAAATTAAAAAATAATATCTTTTGTACTTATTATATAATTGCTCCAAAAAAAATAACAATTTAAATTCGGTGGCATCAGACTATTGTTAAAAAAATATTTTTTTTGTAAAAAAAATAAAATCTTATTCTAAAAAAATTAAAAAATAAATAAAAACTATAAGTTCAATACACTAGCAAAATCTGAGGATAAAATACGTTGTACTCTCTTTAACTATACTCATGGTAGCAACCACCTCCCTAAATTAATAAATATAACACTTATCTTTTAAATTAATAAATATAACATTATCACCCTATACTAAATATTTGGACAAAGTTGTCCTTATGCCTCATGAATTTATATAGTTCTCAATATATTTAAGCATTTTGCATCCTAAAGTAAATTTTAAATTCTTTCTCAATTAGAGAATTTATTTTTTAATTGTAGTATAGGAAAAATAATTAATAACCTAAGGCATTAAAATTTCAAAAAACTATAGTAATAAACATGAGTATATGTTATAAACAAAAAAAATAATTTATTTATTTGAATTCAAAATAAAGTTATGAACTGTCTAATCTAAACGAATTTCAATTGTTTTGGATAAAAATGAATAAATATACCTCCATTGCTCCTTAGATATATATTTTTTTAAGTTTGAATAAAGATATATTTCAATAAATTTTGGACTCGTTTGAATGGAAATGCATAATTATTTTTTAATTTATATATATATATATATATATATATATATATATATATCTAAATTAAGTCTACAGAAATATATTCATTCATCTTTACCTAAAAGAGTCCAAAATACGTTAGATTAAATATTTAATATTTATAATATTAAATATTAAATATTTAACATCTTTTGTGTACTTATTGCATTTATTTATTACTTTAATTTTTAAAAAAATTCAATTACTTAACTTAAGTTACTAATTATTTTTTCTAATATATTGATTAAAATATTATATCTACTTAAAAAAAAACTAAAGTTTAATTAAGGGTCAAAGATGGTGAAATTTTAGTGTGGATTATATAAATTGATATGATATAAGGACAATTTTATTCAAAAATTTAATTTAAAGGGATAAGTGTATATTTATTAATTTATATATCATTTGTGACTATAGGTATAGTAAAGGATGTATCATATATTTTACCCCATTTTAATTAGAATGGATATACATTACATTTGTTAGTTCAGAAAAATACTTACCAACGTAGCTATAGTTCAAAAGTTATAATCTATTTTACTCAAATTTCTTGAAGGGGATGAAAGAGGAAGGAAAAGACATGGCCGAATTACACCGAAAGACGTAGCTGTCACATTGTCGTCTACAGTTTGTGTGTGTCTTTGTCTCGTGTCTATATAAACCGTTAATGCATCAATTCCTAACTCCTGCAATTGAAGATACGTAAACCACCAAACCCACTTTTGTCAAAACACACACACACACATATCTTCCAACATATCAACATATACATACATACTTATATATATATATATATATATATATATATATATATAGAGAGAGAGAGAGAGAGAGAGAGAGAGAGAGAGAGAGAGAGATTTTACACAGTATAGTATATGGTTGGAGATACAGAGATGAGGAGCGGAATAATGGAGGTGACGGTGGTGGGCGCTCGAGGACTCAAAAACACTGAATTCTTTGGTATGTTTACATACATACATATATATATGGTTACACTGTTTTACTCATATATATATATATATATACACACGCAATATGATTTCTTCAAGCTTGATAATATTCATCCATGTGGAATAATATTGAGCCTCCCTCTAAAGTCGACCAACCCAAGGAGAAAACTAAGAAAACAAGCTGGAAATAGTTGGGTCAAATCCAATTAAATCAGTACAGTTATTTTTAATTGACTTTTTTTTTTCTAAGTTATGTAGTAAACACAATTTACTTATTATGTTATTTGGATTCGATTGAACCGATTGGGTTGGAACACCATCATCCGCCAATATTATGGCTAAGTACATGTATTAATTTTAATGTTCTTTTACATAATATCTTACTGATAACGAAATAGAAACAATGAAAGAAATGAAATTAATGTATACTCTTCTTTGTACTTTGAATTTGGTCTCTACTTGTTCCTCCTTTCTCATGAGCAGGTTAAGATTGGTAATTGCTCCTTCCTCTTTCAAACTACCTTTAGTAAAATTTGCCCTCCATCCGACTCCCAAATATGAAGGAAAATAATGTATACTTTTTGATCGATCAACGGCACAAATCTATAATTTTGAGATGGAATAATTATTTAATTTTGTTTGGTATAATATATTTACTTTTACTTTTTTTTTAAAAAAAATTGAACATGGATCAATTGCATTCGAATTTGTTGTATTCAGGCTTTGAATTACAGTTGGCCTGGTTTGCTTTGATAAAAACGTGACTGAGTCTTGTTTGCTTGGATTAACACGTAATTGGGGTTTCAGGCCAACGGGGTCAACTTAGATTATTCTCTATTTAATTTCTTCCATTTATTTAGTCAATTTGAGGAGGTTCTGGAGAGGACAACCTCGAACATGAGACCAAGTCAACGATTGACCCAATGGCTGCTTTGACTAATTAATTAATTCATGATTGCATTGTTATTGGAAAAAAATTGTATATAAGCTGTGTAATTTATATATATATATATTTCATGGTGCAGGAAAGATAGACCCATACGTTGTGATTCAATACAAAAATCAAGAGCAAAAGAGCAGTACGGGTCGACGTAAAACTTCTAAATTTCGCATGAAGTGCTGTTTGTGTCTGCGGGGTGAGATTCTCTCTAAGTTTCAACGTCTTCTTTTAGTTAAGAACTTCCTTTATTCCAAAGTTAATGCTCCCTAAAATTATTGTTCAGCATATGGTTAAATTTTTAGTATACACAAATCTTATATTTTAGTATTTGTTATATTATTCAATGTAACCTAATTAGATTTAAAAAAGATTAAATTATTGTTTATTGTAATTAGAAAAATTATTAAACTGACCGATCAACAACCCAACAAACATATAATTTTAGGATATAGGGAGTATTTTTTGTGATCAAATTGACATTATGTTTGGATTTGTTTCCACTATTACACTGAAAAAATATTTTTGAGAAGATTTTTTCACGTAATGTGTTTGAATAAGTAAGGTGCAAAGTTCGATAATTGACAGATTTGTTGATATTTTAATTTTAAAAAATATTATAAAACATATATTTGAAATTATTCCAAATCAAGTACATTTTCATTTTGGGAAAACATATGTTGGGGAAATGATCCAAGATAGCTTGACAGTGTTCTTAATTCCAGTTATAGTTTAAATCAGAACATATATTGTTCTAGAGAAAAAGTCAAACATATACACGAAAGTAAAACTTGGAAAAGAAAGAGGGTTAAATTCTTAAACAAAGTTATGGCGGCCACCATTGAGTTGGGTATATATACCATATCTAGTGTAAAAAATACTTATAAGGTATAGTAATGCAATTAAGAATTTTCGAGTGAAAAAAAAAAATTGAGGGATGCTTCACATTTAAGATGAGAGTAATATAAATTTATGTGAGATCATTTTTTTTTAAATTTAATGTATTTTCTGCATTATTAAAATTATATTTATTTATTTGTTTATTTATTTTGAATTTAATTAAAGCTTAATTTATTTAATAAAATATTAAATAAGATTTGAGATCAAATTAATTAACATTTAATTGTAAAGGGGGTATTATGAGACTTTTTTTTGTTTTATATTTTATAATATAAAATTTTTCTTTCATAAATAAATTACTACATATTAAAATTACATTAGTTAATCTGTTTGACCTACTCATGCACATCTTATATAATATAAATATTTATACATTTATTTACTTATTAAAGGAATATATATAAAATGGTAGTATATTAATATATGTTACATATTTTTATAAAAAAATTAATGTTTCTTGTCTATGCTATTAAAATTATATTTTTCTATTTATTTATTTTAGATTTAATTGTAGGTTTATTTTTTTAATTAAATTGGTGTTAAGTAAAATATGAGATCAAATTAATCAACATTTAATTATATATGGGGCAAAGTACCATACAGTTTGTGATAGAAAGGGCAAGGTGGATTTAACATTTTAATTAGCTCAATGGTATTTTTGTCCATCAATATAATTTCTATTGGTTTAGGAGGATATTTAAAGTTTTTTTAGTAGAACGAGGTATTTGATGCAAAATCAATAATATAAGGAGTTAAAGTATATTTAACCCTAAATTGTTTGATTTTTTTTTTCTTTCTTTGCATTATAATTGCAATAACAACCACACAAATTGTTGTATACTATATGATGATAAGTATAACACATTTGGATTCGACAAGTTTGAGTCTCCATGATTGCAGAAGTATAATATTAAGTCAAAGTAACAAGTCGAGATGGGAATGAATGTATGCAGGGCAAGGCAGCAGGCCAGTGTGGAACGAGAAGTTCAAATTTAAGATAGAGTATCCCGATGGGGATGAGCAACACAAGCTCTTTATCAAAATTATGGACCATGACACATTCACCGATGATGACTATCTTGGCCAAGCCATGTAAGTCCAAACACATAATATTATTATTAAAATTTTCATATGAACTGGGTGTGAAAATACTCTATGATGCTGACTTAATGTTAATTTATAACTGTTTAATGTTCTTACATTCGATCTATATATATATTTTTATTATTACTGTACATACAATCTTACAATCTTGATATGTTTTTTATTTTTCGTGGAAAAGATAAGGATGATTTCTTGAAAAGTTCATCATAGGATCACACAAGAAAACCATTTGACGTAGAATGCCTTATTTATATTGGTCATAAATTAAACAAGGGAGTTAAGTTACACTGAGGAATCAATATTTGAGATGCAAAAATTGGTGTAAGTCTGGGTTTCTTGTGAGCCTATTATAGTCAGTAAGTTATAGTTTGAATTTTCATGTCAATCCAGTTTTAACCATAAAATAATCTAATCGAACTGCCCTCATTGTTTGGTTTCATTTTTATTTTTAACTATTTGGAAATATAAAATACGGTTGTTTTACCCTAATCTTTTGGAAATGACTTAGAAAAGCAACCCTCCTTTTATTGTTTACTTCATTTATTACCTTCTCTTTCCTCATTAAATGAGACTTGAGGTAAACTGTGATTAACAAATTATTCTGTCCACTCAATATTTTCATAATATTTTTTTATTTTCAAACAATTTAAAAAATTGTGATATTCAAATCCCAAAACCGTATACCAAAAATTATGAAATTTATAATCACATCAACTAATCAAAATCATATTTTTTTTCAAACAAAATCAATAATTAAAAAAACACACACACATGAAAAGCAAAAATTAAAAAATGAGAACGAAAATAAAGCCAAAGAGGCTCATGTTTAAGTCGACTCAACCATTTCAACAATAAAACTTTTGAGAGCCAATGATTAATTCTTGTTTTAACGTTTATTTCTAATTTTAATGTTTATTTTTCTTTTTTAATTGTCTTTTTTCATTGCCAAATGTATGCTAATTAACTTGTTACAAAACCAAACTGCAGCATCTATTTGAAGGAACTATTTGAACAAGGGTTGGAGAATGGCAGGGCTGAACTTCATACTCAAAAGTATAGGGTTGTTTCAAGCAATAAAACTTACCATGGTGAAATTCAAGTGGGAATCACTTTTACTGCAAATGTAAGTTTTGCCCTCAACCTTTATCAAACCAAGATAATTAAATTGTTTCAAATGAAATCACATAAAGTTGGTATCAATATATAGAGATAACAACATGGCCATGGCAATTTCTTCCAAAAAAGACATCAAAATAGTTAGATTTATAATTTATTCTTTTTCCTAAAGATAATTAATTTATCTGGTACAGGGAGAAACTGATCAGAAAGAACATGGTGGATGGAAGGAAAGTCAAAGCTAGTTGTTGTTAGGCTCTCAGCTACTTGCTACTAGTCTATAATATGTGTTTTGAGTATGTTATTGTGATTTAGTGAAGACCCCAAGATTGTACACTCTGTAATTTAAGGAATTTATTCAAAATTTGTTATTTTGAATTAAGATGTAATCAGCAAACATTTTCTTCAACCATTCCATTTTGCATCTTTGAAGTAATTTGTAGAGTTATAAACACTAGTATTTATATGTTATGATGGCCATTTTCCTTGCATGTTAACACACAGTATAATATAAACACACCATTTATAGCACTTTTTTTTTTTAGCTCGGACAGTTTAAAAATCTTTAATTTTAGAATATTTTTAACTAAAAAACAAAAACAAAATATTATTTTATTAGAAAATACCAAATAAAAGTGGTTTGAGCATGCCTTTCTTGATACTAAACAAAAATATGAAATATCAACAAAGACATTATATTACATGAAGACCAAATATCTTAAAAAATATCTAATCTAATTATTTTATGTAGCATAGAATGTGTCAGTTAAGAAATATTTGCTAAAAGTCATAATTTAAATATTACCTAATTTGATAGTTGACATTAAGAGTCTATTCCACCATGAATCAATATTAATTCATCTTAGGGAAGATGCTTTTATGGTTCATCATTTACATAACAATATGATAAAACTAAAATATTAATTTTCCATCAAGGTCATCTCATGGTGACGGGTCAAGTCCAAATTAATTGGATCATATTATGATAGGTCAAGTTCAAATGAATTAGTCTAAACAATATGGGCAAAAAAAATGGTCGAGAGATTAAAGATCAAAAGAAAAATTTTTCAATGGGTTGGAGGCCCGATAGTTCTTAAAAATTTTATTTTTCACTATAAATACCCTCATATTTTCATAATTGAAAGACACGCAAACGATTTAGCCTTAAGAACTCTCTAGTTTCTTGTTTACTTCACTTCTTCAGCTTACTGACTTGAATATTGAAGGGTTTTCGTCGGACAACCCCCAGCACCCCTAATGCTAGTTTGTGACACAGGTAGCAACTTACCCGATTCGTGATCAACCAGCTCTCCAACTCTATAGCTGTCTAGCTCGTCCATTCCATTAGGAGAAGGTGATCTTCGCATCATCTTTGGCACCGTCTGTGGGAACACTAACTGATCATTGAGAAATGCAGACCAGATCTAGATCAGTCTGAGAAGCTAGCGTCCAAGGAAGTGATCCCCTAGCAGGAGGAGCCCTAGAGTAAACAGTTGACCCTTTAACTCGAAATGTCCAAAACGATGGCGTCGCTCAACGACCGCCCCTTAACAATCCTATGAACCAATTCTCATCCTTTCAGGATGAACCAAGAGTCCACCTTACTGAAGGGGCTCTACGAAAGATGATCGAAGAAGCGAGTGCTAAGGCCACTACTAAAGCGATAGCTCTATTTGTTGCAGTCCATCATAGAGAGCGCTCCTTAGAAACCCCTCAAGGAAGCCACACGTCTACTCCTACTCCTGACCGAGATGATTCGAGGCCTGCAGCTCCGCCTCAAAGCAAGTTTTGCACTTCTCAGCTAGAATATAAGGCCAAGCAGCAAAATGATACCAAGGTAATACACACTATGCCGCCCACTCCACTAGCAGCGTCACATATTCATACCATCAACCAACTTACCCATCTTGAACACATACTTGTGTGGAGAATGCTACCCCGCTAGCAGTGCTCCCCTTGAAGTGCAGCCCTTTCTCTTCAGTTATCTTACTGAGTCCCTCCCAGTAGGGGTCAAAATAGCCAATTTGTCAGAGTATCACGGAACTGGTGATCCTCAAGAGCATCTAGACAGGTTTTACGCAAAGGCTGACCTATATGATTTAAGTGATACCGCCCTAGAGAAACAGTTACCAACTTTGAACAACTTACTCAACATTTTCTACACTAGTCCTTCATTAATCGAAAATAGCTGAAAACGGTGGCGTACTTGTTTTTGATTGCCCAGAAGAAGAGGGAGCCGCTCTGTAAATACGTTAAATATTTCATGGAACGTATTCATGAGGTCCCCCATATCAATCATGCGTTATTAGCAGGAATAATGCAACAAAACCTTCGCCATGGGAGATTTAAGGAATCTATTACTGGGAAACCTCCGGTGACACTTAAAGAGTTGTTGCAAAGAGCCAAAAAATACATTTGCATTGAAAAAATGACGAGACTAACAACTCCTAGAAAATAAAAACAACAAGATGAAGAAAGACCAAAAGGAAAGAAGGATGAAATAGGCTCTCCTCCTCCCAACACATGTACTAGGTTCACTCCCTCAATGCTTGATTATCTGAGATTTTGGTGTTGGCTGAGCAACATGGTTTGATCTAGCCACCTCGTCCATTGAGATAAAGTTCCAAGAGAGCAAAATCTGACAAGTATTGTCATTTTCATCGAGATAGAGGGCATACCACGGAAGATTGCTTTTATTTAAAGCAAGAGATCGAAAGACTGATCTGCAAGGGCTACCTAATTGAGTTCGTTGATAAAACCAGTAGCAGCCGCCGAGATCAACGCCGACATAATACTCTTAAGTAGTGAGAACAATACAGAGAGCAAACTAAAGGTAATGATCAAGGACACCAAAGTAGAGAATGAGAAGAGAATTTACCTACGGCTGGGGTGATAGCAGTCATCTATGGAGGACCAGCAAACGGGGACTCATCAAATGATAGGAGAGCAATGTTACGTGCCACAAGCTGTATCAATTCTTATACCAATTCTGATCATCCACCTGAACAAGTATATCAGCTAAAAACATCTACAGAAAAGCTGATATTTGGAGAATCCGACTTGGAGGGCAATGGGAGCAACACAATGATGCCTTGGTTATCTCTGCAACTCTCTCCAACATTTGGGTAAAGAATATTTTAGTTGATAGTGGGAGCTTTGCCGACATAATTTTCTATGATGTGTTCTTAAAACTAGGCATTGAAAATGCTCAATTGAGCCCAGTGAACACCCCATTAACAGGATTTGGAGGTGAAGTAGTGGAGGCATTACGGAAGATTGCTCTCCCTTTCTCTTTGGATCATACCCTAGAAGAGTAACAAAGATGGTGAAATTCCTAATGGTCAATGCCCCTTCAGCGTATAACAAGATCCTTGGGAGGCCTAGCTTGAATTTATTCTATGTCATAGCCTCTACCTACCATATAAAGATAAAATTTTCTCCTAGTGAGGGGATTGGTGAGGCCAGTAGAGATCAGTGGATGGCTAGAGAATGCTACGCAAATACTTTATGAAAACATCTACAAATTTGAAGTGACAAGGAGGTGGTGATGACCTCCCTAAGAAGGAAAAAAGAAAGCTTGTGCATTCCATCGATGAGGAGTTAAATATGGGAATAAGAAGTTCGAGAATATGAAATTGAAAGCTATTTAGAAATTAAAGATAGTTGAACTGCTCCACGAAAACCCCCAAAGACAACCAAGATTGGAATTGGATTCGAGCCAGAGGTAGAAGAGCACCTGTCAGCCTTTCTTAGACATAACATTGATGTATTTGCTTGGAGCATGGAGGAACTAGTGGGAATATCATAGAGTTATCACTTCACCAGCTGAATGTTAAATCAAACATGAAGCCGACCAAATAAAAGAAAAGAACCTTTGGCCTTGAAAGATCTCAACATATTAAAGAGGAAGTCAATAAGTTATTAGCAGCAAAGTATATATGTCCAGTCCAATATCCAGAGTGGTTAGCCAATGTAGTCCTCACACCCAAATCAGGAGGCAAGTGGCATCTTTGCATAAATTTTACAGATCTGAACAAGGCTTGCCCAAAAGATCCGTTCCCATTTCCATGTATAGATAGGTTGGTAGACTCCACTTCAGGGTGTGAACTGTTGAGTTTCCTTGATGCATATCAAGGATATAATCAAATCAGAGTGACCCCCAAAGATCAAGAGATGACGAGCTTTGTAACGGACCAGGGGATATATTGTTATCGGGTGATGCCCTTTCGGTTGAAGAATGTTGGAGCTACATATCAATGTTTAGTCAATAGCATGTTCACTTGTTTGATCGGCCACAACATGGAAGTATACATCGATGACATGTTGGTCAAGAACAAGCAGGCATGCAACCATGTGACAGACTTGAAAGAATGCTTCAACATTCTGCGAGCATACCAGATGAAGCTAAATTCTGCAAAGTGCATATTTGGCAAACGAGGAGAGAAATTTTGGGGATATATGATATCTGAAAGAGGCATAGAAGTAAACCCAGAAAAGATTGAAGCTATTTTGAACATGCCCCCTCCATGACATAACAAACACATACAACAGCTGATTGGAAGACTCGCAGCCTTGAATCACTTCATTTCAAGATCGATAGATAAAGGACTCTCATTCTTTAAGGTCCTCTATGAAGGGAAGGACTTCAAATGGACAAAAGAATGTCAGCAAGCCTTTGATGCCCTGAAAAGATACTTGGTATCCCCTCTGCTACTTACCAAGCCAGAAGTAGAAGACATTATTTCTTTACTTAGCAGTAACGACTAAGGCGATTGGTGCCGTCTTAGTTCGAGAAGTCAGTCGAGTCCATCAACCAATCTACTACATCAGTAAGATCTTACAAGGTGCAGAACAAAGATACCCCAACATAGAGAAGCTAGACCTAGCTCTCATTACTGCTACAAGGAAGCTTCGCCCATATTTTCAATCTTATCCAGTGGTGTTGTTAACCAATCATTCCCTCAAGAAAGTGCTCTCAAAATCAGAAACATCGGGAAATATGGTCAAATGGGCAACTGAACTCAGCGAGCATGGAATCGAGTTTCGCCCTTACCCCGCAATAAAAGCTCAAGTCCTTGTTGATTTTGTGGTAGAAATGACAACTAATAATTACAGGATTTTATTGCTAATCTGAATTTGGACGAGACTATTTTTGTTAGCCCCTTATAGCTATAGGACCAATTTTACAATTTTTTCAAGTATAAATAATTAATAATTATGTTTACATTTCTAATTATTTGACTTAATGAAAAAAAAATAGAAAATGAGTTTTCTAGTTTTTTTTCCAATCTTAGCCAAGGCCTTCCAAGTTAAGAATAGTGGCAAACATAGGAGATATTCTATTCATCTATATAGGTAAGGGATTATTTATTGACCACTAATTAACCTCCATAATTGAATGTTGTGAAAAATATGTACACAAGAATGCAATACAATTGTTCTTCATGAATATGTCATTTCAGGTAGAATTTCTGAATAATGAAGTTCACCTAACCATGTTTAATCGAGCAAATACAAACCACTATACAACATGCTTGTACAAAGAACTATGGATGTGATTTCATATGTTGCATTGATGTGTAACACATATTTTAAGGAATGATTGCAGTGCATGTATGTCATTTTATCCTAAATAATAAATATTTAATTATGCATCTCCTAAATTAAATCCGACAACCAGGTAAAATTAAGCCACATAAATTCAATAACTAAAAAATATACAGTTGATTAATTTTTTATGATAAAATGAAGCATAAATCCTGCATTTTGTAAAATAAAGAATTTTGGTATGCATTTCCTAAAGTGAAGTATAGAGCATACTAAAATCCAGCTTCACAAATTCAAACATAACTTTTTGAAATAGTCACCGAGTATTGATGCTAAAATAATGTCTTGTTTAAGTTATTTCTAAAAATGATAATTTAATTATGCGTACCTGAAATTCATGTGGCCTATAGCTTGGCTAAACGAAGCCTCCAGGCTATTACAATGGCATTTACAATCGGCATTTCTTTCACATAAATATCCAAATACAATCTTGTAATTAACTTTTATATAGGAGTGTCCAAAATAAATAGAAGTCTGACTACTCACTATGCTCAAGAACACAAGCATGCCTGAGTATTTTAGAGAAATTCTAAAAGTATTATATAAATTCAAATCTCCCAAAAAATAGATTCTAAATTAGGTGAGTGAAAATCCAAAAACACAAGCATGCCCAAGGAAATAGCAAACTATAGACCTAAAAAAATCCACAAACATTTATTTATGTGAACATTAAACTCAACCATAATAGTATCGAGTCTTGACAAAATAAACAAAAAATAAAATCAAGAGTAAACATATATGAACCGAGGATTGGAAAAATTATTCCTTGAAGTAGATGAAGATTCACAAAGGCCCATGATTTCTACTATATTCCCTACAAATACAAATATACAAGTTGTAGTTAAGAGTTTCTCAGGAAAAAATTAAAGGCTCAATGAAAGAAATGCAATAGTTTAGGGAAGAAGAGTACATACACACAACTAGGGTTACGGGTAGCTGATATGTATCTGAATGGAGTGTTTTGGAGTTTAACTAGGGGGCATTCGTGTTAATAGAGGTGCCAAGGAGGTTAAATTGGTCATTTTTCGCTGCATCTAAAGAGCACATATGGAAGCTGATTTTCGATGGATCCAAGCCCCTTTACAAGGATTATGTAATAACATATTTTGGGTTATGATAGAAAGTCCACCAGCTGAACGATTATTTTGCGGGACAGGAATTTATCATAGGTCCAACTCAAAAACCCCAAACAATTGACCCGGATTGATTATATAATTTATTCAGCCTAATCCAATTCCCAAATATGGCCTTAGGGCTCATTTGGATCCACTGATTGGCCTGGAAAAACTATATAATCAAACTGGGTCAAACATTTGGGAAGCTAGAGATCAGTCCATGATGGACAATGGCCCCAGTAGATAATCAAACACTTGGAGAAATATTAATCCACACTTGACCCCTGATATTATACAATCCAACTAATAGACTCAAATCCATTAAAACTTGAAACTACATCTCTACCTTTGAAATTACTCCATAAATGTTCAATTTAACCATCTACCAACCTATAATAATATGATTACACTCATATAAAATCTCAGATTGCCCAAACTTGAAAATTCAGCCCCCAAAACCAAAATCTTGTAAGCCTTCTTCACTTCTTTCTTAGACATAGAATCGAAAATCAAAAAACTATATTTTCATTTTTGTAATAATTTCTGTGTTAACAAAAAAACAATTGATTTCTTCAAATGAAACAAGCACACCCCATCAATGGAAAAAATTACACACACAAAATGATTGTTTAAGTAGAATTGATTCAACAAAAATTTAGGCTTATAGAGAGAGAAGAAAAGGTTGCGGCCTATAAAAGTTCAAGCCTGAGTTCTTTATTTTGATCGGAGAAGTAATAGAGGAGATAATGGCTCTTAAGCTGCTTCGATAGAGTCGCTTTGTTCGGTTTTTGAATAAACATTCTGAAAAATAGTTTCTTGCTTTTGTCCCCCCTCTTTTCACCTTAATGAGAATATTTTTTGATAATAGTATAGAAATATTAATTTTATTATATTAAAAATGATATATTAGTAATTAGTGAGTAATATTATTTTCTTTCTATCTCATAGTTCAAATTGTGTTGAATTAAAAAATTATTATTTATTTTATTATGAACTCAATTATATATTAAATTCTATTGTTTGATTAATTAGTAACAATTAAACATTCTTGTTTATTTGTAATTTTGATAGCAACTAAATGTATTCAATTACAATTAATTAACTCTTAAAAAAATTATTATTGTTTGGATAAGGTGTGCATAAAATAAAAAATTAGATACACATGGAGAGGTGAATAAGCAGAAGAGGCTTTAGAAGTAAATTGGAAATGATTTGTTTTGTCTTTTGTTGAGGGCATCTTAGACTTTTGACCTTATGAAACTATGTAATCATTCAATAAAAACACGATTGTTAGTTTAGTTTGGATTTCAAAAATTTCAATCCTATATTCAAACATGTTTTTAAACTTATTTTATTATCAATGAACATGGTAATCCAACTCAATCAAATTAATCTTACTTATCTTGTCCACAAATCTAAACAAGACCTTATTATAACATAATCACAAGGATAATATTTTTGGTACATATCATTAGTTTAATTCATTTTTCAACCTTTCTTCATCTTGTTGTTTTCATTTTCTAGGAGTTGTTAGTCTTGTCATTTCTTTAATGCAAATGTATTTACTGGTTTTATCAACGAACTCAATTAGGTAGCCCTTGCAGATCAGTCTTACGATTTCTTGCTTTAAATGAAAGCAATCTTCCGTGGTATGCCCTCTATCTCGATGGAAATAACAATACTTGTCAGATTTTGCTCTCTTGGAACTTTCTCTCAATGGACGAGGTGGCTGGATTAAGCCATGTTGCTCAGCCAACACCAAAACCTCATATAATCGAGCATTAAGGGGAGCAAACCTAGTGTATGTGTTGGAATGAGAAGGGCGTCTTTCATTCTTCTTTCCTTTTGAATTCAGTTGAATTTATTTGATGTATTGTCATTTTGAAACTATGGTTACTCACTTGTCATTCGTAATGATTATATTTTGATAGATAGATCAGGATGTTGATATAGAACATCAACATGTATTTATGGTGGTAGAATAAATCGTGACGTTGATTAATTTTTTTTTCTTGGCATATATCCGTGAATACCAAGAAAGTGTGATGTCACGTGGTCATCGTCATTTGACACTTGGTAGGCAAATAGTTTACAGATTAACTCATCAAGTACCAAAACAAATAGAACACTTATGTGATCTTATAAACATTAATGATGAGACATGTATTAACAACATGCAAATGGATAAAAATACGTTTGCTCGCTTATGTTTCCTCCTTGAGAATGTAGATGGACTTGTCCATATAAGACACATCCAAATTAGTGAACAAGTGGCAATTTTCTTGATTGTTTTGGCCTATCACAAAAAGAACCAAGTTGTTAAGTTTGATTTTAAGTGATCTAGGTACACAATTAGCAATCGTTTCACTATTGTGCTTACAAAATTACTTAGGCTACATATACTCCTTGTTAACCCAGAGCCAGTCCAGGATGGATGCACAAACGAGAGGTGGAAATAGTTTAAGGTAACTGAATGTGTGTTACTACTATATTTACCTATTTTTTAATATATTTCCATTGCTATGTTAGCATTACATAAAGCATTAGAGTTTATGTTTTGTAATGTATATGGTTTGCCTAGGTGCATTAGATGGCACTTATATTAAAGTGAGAGTACATCAAACTGACAAAGCCCGATATAGGAACAAAAAAGGGGAATTTGTGGTTAATGGTGTTAGCGTATATGATGAAAACATAAAGTTTGTGTACATATTAAGTGGCTGGGAGGGTTCTGCTACAGATAGCAGAGTTTTACGAGATGCCATCAATAGACCAAATGGTTTGAGAGTTCCAAGTGGTATGAAAATATGTATCTAAATTCGACTTTCAATAGATACATGTTGATGTTCCATTTACCTTATCTTTTAAGAGGAACATTAAACATGATAATGTTTACAATCTATGTTAAAGGAAATTATTACCTATGTGATTGTGGGTATGCAAATGGTGTTGGTTTTCTAGTACCATACAGAGGTGTCAGATACCATCTGGATGAATAGGATGATGGGACCTCCGCACATCAAAACTATCGAGAATTGTTCAACTTGAAGCATGCTAAGTTGTGTAATAGTCATAGAGAGATCATTTGGTTTATTTAAGAGTAATTGCTATTATCCTATCAAGACCCAAAATTGCATAATTAGGGCATGTTGCTTACTCCATAATTTCATTTGTATTGCCATGGCCATTGACCTTTAGAGGCTGAACTTCTAGAATATATGCATGACCAGTGCAATGAAGATGATGATAATTTCGTTGAATAAGTTGAGTTATCTCAATTATGGACTACTTGGAGGGAGAATCTTACAATGGTTATATACGATCAGTGGAGAGGGGGGCATTAGTATAGGAATAATAATATATGCCATTTAATGTCCTCATTTTTTTGCAAGTATTAGACATATTCTCCATTATAGTCAATGTATGTTGGGATATTTTTTGTTCATTAGTGTTACAATTAATATGATGTATGGAATACAACATTTGGCATTAGCGTAGGAATTAGTTTTCTGAATATCTTTATGCTCAAATTATTAATGCATCCACATTATTATATCCTTGTTTGATAAGTTTTAATGGAAAATCTATATTGAATTGTAATATGTCTGCCCCAATATCCATGTACAACTGAACTTCCCAAGTTGTCTGTGATAAATATGAACCACATAACTCCAGTAAACTGGGAAATGTTTTAATATTTTTTTCCTTTTAATTAACTGTGATACATCAAAGAGGAGCAAGTGTTGGTTTTTGCATTGAAAGATGTCTTGGTTAGAGGTTGGAAATTCGATAATAGATTTAAGAGGGGATATTTTGGGATTTTGGAGTAGACTATGCTCCAAGCATTTTGATGAACAGACTTAAAAGTTGATCCCCACATCAATTTCAAAATCCATACGTGGAAGAAAAACTATGACTCTCTAAGTACAATGTTATCAAGATCAGGCTTTGGGTGGAACGATGCCGCTCATAGCCTCGTTGTACAATTTGATGAAGTTTGGGATAATTATATCAAGGTAAATTTTTGCCTTGCTAAACATCCTATTTTACTTATACTAAATCTAAAAATTATCATAACTATGACTGTATAGCTATGTTGTTGTGTATACAAATATGTTGTTTGTTGTATTATAATTTTTTTATTTCACCATCACAAATAGACAGTAATGCACATACCATGCGATACAAGTGTTGGCCGTATTATAAGGATTGGTATGACATATTCCGTAAGGATAAGGCAACGGGTGAAAATGCAAATGCATTTGCCGATGTCATTCAGGATTTGTTCACTGGTTCAAAAAGGAAACAACCTGATAAAGGGTTTGAAGAACGTGTGTCTGTTTTTGATTACAAGCTTTCATATAATCGACAAATTCACTCTAATCTCAACAATTTAGTGCATCCTCTCTGAACCACATAAAACTGGAAAAACACAAATAAAATGACCAACAAAGTCATAATACAAGGCACAAACAAAAAAAACTGCCATCATTTCTGTCTTTGCTTATATAAAGACAAATTGCCTTGTAAAAAGTATTAATTCGTTGTAACAAACTAGGAAAAACTTTCTCAAACGATTGCACATTTCTAGATCACACCAAATGAAGAAGTATTTATTTGACTACATGTAACACAACCACTCATTATAAAGGTAACAACATTCAAATAGATATGGTTCATATTATAAATCGTACAAATGAAGTGTGTGAACTTACCACTCTTATAGAACATGACATAAATTGCCCTCCAGGGTTATTGTTAGTCCACAAAGTCTGCACTCTCAATTGGTAAGCTCATAGACAACATTTATGTTCTTCTCAAACACCCCATCTATATCGAGATGAGCTCGTGCTGGCCCGACTATTTTGCCCACTATTATAATTGTTACTCATTGCAAGAAACCTCTTCGAATCGTATACAAGTAAGTTGATTATACTAGATAAGGTGAAAAGTAATTACTTGGCAAAAGAAGATGGAAAGAAGCCCAACCACATACAATTGGACAAGAATATATGACAAATTCACTTTCACTCATATAAGAACAAATGATAATTGTATAAATGAACGTATTCCCTACAATAACCTGAATTAAAACATGATGACAATATATAATTCATTCAATTAAATTGCAGTTCTTGAATATATGTTTGATTGGCCAAATTTGGAGTCACTAATAGGTTTCATTAGCCAATGAAATTGATTTAACAATTTGAAAGAGTTTGAACTCAAAGTTGACAATTAGTCATTCCTTGGCCAATTAAAATTAATTCTACAAAGCACAATTTGGTAAACAAAGTATAAGAATTATATTAAGTGCTCAAAAATTACGCAGTTTATTAGTTTCATTAAAATGCAAACCTATTCATTTCAATTGCGTCGAATAATTGGAGTGTGTAATAGGTTTCATACCCATATGTGAAATAACAATTAGTAATATATTCTTATTTGATAGGAAATATTTCTCAAACCCTAACATCATTGAAATAGAAGTTATAAACCTCAACTGACAAATTAAATAAAAAAATTTATTTAAAATGCGTATTTGCTGATTTGGGGATTTCAACATACTAGAAAAGGGCAAATATATATTTGATGATTTGGAATATGTAGGAGCATCACAATAAAATTATGGAGTACGTGTAGCTCGATCTGATGACTAGAAACACAATGCGACGACAAAGGCTCCTATGGACTTCAACCTACCCAAATTGCACTTTATAAAGATTACAAAATTTCAGAGGTAGATATTTTGCAGACAAAATGCTAACCAATTTAGAACAAATTAAACAAAATGAAAAAAGTAGGTTTTCGTACAAAAACAACAATTATATTCTCAAAATTGTTTTCAACTACAAACCTGCTTCACCCGAAAAACATAATGGCTGCTAGAAATTTTGGAGATGCAGAAGAGCAGCGCACGGGTTTGGATGAAAAGCTGCCCAACTGGTTCTTGAAGAGGGTTCGTATTGGATGGAGAAGCCTAGCGTTTGCAACTGTGTATTGTTATTCCTATTTTGTTGCCTGATTTTTCTTATAAATGGGCAATTTGGACATTTTGGGTACTATTCTAAATAATCCCTATTGCCAAACAAATGATTATTAATATTACATAATTCTTCATATTACTAATAATACAATCCAAACATAAAATTTACAATTATTATAATATTCATAAATAGTGTGCGCCTACTCTTTTCAATCAGTCTTAACAATTACGTCAATATTCTCAATCTGGGCCTAAGAGAATAACTCAAAGCAAGAACCAACCATGCACAAGGTTATAATTGTACCTAAAGTATAAGTACTAATATTGCACTATCGTATTGTAGAAACTCTATTCGACAATATTTTATTTTCAACTATGAATTTCTAGGAGAGGTAGTTCAGTCTATGTATTCCGTTACAAGTACCCACATATATATTTTATTATCCCTACACTGATGCTCATGAAACGAGATATTCTCCTTGAGATATATATGATATATGCAAGTATTGTTGAATCATTGATATTCCATTTTAATGATTTTCAACTTGAAATAATTTAACATCGAAGTCATAAAAATATATTTTATGATCATCATCATATGAGCGATAATGTCCCTTAATTAGCTATGTATGATTCAGAGACTTCATCTAAATTTATAAAATAAATAAAGATGATAAAATGCCTATTTTATTGATATGATTGAAAAGAAATATTTATTATAAGAGTATAAAAGTCAATTTAATTAGCTTGTCAGACATTACTATAATAATGAGAAGGTCGTCTAGCTTTAAATCTCATCTACTTCACAAACAACGAACTTGATTCCTTCTTTTTCTTCAATCTTGGTGTGTTGATGAAAGATGGATGTATGAAATTGGTATGGATGTGGATGTTCCAAATATGAGTATGTATTCTTTTATGTGTATCTCGTGTACTGTATAGTTGTATTATTAACAGTGTATGGTGAGTGTTTTGGTGCTAAGTGTAATATCGAAGTGAAAGAGAACTTGGGAGAGTTTGAGTGTGGAAAATAAGTATGTGTAGAGTGTGTGAGGGCTTGTCCTTGTGTGTAAGAGTGTGTGGGAGTGTAAGCATTTAGTGTATGAATACTGTAGAGTAAGGTGCCTGCTGATGTTTCTAGTATGTGTATTGTGAAATTGAGACAAAAATTGTCCTTAGAAGAGGTTTGTCCCTAATGTACACCATAAAGGGAAAAATAGTATAACTACTAGAGAAAAGAAAAATATTTTCCCCATAGGGCTTCACTACCCTCTAAGGTTTTCTCTAAGGACTGCACAACCAAATAGAGGGTTGTATGGCCTTCTTCTTGATGAATTGTGACCTTTTAAGGGGAGACAGAGAGCAAGTTTTGGGGGTTCAACGTAGTGTGGTTCCTCAAGATTTACTCACGGCTCATGGCAAAAATAGACAATTTGGAGGGTCGCGTGGCCGGGTAGAGGCCACACACCTTCCATGTTAGTCCTTTCTTTTTTTGGATGAAATCCTATCATTTTCCTAGACTGAAAACTAGGTTTCTGTTGAAGGGTGGAGCCACCCTCTAGAGGGTCGTGCGGTGGTGGTCTCTTATTTTTTAGTTTTTTATGGAGTTTTTGTTTGGTGTGTTTGTGTTTGTTAGAGTAGGATGCCCAACGCCCTAATTAGATTGGGTGTATTATATTCTTTTGCTTTTGTAAAGACAATCTTATTGGAAATCATATTAATAAAAAGATATTTTATTTATCTTATGTCTTGCATTTTTTTATTTCTGCACATTAGATAAAGTCTTTAGACCAAATTTAGCTACAGGGCATGGTCGCGCATATGATGGCGATCATGGAATATGCCTCTAAGGCTTTGGTCTTAAATAAGTTTCGAGTCAAGAGCTTTTTGAGATGGGATATCAAATAGCTCAATAAGACTCGTATATATATTGCATGCTCCTGAGACGAGAATATCACATTCCATTGGCATTAGCATAGAGACGTAAGTGCATGTATGTGGGTGCTTATTAGAGAACAAGAACACCGAATATGGCCCGCAAGAAATTTTTAGTTGGAGGCTTTGCCCGTCGAAATAAGAATTTCTATGTTGCGATAGTATACGACTAGTCTTCACACTTGAGGCACGATGGTAGCCTTGTGTGCATCTTGCAACACTTTGATATATCTTCTGATTACTTGACAATCACAAAATGGGTATGTTGGGTGTTGCACTGGTGTGCATGGAGGTTTGTCAGTAGCCAACATAGAATTCGATACTTGTCTTTTTAAACAAGGAAATCTCCTGTGTTTTCATAGTTCGTGATTCAAATATCTTGGCCAAAGCAGTATGAATTATGATTCATCAAGAATCATTAGAACTTGAAATGAGATCACAATTATTGAATCATTTAGAGTTTCAACTTATAATCCATGCCTTAGATTCACTCAGGAGATTAGTTGTTCAAAGAACCGTACGTGTATGGTATTCGCAACTGAAATAGGTTTACTCGCTATTTCACCTAAAACTAGTTTGTCATGATTAATTGCTAGGTGTTATCATGGATAGTGAGGTTCTTGGAATTAAGGAGTTGATTCCAAGCGGATTAATTAATTAGAATAATTGTTATTCATAAGTTGCAAATATTGCAAACCCACTACTAACTTAGTAGTGAACCTAAGAGGGTCACATATCTTTATGGAAAGTAACATTTCTAATTTTAGATTTTATCCAATGGTTGAAAATTAATTAATTAAGGGTTCTATTTAATTTAATGGTTAAATTAAATTATTCAATTAAGTAATTGGATTATTTAATTGGACCTAATTTGATTAGAAAACCCAATTTGAGTAAATTAAATTAATCAATTGGATTGATTAAATTGGGATTGAATCAATTGAATTGATTTGGGGATTTTTGAGTTCAAACCCAAAATAAATATGGATCACTTAAGAAGCTCATTAAAGTATGAAGGGAATAAATTAAATAAATATGATTTATTAAATTAACATATTTATAGATAAACAAATATAAGTGACCAATTTTATGGGATAAAATAGGCCACTAAGATTTAATTTATGTATAAATATAATTATAGTATATATATATATATGATATATATCTATCTTGATATTATTTGAAGAGTTCAAATTAATATCAACAATGTATGTAGACAATTTTGATGATTAATGTAGTCTCAAATTGGTCCACATACAATAGGAGAAAGAAAAGAGAAGAATTCTTGGAAGATTTGGAATCCTTCCAAGATAAAATTTTGAAATAGTTCAAAATTAAAAAACTTTCCAAGAGTTGGAAAATGATTAAAATTTTCAGCCCTATATATATGAGGGATGAAAATTACATAATTAATTCAAAAAATTTGAGCAAAAATATTTTGTTTAAAATCTTCTATTTTTACTCTCAAAGAAAAGAAAAAAAAATCAGTTTCTTGTTATTCTCTTCATATTATTGTTTTAAAAACTTAAAGAATCAATCTTTATTGTTCTTGAAAATATACTCCGATTCTAGATTAGTAAACAATTAAAAGGATACTAGTAAATTCTTTTAATTAATGTTGCTCTTCCGTATTGTGGACCTGATAGAGGGGAAATACTTGGATCCCTGCGAGTTTTGATAGTCCAGGATAAGCAATTGATTGCTTCATTTCTACAACAACCGGAATACATGAAAGGTATAATTCGATTTTATATTTATTTATATATTTACTTGAATAAGCGCGATCGTTAAAATCGCTTTTGAATCAAAGGGTTAAATTTATGTTTGATAAAAATTTTAATTTTTCGCTGCGTATACTCCTGCGATTATAACAAACCCAACAGTGGTATCAGAGCTACGATTTCGCTTATTTAGTGAATTGTGAATTTATGAATACAAGTTTTCAAATTGTTTAAATTAATGTTAATTATGTAAAATTTGATTTTGCAAATTTTTAATTGGAATAATTTTAATTGCTTATTAAATTGTTTAAATATGAAAATAAAAAAAAATTGATGACGCGAGTGTCGGGTGTCAAATACCCGACGGCTGTGCGCGCCCGACAGGCAGCAGTGGCGCTACTCGTCGTGTCGTTCCGGGTCTTATTTTTTTATTACTTTTTTTATTTTCTAGAATATTAAAATTAAATATTAATTTTAATTATTTCTGAAAAATTGTTTTGCAAATAAAAATTATTTTTCAAGTAATTAAAAATTATACCAAGTTAAAAGAAAAATTGTGTTTAACAATTTGGTAAATTTACATATTTTGATAATTACATATGATGTTAATTATGAGCATATATGGGATGATCATGAGCCATTGGACCAATGTGATTGGTTTTATTTAATATTTTTAAGTTTTAAAATGGAGCCTGCGAGCCTCTTATTTTATTTATGTAAGTTAATTTATTTTCTGTAAAAAGAGTAGAATAGATGGTAAGATTTTTCTTTTTTCTTTGGAAGATGAAGGATAATAAAAAGAAGGCCCATGTTTGTATGGGATACAATTATGTAATAAAATAGATTTGATTCCATTTTATTACCCTTAGACTGGCCTTAGGTTCATTTTTAGCTCAAATGGACCGCATAAGACTGGTTAATGATCATCCATTTATTTAAGTATGTATTAGATACATGCTTAGAATTTTATTTAATGCTTTTATAGCTTGTGGAATGATATTATGATGTCATGCATTAAATAACCAACCTAATTTAAATTATGATGAGGTCTTGGATAAAATTAAACCCCACTTAATTTACCAAAATTAAGTAAAAGAATTTTTTGAAAATTCAATTTCAAACAAAAATGGACAAGTTAGGTAGGACCTATCGTTCCATGCCTACCATCAAAGATAGAGACATGACGACCGCTACCGCACTTGATCACTGACCATGAGTCGTGGGGTGGTCTTGTGTTGGAAAGCTGTGATCTTTACCAAGCATTGAGATGCTCGTGGGATGGAATCATCATTATATTGGCCATGAGTCATGGGACATCTTAATGCTCTATCTACACGAATGTTTGATGGGTATTGTTTGACATTAGTACCATATGGGCTCATAAAATTAGGGTATATGAGAAGATGTGAGGCAAAACAAACTTGAGGGTTGTATAGTGATACAATCGTCAAAGAGTTGACTACGATAAAAATATTTCATGGGCTCATAAAATTGGGGTGTGAAATATTTCCATTAGACCTCAAGGTCACTAGGAAATTTGATTTCCCGAAATTCCATTAGGGGTGATGGAATTCGAAAAAAATAGTGGGAGATATTTAGTATTAAAGACCTTATATTAAATGAATATGTTTTTCCCATAGTTTACTCATTTTCTGCTTCATGCATGTTTTGTAGATTATTCTACTAAAATGGCAAAGAATCCACTTGCAACAATACTTGAACAAAACAAATTAACTGGACCTAACTTTGTCGATTGGCTAAGAAACTTGAAAATAGTTCTTCAGTCGGAGAAGAGGGCATATGTCCTCGATACTGCGCCTCCTTCGGTACCATCAGAGGATATTACTTTAAGGATTATGTAGATTACTTACGTCATGTTGATGACAATTTGTAGGCTCGATGCTACATGCTGGCATCGATGTCAAATGAGTTGTAGAGGCAGAATGAGGATCAAGATACTGCTTATGGGATCCTCATTCACCTACAAGAGTTGTATGGTGAAAGAACTCGGCAGACGAGATATCAGATCTCAAAAGAGCTTTTCAAATGTCGTATGACTAAGGGCTCTTCAGTTCATGATTATGGATTGAAGATGATACCCCTTATTGAAAGGCTGGCGTTCCTTGGAGTCGTTATGGAGAACGAACTCTATATGGACCTTCTGCTGCAGTCTCTGCCTCCATCATTTGACACCTTTGTTGTCAACTTTAACATGCACAACATGGAGACTAGTCTCACTGATCTTGTGAACATGTTAAAGACGACTGAGTCCACCATGAAAAAGGACAAGCCGGTTCTACTTGTTGGATCTTCTTCTGGATCTAAGGCTAAAAAACCCAAGAAATGAAGGAAGAAAGGAAATGATTCCTCTAAACCCAACAAGCTGAAAGCTAAGGGCGGTGTGACAAGTGCCATTACTGCGGCAAACTAGGGCACTGGAAGAGGAATTGCGAGGAGTATCTTGCAAGCCTGAAGAGTTCAGGTATATATTTTGTTGAAGTTAACTTGTCGGTTAACAATACTTCTTGGATATTAGATACCAATTGTGGCTCACATATTTACAATGATTTGAAGATGATGGCAATAAGTAGAAAGCTAGATGATGGAGAGACAGTCCTTAGGATGAGAAATAGAGCAAGAGTTGCTGCATTAGCTATAGGGACCGTTAATCTGGCTTTAGAGAATAGTTATGTAATAGTTTTAAATAATTATCTTTTTATTCTGAATATTATTAAGAACATTATCTCTATTCCAATTTTGGATAGAGAAGGTTTTAGATTTACCATTGAGAATGGAAATTGTACCATTTTCAAACGTTCTGATTTTATATATTTTAGTTCTTTGACGAATTGTTTATATACTATTACTCCCCATAACTCCATTTTCACAATTCAACAAAATAAAAGAAAATTAGATAATCATAATTCAATGAGCCTGTGGCACGCAAGATTAGGACATATTTATGAGAAAATGATTAATAAATTGGCACAATTGCTTGATCTAACGAGAGAGCAAGAATTACTAACTTGTGAATCCTGCCTCAAAGGAAAGATGACCAAATCTTCATTTGTTGGACAAATGGAGTGAGCCAAGCATCTATTGAATTTGATCCATACAGATGTATGTGGGCCACAAAATGTTAGTGCCCGTGGAACTATAACTACTTCTTAACCTTTACCGATAACTTCTCTAAGTATGGTTATGTGTACCTTTTAAGGTATAAGTTTGAAGTATTTGAAAAGTTCAAAGAATTTAGAACTGAAGTAGAGAAACAAACTGGATTAAATATAAAAACTCTTCGATCTAATCGAGGAGGTGAATACTTAAGCACATAATTTTTTAGATTATCTAAAAGAGAATGGGATTCTCTCACAGTGGACTCCTCCTGCTACTCCCCAACTCAACGGAGTTGCGAAATGCAGGAATTGAACCTTATTGGACATGGTTCGATCTATAATGAGCTTCACTTTATCACATTTTTCATTTTAGGGCTATGCCTTAGGAACAACGACATACCTATTAAATAGGGTGCCATCCAAAGCCGTGCTTAAAACACCATATGAGATGTGGTATGAAAAGACACCTTCCTATAAATATCTTAGGGTATAGGGGTGTGCTGCTTATGTGAAGCAGTTAGTGGGAGATAAGTTGGATATGAGATCCAGTTTATGTAAGTTTGTGGGGTATCCAAAGGAGTCTATTGGATACTATTTCTATAATGCCACAGAACAAAGGGTGTTTGTTTCGAGAAATGCTACCTTTCTTGAAGAAGAATTTCTTTCAGATGGAAGTGGCAATGTCGTAGAACTTGAAGAGGTTCAAGAACCACAGAACACCCCAACTGACGCAGTAAATGGTACACTAGCTAATGCTGGACCCTCTAAGGCACAATCTCTCCGAAGATCCGAAAGGGTCTCAAGGGTACCTAAGAGGTACAACTTGTTATTAAAGAACAAAGAAGAGGGACTCCCCTTGGATAATGATCCAAGAAGCTATGGAGAGGCGGTGTCTAACATCGACTCGAAGAAGTGGCAAGAAGTTATGCAGTCCGAAATGGACTCTATGTACTCTAACAAGGTATGGACTTTGGTGGACCTACCATAAGGAATTGTTCATATTGGCTGCAAATGGGTCTACAAGCGGAAGCTTGGAGTAAATGGAGAGGTAGCGACCTATAAGGCACGATTGGTAGCAAAATGTTATACTCAGAAGCAAGGAATTGATTATGAGGAAACTTTTTCACCAATAGCGATGCTTAAATCATTCGGATACTGTTAGCCATATCAGCAAATTATGACTATGAGATATGGCAAATGGATGTGAAGACCGCTTCCCTTAATGGAAACATTAAAGAAGAAATCTATATGAAGCAGCCAGAAGGCTTCATATCCAGCGGGAGCGAGCAAAAGGTTTGCAAGCTCCAGAGATCCATTTATCTACAAGATAAAGTTTTTGAAATAGTTCAAAATTAAAAAACTTTCCAAGAGTTGGAAAATGATTAAAATTTTCAGCCCTATATATATGAGGGATGAAAATTACATAATTAATTCAAAAAATTTGAGCAAAAAATATTTTGTTTAAACTCTTCTATTTTTACTCTCAAAGAAAAGAAAAGAAAGAAAAAGAAAATCAATTTCTTGTTATTCTCTTCATATTATTGTTCCAAAAACTTAAAGAATCAATTTTTATTGTTATTGAAAATATACTCCGATTCTATATTAGTAAACAATTAAAAGGATACTAACGAATCCTTTTAATTGGTGTTACTCTTCCGTATTGTGGACCTGATAGAGGAGAGACACTTAGATCCTTGTGAGTTCTGATAGTTCAGGATAAGCAATTGATTGTTTCATTTCCTACAGTAACCAGAGTGCACGAAAGGTATAAATCCGATTTTATATTTATTTATATATTCATTTGAATAAGCGCAATCGTTAAAATTACTTTCGAATGGGATTAAATTTATATTTAATAAAAAATTTAATTTTTCGCTGTGTATATGCCTGCGATTATCTGTGTTTGGGATCCTTTCTCAATGTTCTCAGCCTTTAGTTGCTAGATTAAAGTTGTGGTGAGCTTGGTTGTATGGGAGGTTGTTCGGTGTTTATGGGGATAACGGCTAATTGGTCATGCTTTTTTGCTTTGTGGTTAAGAAACAACTTTAATTGACCAATTTTAAAGTTGTGGTGTTATGGAATAGAACCTTTATGAGATTAGTTTGGTGGGATTACTGAGAATTTGGAGTGTTCAGATGATGGGGATTTGAGACTCCCAATTGGACATTTGGTTAGTAGGAAATGTTAAAATTGGACAAATTTAAAATAGGATTCTCGAAAAAAGACAATTGTTTCGTCGGTACAAAAAGGAGATTTTACACTTCATTTATTATATTTAATAAACTTGGCCATTTAATCAAGTAAAAGTTTTTCCTTGTCTAATTAAATCCAGATTGGAAAGATTCATGTCAAATAGCCATTGGGATAAAAAAAGATTTGGTTAAATTGTCTTTTTCTTTTTTCTCAAAGGAGAAAGCTCAAAGATTGACATATAACTTATATGCTCCATCAGGCAATGGGATCGATATTGAATAACTCAAGCTATCTCTTTGAGCAAAATTATAATTGTCTTGATTCTTCAAGTTGTTCCTTTTTGAGGTACCTTTTGAAGAAAAGGAGCAAACTGTTTTGTTTGCACAAGAAGCAGTAGGACTTCATAGCACTGAGTTGGGGAAGTTTTTTGACCGAGAAGAGTTCTCTTGAATGCATGTGAGTTTTACCACTATGGTAGAACTAGTATTAGGCCTTTGGATTTCTTAGCGTGCACATTCGGTTTCTACTGAATCGAACCGAATCGAATCGAAATTTTGATTTAATTGAAATTAATTCAATTCAATTTATTTTTTTTGGGTTAACTGAAATCTTTAAATAAATAAATAAATAAAAACTAAATAATAGAATTATAAATATATTTTTTATTTTTTATTTTTAGTTTGGAAGAGAAAAACATAAAAAATAGTATGAAAATAAATAAATAAATATAAAAATATAATTTTTAAAATAAAAATTAGTATAAAAATATAATATAAAAATAATATATATATATATATATAAATATATAAAAATAGTAATTCAATTTCAGTTTGATTCGATTAACCAAAATAAAAAATCAGAAATCGAAAATCTGGAAAAAAAAAAATTGAAAATCAAACCAAAATTTTTGATTTGATTTCAGTGCAAAGTAAAATTTCGATTTCGATTTGATTCAACCGATTAACTAAATTATGTGCAAACCTAAAGGAATAAGAGTTTCCTGCTTGTACCAACTGTGCGTGTGCATCCACATTCTAGCATCCAAAGTATATTAACTATGAATTGATGATTAAAATGCACAGTGAAAGCTTAGGTTGTATGGCTGACGTATTTATAAGTCGAAATAATATAAAATCTGTCTTTTTACAGTTTTTAGTTATTTATTTCTACATTGCTTGATATCTGCAGTTTCATTGGAACTAATAATTTCCAAACTTATTTTATTATTCTACTTGATTTATCATCTTTATAAATTGCTTCCGCTATTTCTACTATTCGATTGTGTTCTGAAAAAGCTTGAAAAAGCCTAATTCACCATCTTTGAGTTACTTTCTCACTCACACAATCCCCTCCCCCAGTGACTGTATTCCAGCCTTTGTCAACTACAAGTAGGATGAGAATTTTGCAGGCATTGATTCAGCAGTTTAAGGCCTTAGGAGACCAGCATGACATCATCTCATCCTTGCAATACAGTGTCTTTTTTCTTAACCTAACAAACCAATTTTCACTTTTTTCATAATTTGTTAATTTTTTAAGGTTGGCTTTATAAGTTAATAAATAATCAATATAACAAAAATTACTACTTGAGAAGACCATTTTGATCATTTAAAGCTGTTTACATTTGATTCATAGAGCATTAAATCAAGTTTAAACAATGTTTAACTCTCATAAATAAGTCCTCCACATTTTAAACTACTTTTACAATGGATAACTGTATTCAATGTACCACACGTGGCATGTATATGTCCTAGCCCCTAGGCTACCTGAAAATATTCTTAATTCAGCCAACATAGGTGCCCTTAAAGTTTTCCAGTTTTCCAATGGATTGGTAAGAGTAATGAGCATTTTTCAAATAATAGAAGCAACTTAGGCATATCAAGATGGAGTTTAGAATGGATTGGTCAAATTTAATATTAAAAAAAATTAGATTTGAGATTCATTCAACTTAATTGACTATCAACTTTAAATTTAAAATTCAAAATCCACTTAAAATGTGACATCTCGCTGATAATTTGATAAGTGTATTTTGTTAGTTATATTTATTTTTCTTGGACTGTTAAAGTTTGACAATTATTTTTTATTGGATGATTGAACCATTGAATTCATGTATTTTCAATTGGGCTATTAGCAATATTTTAATTTCAAAAAGATCTGCCACAATCTCATAGATGCCATCAGCTTCTATGTATTTGCCACTATGATCGGTGGAAAAACCCTAAACCTAAACAAGAGCAAGACTAGGGTAGTACTAATATATATATATAGAGAGAGAGACACACACACATGAGAATGAGTCTAATAAGATCTGTTATCTATTTTGGACCTAACTGAATTTAAAAAATAAAACTCATTATTCACCCAAAATTTGTTTAACCGGGTTTGAATTCACTCCAATCGAAATGAATTTATTAAGAGTTTGAGTTTGGACCTCCCCATTATAATTCCTAAAAGCTACCCTTTTCCATACACTCAATTTAGTTAATTTGTTTCAAATTTATTGCTTTTATTGATTTCTTGAAAATATCAAAGTAAGTATTTATTTCTCAAAATGGAACTTTTCTTTTCCATAGCTATATTCTTAATTTTAATAATAATATTATACTACTAACTCTCGGTACTATTTTTATGGGCTATATATGATCTTAAAATTCATAAAATTTTACGTTGTGAAATTCCATATAAAATTTTGTGTTTCATCAAATTCGTTCTCAATTATATGTCCATTTTAACCGGACATAGAGTTTTAGATAAGAGTTAAGAAATGTAAGTTTTACATACTTTTACATTATCTCTCAAAAATAGTAGTTGAAAATTACTAGTATACATTATTATTTCAAATGAGAAGTAGTTTTAGCAAAAAATATTTTTAATTTCAAAAATAAAATCTTCTTTTAAAATATTCAAAAGAGAGAGAAATTGCATTATTATTAAATTGAGGGAGTACCACAAATAACATTGATTCGGAGCTAAGTAAGTATTTACGAGTTTAGGTTGACTATACCTTATGAGAAATTCATATGAAACTATTTGAAAAAAAAACTTTTTATGGACTTCTTATAATTAATGTTGTCAAAATCGGAGCGGATCGGTCGGTTCAATCGAAAATCGGAGGCCGATCCGGTCCGATTAGGCCCAAAAATCATTTTGACCGGTCAAAATCAGTCAACAACTAGTCAAATCGGTCAAAATCGCCCACAACCGGTCAAAACCGACCAAAATCGGTTTGATCGGTTTTAATATTTTTTTTTAATTTTTAATTTTTAATTTTTATAAAGGTTTAAATTTGATATTTTGTTATATTTATGTGATTATTTGAATTTTATGTTTTGTTATATGTGTTTTTATGTAATTATTTATTTATTTTTATATTTAAAATATATTACATAATAATTAATTTATTATATTATTATTTTACATAATAAAATAAGAAAATATAATTAATTTTTATTAAATTAATTCGACTGCCAATTGAACCGATTCGATTAATTAAATCATTAATTTTAATAAAATTGATTTGATCATCATTCCCGTTATAAAAACATTGCTTATAATTGAAGATATTTGTAAAAAATCTTTTTTAAGGATCATCTGTGATCGTAACCCTTATCATAAAATGTAAGAAATAAAGTGTACAGCAGCATGTGGCAACTCTTATCTCTTTTGCAGAAGGGACCCCATGAATTGACCCCAACTCATCAAAGCACCTAAGAACTTTATCAACTTTATTGCAATAATTGTACTTGTCGCAAATGCTTAGAATATACTAAGATTAGCGTAAGGTGAATATTGATCAGTTGCATGGTTCAAAAAATCTGTGCACCAATTCGGCCCTCACCTAATTGAGATCTACTTGAAGGTGCGTCTCAGGCATTTATCGCGCACAAGCTCCGTCTTTTCAAGAAAATAACTCTTTTTTTTACTTTATCTTTGCTGGACAATAATTGCAGTAAAATTGTAAGAAGCCACAGTAATTGTCTTCTTTTTTTTAAGGGTTAAGGCTGAGGAGATTCTTACTTTCTTGCTTCATCTTCAACATTTTATGTTGTCTGATTTCAGGATTAACTCTGAGATTTGCAAGGTATGTCCAGTCATTCTAATATCCTTTTTAAAATTTGTGTGAAGTTTTATGCATTGATTTTTAAGCTACTCCTAAGAGTTAATTTAATTAAAGTAAAATTGTTCTAATGTGTTATAAATATTTCCTTCACTTTCTTCTCTTCTGCATGGGCGTGGGTTATATGCTTTTACCCTCTTAATAAGTGCTTAACTGTAGCACTTATTCAGAGGGAAGTTTAACTGTAGCAGTTTCCGGGGAAAAAAAAAGTGAGATTCATTCTACTTCCATAGAAACATGTTCAAAATTATTCTTTGATAAGTCAATCATAATGGCAGTATACTAGTTCGTCATTTTAAATGATCAGTCAAATTCTCATGTTAATCAACCATTTCTGAGGAAATACATTGGGTTGGTGATAATATCCGAAGACTTAATTGAGAAAGGCCTTATTGCTTCAACTGGTCCTTGGTCATTCGAGCAGCTACAGAAAAACAGAAGCTCATCTCTAAAGCCGATTGAATAGATTAGGGTACCACGAAAATCAAAATCAACAGAGTAGGAAAATTAAGCGGGCACGGAAGGCGAGAAAACTAAACTTAAAGATATTTTATTGAGAAAAAATTATTACACTCTGTACAAAACTCTGTCAACAATAAGAGAAAAAATAAAATTGATACAAATTTATGTTTCTAAAGCTATATCGAACTTCTCTTCAACTCTGTTACATAAGAGAATAGAAACCCCAATTTACAGGCTCAGATTTATAATCCAGTTGGCGGACTTCAAACTGATTTGATAAAAACACTTTGGACTTCATCCTGCGGATTTTAAGCTTATTTTATGTACAATATTTTAATAATTGTTGTTTGACATCACGGATTACATTATGAACACTAAAAAGATTGTTGATCCTGATACGAACACTTTTATTTATCAAATATGGTCAAATTTCTTCATGATTATGATTGAAAATGATGGGACACCTTTAGTTATATGGGTCCTGGAAATCTTGTATAATTAAATCGGATTTCTTGATAATTATGTCTTCATCCTCATCTGAAAAACTATCTGAACTATCGAAGACTACTTTGCGTTGCGCTTGTTCAAATTTGTTTTTGAAGAACTAATAACAATTCTTTAAGCATCTCAGAAATATTCTTTTTATGCTCGGAGGATTTTGTAGGTGACTCCAAATTTATTAGCCCTTTTGCAGAAAAAATCGAGTCTTTAAAAAACTCAAATTTATCCCACCATTTAATCAGAATTCATCTTCCTAAATAAAGAATATTGGCAAAAGTTTCTCCCAACGTTTATAATGGTCTTTTTGAAATAATATCATCTCATTTAATAATCCATGAGACTTGACACAAGACTATAAACATAAGTTTGTGATTCTTCATAGACTAATTAATCTGAACAAAGTCTTTATAAACACTTCTACATTTGTTTGGCAGGGCTATAGGAAATAAACACCAATTATAAAATTAGAGAATAAACCACTGTGAAAAATTAGTAGATTTAATCTCCTTAAATTGAAGAAACCAACTATGTTTTTCTGTTATCATAAGAGAAAGCACCTTCCCATCACTTAATATATTCAAAATAATTGAAATGGAATCTTTTATTATGTTTGATTTTAGGGACCTCTTTATATCTATATACGTCATCTCCCATTGTTCAGGAGTGATAATCCTGTGAAAGTATGCTTTAGAGAAAGCCCATTCTCAGCCGATTCTAGTAACCGACTCAAATTCAACAAATCCTGTAAAATCAAGGGTTCCTTGATAAAATTTAAAATCCTTGGGATGAAGATAAGGATCTGCATGATCTTTAAGATAAAAAGCTAAAGCATCAACAACAGATAAGTGAGCATATTTTAGCTCTAATAGGGCTATCCCTTGAGTAGAAATTGGTATATATGGATAAATAAATTCTTTCGACATATTAGTTGTGGCTGGGATAGCAATGTATCATCCCTTAAACTTTCTTCTTCAGGAGTAGCCTTTAAGGCCTCTTTTTTAAGTTCATTTGTATCTTTTTCTGCTACAGACTTATAAGTCTTAGCTTTGCCTTTTCAGTTATAGAACTTTTATCCATGAGTTCCCTTCAGGAATTCACAAGGAAGTTAGGTAAAAAAATATTTGTTCGTTTAATAAACTCGAGATCAAAATGAAATACAGACAATATATATTGCCATCTAACAAGTATTTGCTCTAAAGGTAAATTTTTAACATCTTTTTCAACAATATCCTTGACAAATTTACAGTCTACTATCATAAGAATTTTTTTATTAATAAAATCACTTTCAAATTTTTGTATACATAATGAAATAGATAAAATTTCTTTTTTTACAGTCGGGTAATTACTCGTGCTCCATTCAATACCCCCGATGTAAATCAAATAAGGGATTCTTTATTATTGATCCTTTGTTTAAGGATTCCACCATAACCAAAATCGGATGCATCAGTTTCAATAATTTTAAAGGCATCTGGATGAGTAATAGCTAAGCAAGGAATTTCTTTAATTCTTGCTTTGATCTTTTTAACAGCATTAGTATGCTCATCCTTCAAAGCAGGAGGCTTTTTCTTCAGTCTTTCAAATAATAGTTTAGCATCATAAGCTAGATTTTTAAAGGAAGTCAGTAACATTATTTAAACTTTCTAAAAAAATTCACAATTGATTTTTATCTTTTATTTCATCGGAATTTTTTTTCGAAAAAAGCAATAGCTTTATCAATAGGGAATATAGACCCTTCCCTGATAATAAAACCAAGGAAATGAATTTCATTTTGAAAGAGTCTTTTTTGCAGAGACGACAAGTCCTGCTTTGACAACAACATTTTTATAAATGTATTTAAATGTTTAAAATGTTGTTCTATTGATTCTGAAAGTATCAGAATATCATAAATATAGACAATGATGAAAGCCGTGTAAGGACTAAATATATCATTCATAATATTTTAAAATTTTGAAGGGGCATTTTTAAGCCCAAACGGCATTACATTCGATTCATAATGACTAGATGGTACTGTAAACGTTGTTTTATATCTGTCTTATTCTACAATTTGAATTTGCCTGAAGCCAAATTTCATTTATGAATGGAAAGACATATGTATGAGTATAGTTGAGGAAAATGGACTGAGATGTGATCTTCATATCATTATGATACTCTAGACTTTACTCTACAGGTAGAAAAAATCAGTTTTTACCCATTCCTCATATGTTTACTTAGAAGTTCATTCATGGAAAAATAATGTCTCAAAGTTTAAAACAAAAGGAATTGCTCAAGTATTTATGCTTGCAAAATAAGGCACCCTCAGTTCTACCAATAGAAAAATTAGTTTATACATATTGTGTTCAACCAGTTCCACCATATCCAAATATTGTTCAACCAAGACAACAACCTAGCTCGGGTAAAGTATTTGACTCACATAGCCTCATGATGGATTCAAACCCACAAGCACCAGGGCTAAGTAAACTTGTGGGGTCAAAACCAATGGATGTTCAACCAAGTCAGCAAAATGAGTTGAATCAAGTTTTTGAGCCAGACTCTCGAGATCCATGGGAGTAACTTTCTAGATGGAGAATAAATACATTGATTGGAATGGATATAGTCTCTATTGGACTAAATCATGATCAAAAGAGTACCATGATTATCATAACTCTCCCTAACGTATGGGATGATAGCAAGACAAGAATAATGTCACCAGAATAATTAATTGAAGACGTGACCTTGCCTTTATCAAAAGCAGATTCCATTGGTTACCATTTTCAAAAGTTTTTTTGTTGTGGGGCTAATTTGCTTAGCTCTTTGTTTACCTTTAACGTCTAGTTTGTTTGTTGGTTAAAAGTGTTGTATTATTGTGAGACAGTCCTATAATTTTTACTTTTGAGGTCTCAAGAGTCTGTGACGGATAGAAGGATATGTAATTCTTATCTTTCAGGTATCCAAAGTTATTTGTCTGATTCAATTATTGCCTGTTTTTACTATAATATTTTGAGGCCTATATAAGGACCTTCAGAGTTCATTTATAAGCCTAACGAGAATGAAAATAAATAAACTTCATGTGTTTTACAAAATTATAAGTTTCTAAATTCCTAAGCCTCTTAGTTATTTTCTAGTGTATTATGATATTCTCCTATCTTCTACATAAAGTATGATATGTACTTGCCTCATTTTAAGGATCTTGTACATCAAAAAATGTTAAGATAAGCTGCACTATATTCATGATAGTAAGACCCCCTCAATCCATATTAGGTTCTTCCAATTTGATGAGTTTTTCCATGATTCCTAAAGTTCTGCTAAAGGCCGTGAAGGCGAGGGGTGTTGGTAAGGGGCTTCATCCTAACAATTCACGAAGGGTCGGGAGCCCCACAAATCCATACCCTTAGAGGTAAATCAGGCAAAAACTCTCTTTCAAGATTATTCTAAGTCTCTCCTTTAATTCCCCTTCATTTTACTTTTTAGCCTGAGTGGCACCCTTGGCCTTAACGGTATTTAGCAGAACTTTGGGAATCATGAAAGAACTCATCGAATTGGAAGAACCTCGTATTAATTAAGGGGACCGTACTATCATGAATATAGCCCAGCTTATCTTAACAATTTTCTGATGTACAAGATCCTCATAAGGGAGCAAGTACAAAGCATACTTCATATAAAAGATAAAAGAATACCATAATACATTATAAGATAACTAAGAGGCTTTGGAGGAGACAAATCTAAGGAATTTAGAAACTCATAATTTTGTAAAACACAAGGAGTTTATTTCTTTTCGTTCTCGTTCTCCTCATTAATGAACTTTGAAGGTCCTTATACATGCTTCAGAATGCTACTGTGGAAATATACAATAGTTGAAAAAGACAAACAACTTTAGACATCCACCACAGACTCTTGACACTTCAAAAGTAAATGTTACAGGACTGTCTCATAATAATACAACACTTTTAACAAACAGACAAACTAGATTGACTCAAAAGTAAACAAAGAAATAAGTAGATAAACCCCACGACAAAAGAGCTTTTGAAAATGGCGACCAACATAATCTACTTTTGATAAAGGCAAGGTCACATATTCAATCAATTATTCTAGTGACATTATTGTTGTCTTGCTATCATTACTCATGTCAGGGAGAGTTATGATAATCATGATACTCTTTTAACCATGGTTTAGTCCAGTAAAGTCCATATCCATTCCAATTAATGTGTTCATTCAGAAAAGTAAGAGGATTTGAATACTCCCATAGATCTTGAGAGTCTAGCTCAAAAAATTTGATTCAACTCATTCTGTTAACTTAGTTGAACTTAGTTCTGACCCAACAAGTTTACTTGGCCCTGGTGCTTCTGGGTCTGAATCGATCATCAAGTTATCTAAGTTAAATACTTTACCTAAGTTGGGTTATTGGCTTGGCTAAACAATATTCGGATCTGGTGAAACTGATTCTGTAAGATCTATAACATAAGATGTAATGACCAATTTTTCTCTTGGTGGAAGTGAGGGTGCTTTATTATGAAAGTATAAATGCTTAAGTAATTCATTCTGTTTTGAATTTTGAGACATTATATTTCCATGAATGATCTTCCAAGTAAACATATGAGGAATAGGTAAAAACTGATTTTTTCTACATGTAAAATAAGGTCATGGAGTATCAGGATGATACGAGGATGATCACATGTCAATCCATTTTCCTCAACTGCACTCAAACATATGTCTTCCCATTCATAAATGGAAGCATACCATTCTAGAAAGGTCAATAACAATGAGGTTTGATTCTCTGGTTGATGAAGAATAGATAGCATTTTTCAACATGTATTTTTACAGCATGGTAATATAAGACAGAGAAACTCCATAAGTACAACAAACCATTTTCAGGGAAAGGAAAAGAAGTAGAAATACTGAGAATTCCTAGGTAAGGCATATCAGGACGAAGCATCCTTCTTTAAAAGGATATGGGTTTGTGCAAAGAATTTTGCAAGATATTCAAATAGGTGATTCCTTGCATGAACTTTTAAATCACTAAGATTCCTAAAAGGTTTTAAACTTGAAGAGGAAACCTTATCAAGAAATGTCATAAAGATAGGAATCGTACTTTCAGAAGATATGATCTGAATAGGCTTTTTCCTAGAAAGGAAGTTAGGTTCTTCAGAAGAAAGCCTTTCAGGAAAAAGTTTTCAGGAAAAAGTCCATAGACATATGTTATGTACGTGGAAGGAAAGGACATTATGCAAAAAAATTGTCCAAACCAAAAGAATCAACACTTGATATTGTCAAACGACTAAGTTAGAATCTCAAGTACTCTAACTTGATATTGCTAAGATTGATGATGTTGATTTTGAATCCCTCTATTCAAAACAGGAAGAGCAAACTAATGAAACAACATTTGCTATTTAATATTCGTCAAACGAGTTCAATTCAGAAGAATCAACACTTCCAGTATACATGGTGCAACAATGCCCAACACTTAAAGCAAATCTCATCCTACATGAAGATATGCCTTCCCCGAACATTGAGGTAAAAATCCTTTCATCAAAATATGATAGGCCAATCAAGGTTATTAGGGTAATTGATATTGGAGCCAGAAAAACCATTATGAATCTGGAAGACTCATCTAGCAGACTTTATTTCTAAAGAAGTCTGATAGACTCATCAGGAATTTTTCTTTGTTGTTGACAGGAAGACCTTTCATGCTTCTCTCATTGCAAAGAAGCCTGTTGGAATACAGTTGTTTCCTAACTGTATTGTTTGGACCAAAGTTATCGGAAGTAATCTTCATGGACATGATTTGCTGATAAGATTTGATTTTTTCTACAAAACTCAAAAGTGGCTTCAATTATATTAAGAGAATTAATTAACTAAAATAAATAGTGAGAATAATTTTAATTGTTTGATTAAATTGTAATTTTTGAGCCCACTACTAATTTATTGGTGAATTTAAAGGGTCACAAATTAACTTAAACAAGTTCAATTTTTATTAAGAGAAGTAATTCAATTGTTGGATTAAAGTAAATAATTTACTATACTAATCAATTTATTGGGATATAATTAATTCAAGTGTTGGATTAATTTAATCAATTATCAATTAATTAGATCAAATAAGATTTGGATGTCCAATTAGAATGATTAGTTAATTGATTGGATCAATTAACCTTTATTAATTATTATAATGAATTAATTAGATTGATTGAAGAGATCAATAATTGGGCATAATAAATTTTGAGCTTAGATCCAATGGCTATGGGCTTGATGGGATGGAGGCCTACTAGGAATTAGAAGATGAAAAATTCTAATAAAGGACATGGGGTAATTCAGTTAGTATAGGATGTTATTCATAAAAATCTTACTTAAACTAGGAATTGGATTTAGGGACCATTGAGATGAGAGAAGAGTGAGTATAAATAACCCCTTCTTGGGGCAGAAAATTACAACTTGAAAAAAGTGAAAATCGGCCCTTTGCTAGAGAAAATACCGTCCCCCCCTTTTTCTTCTCGCGTGTTCTTTATCCTACACTTTTGAACACAATAATTAAAAAAAAAAAATTACCCTTGCACTAAGTATGTGTTATTGCTCCAGAAGAACCTTATACACTAATTCTATAGTTAGAAATTATTGAGTCCAGTTTAGTAGGACAGACTTATATTGGGGGCATTCAAAGTGTGGATAAATTGTAGAGGGATATACACTTTGAGCTCTTAGGTCAATGAGTTCCAACAATAAAAGGAGTCATGTTGATTAATCAATAGTATTAGCAACGGGAGGTAGATAACAGTATAGATTGTTTCAAGGTTCGTTGCAATTAGTTGGAAATATTTTAGGTAAAAGTTTTGAACTCAAACACAAGAATTAATTTCACATAGTCGACCAAATTGAGATAGTAAGGGAATAATAATCATTATTATTTATGTTTCATGAAAATTTTAAAATTTTACTGTGCGACATATCCTAGGGTCTATACGAATCGAGCACCAGATACATAGATGTGAATAGAAAGAGGAGTTTAAGCCGATGATGTGTGATTTGTGAGCTATTGTGTTTGGGAAGAAAAAAAGAGCCTAATTTTAGGAAAGAGAAGTTCAAAAGAGAAAAAAGTGAATTTGATCGGATAACACGAACTTTTTCAATTAGTTTTATGAATTTTGATGATTCATTAATAATTTAGAACCTCTAAAACTTTGTAAAATATAAAAAGAGACTATATCATGTCGGACCTACATCAGCTGTGTGGGTGCTATGCGGGCTGTGTCAAGATTTTCTTTTGATGTTTAACTTTTGAACATGCCAAATATTGTATCGATATGTGTCAGTGCCCTTTCATCTTGTTGTCGTGTCCGAGGTTGTCCAATACTGCACAAGATGATTTTTTGAGATTATAGATTAAAATCATTATCACTAGATGATTAAAGTTTTATGTTTTACAACATTTAGTTTCCACAAATGATGAAGTTACCATACATCAAAAGATTTTCACAAAGATAGGTAAACTTGTATCTTCTGAAATATGCACACACACACACACACACACACACACACACACACACACACACACACATATATATATATATATATATATCTACATGAGCAAACACTTCACTCATATACATGTGTTGTGTAGTGGCAAATACTAGGGCATTACCTAAATTGTGAAAGCCTTGAAGTATGCTGATAATTCATTGTTTGTAGATGGCCCCAAAGATTGATATGGGGTGGGACCATGCTACTCCAGTGGGAGGAGACAAGAAAGTTTTGAGATGCAATTATTGTGCGAAAATTATTCATGGGGGAATTACAAGAATGAATCAGCACATTGCACGTATAAAGGGCAAAGTAGAAGCGTGTGTGCAAGCTCCACAAGAAGTGTCAAAAACCCTGAGGAGACATCTTAACAAAAAAATGAAAGAAAGATCAATAGCAAAGGCCAATAAAGCAGCACTTATGAATGATTCTCTAAATGAAAGTTTGTTAGAAAAAGATGGCGACGTTGGTGTCATGGCTTTGTCTGAGATGGAAAGAATGGAGAGAATGCAGCTTGAGAAGGCCTTGAAGGAGAGTTTATACACGGCTTATGTAGAAGAAGGACATCTCCCGCGTTTTATTTCTAGCACATGCCCAAGCCCTATGATGGCGTCCTCAAGTGGTATATATTGCTATTCTCTTTAAGAGATAACAAACTTTTATTTGTTTCTTTTGATTTTTTCTAGTCATTGCAGTCATACAACTAAGAAATAGTGACCTTCCCAATTGTGGATCATTCTTCTTAGGGCATAAGGGTGCCAGTTCTCCAAATGGCTCAATTTCGGGTGCTACGTGTGCCACGTCTTGGAACTTCAGTGCAAAGGAAGGAACAAGCATTCAATATGAAATTTATAATTTGGTCAACTTTCCCATGCTCACCTCAAAGAAAATATCTGCTCCGAGTATGTTTTCAACTCAAAATTTATAATTATTTTTACTGCTATGAAATTTTTGTCAATAGCTTGCATGAGAGAAAGGCTTGGTTGTCTAGAATCCTTTGTCATGGTGCTAGTTAGTGGTTGTGCAACGGGGGAAACTGAACCCCATGTTAGTTTTATAAAGCCGCATGCTAGTTTATAACTACTAGAATAGGATTGAACTGAACCATGGGATGTCATGACTTGATCTTTATTCAAATTATGTCTGTACATTAACTTTTTCCTCAAATTTGTGTTTTGAAACTGGGACTCCCTCAAAAGTCTGATAAATATGTTGGGGCCTTGACTTTGAGGATGCCTTCAAGTTTTCAACCTGCTTTTTTCTTGAACCAAAATTTTCTAAGTGCTTGATTGTACCCATGTTTCTACATTTCTTTTTCTTTTCTATGGTGATTTATTTAGCATGGTAGATGTTAATGGGACAGGTAAGATGATGAAAGTTGTAAATAAACGGTATGATTTAACTGAATGTTCAAGCAGTTGTACAGCATTTCTACAATGCGACTGGCTGTACTCCTGGCAAATGGCTTCAAGTTAGATGTTCTGTGGATACTTGGTACCTAAATACTGTTGCCTGCTGAAAATAGCCTAAACAGATTGTTCTTCTCACCCCTGCTGTTTAATTTTAATGTCAAAATAGCATCAAATCTGATATTTCCAAATCTAAACCATTTGTGTAAAGCTTCTCATGTCTTGAGTTTTGACCATTGGTAGCCTTATCATTAATATTGAAGGAAAAAGAATCTCGTCTAATGGATTCAGACGCTCCTCTTAGAGAAAGCAATGGGTGATGTAGTTTTTCCTTAGCAATCAAAAACCAGAGGTATTTTTGGTCTGTGGAAGAGGATAACAGTCTAAATGTATAGATTAAGAAATCTGCAGTCAATAACTTTGCACTCTCTTCATCCTCTTATACTTTTATTCACTTTCAAATTCATCATCTTTTGCCTATGTCTCCTTTATTGTTTAACACTTTCTGTATTTTTTAGCTATAGATAGGTTCCATGTTTATTGTGAAATAGTATTTTTTTTTTCTAGGCATGCTTTGATTGTTCATTCCTATTTAATTGACATCTGATTGTGTAGTTGACATAATGTTGCAAAGTTTTAATTTTACAAGTTGTTGGTAATTCGAGTAGTCATATAACAGTTATATTTTATACAAATTCATTTTTGCAGAAACAAAGAAAACAGTTTTGAAAAATGGGCAACAGAAACGAAAGCTGAACCACGGTTTAAAAGGGAAACAGAAATTATCAGAGGATCGAGCTAAACAAAAAGTACAAGAGATACAAGATTCTGCAGGTCTCTTCACGGTGGGGAAAGTAAGACTGATTCCTTGAACTGCTAAATTATAGTGTGGATGTTTGATATGTAGGTAACATTTCCATTAGGTTGTCCTATGCTGGTGATGCAAATTTTTTCATAAGATTGATTTTATTGCATATACGCCTGAAGATTATATTTTTGTATTGCCGATTTCTTCAAAATTTATTAAATCAAGGAGTTCCTCCATTTATCTCTCTTTTGCTAAAAACACTTTTGCTCATACCCTGTGCCCCTCAGGGGAAGGCTTGGGAACCATGCATGACGCTTCTGCTGGTACTTTGTTTCAAAGTTTTCTTCACTTTAATTACGTAGTTCAAACTTAATGTACGTAGTGTTTAGCCATTGGGTCCTTAGACATCATTGCAACTCAAGCTTATCCTCGCCCTCAGCCCATCCAAAACTATACATGCACCCAACCTTCATCCCTTGCACGCGCACATAGGCATATGTGAAGGCTATACTGCAGCCATGATATTGATTTTTTTGCAAAAGTTCTCTTCCCAAATTGCTTATGCTCTCTTACTGTTTGTTTGTTCTATTTATCTGTGCTAACTGTCAGCCATGCTTCATTGTTTTAAACACTCACAAATAAGATATTCAAATTGAAACATAAAGTATATACTCCCTACTTTTACACTTAGATTATTGTTGATATCAGATTTCTACGTAATTAGTTTTAGATGCAAGACATAAGGTTATGCCCAAGATTATGCCTTTGAATGATCTATTTTCGCTGAATGTTAGTCATGTTTAACGGATCAATTTCACTTTCTGATGCAAGATATGTGCATGCAGGAGGTTTAACATTTCTCAATTTTTGTATTCAACTAAACTTAGGACATCTTTTCTAATTTAAAACAATTTGATTCCTGCCAATTTTTCTCCCTTAGGCAGTTCCATTTACATGTTCTGGTCATTATCGCCCACCTTTGTTTGATGCATCTTGCTTTAGAGCTCGACTCTATGTCTTAGCTCAAAGAGATTATTTATATATAAAGCTGACTTGTCGTCTCCAAACAAGGACATGCAGTTGGCATCAACGGATCCTCTAGCTAGTGATTTAATGGGCCAGGTTGAGGAGCTCAAGAAACAGTTGGCTGAAAAAATCAATCAACTTCAAGATGTGGAGGCTCTGAACCAAACTCTAATATTGCGAGAACATGTCAGTAACAATGAGTTGCAGGATGCCCGAAAAGAATTGATTAATGTGTGTGACTTTACCTCTCTGCTTGATAATATGTCAAAGTTTGTCTGAATTTACTACTTCCCCAATCAGCTGTAAAACTCAGATATTCCTGATTCTTTTTACAGGTTCTGCCTGATCTGCTTGATAGAGGTACCATTGGGATTAGAAGAATGGGTGAGATTGACCTGACGCCTTTCGAAGATGTTTGCTTTCGGAGGTTTCCTACAGAAGATTGGCAGGTGAAATCAGTAGAGCTAAACTCATTGTGGCAAGATAAGTTAAACAATCCGAACTGGCAACCTTTCAAGAAAGTGTTTGAGGAAGGGAAGTGGAAGGTACTTCACTTTTACTTATGTGAATGAATCTAGTCTACTTGGTTCTTATTCTTACCCTCTCCAACATACAGGGATAATAGAAAACTTGGATTCAAACTTCTTGCATTATTGTACTTGTGATTTCTGGCCAAATTAATTGCATTGAATGAGTTGAAATAGCGAGTGTGATGGCTTCTTTTGTTGAGGGAAGTCAAATTTCACATGTGAATGATTAAGACTTCAACATGGCCCAGGAAAAAAAGTTGACTTGAAACTTGGAGTAGTATACTCTCACTATTCATAAATGCACTTAAGTAGAACTCATTCCCAAGATGTAGCTGAAGGGGAAAGATCCAATTCACATATATACATTATATCAGCTCAACAATTTGATGATATGGTACAAATTCAACTTCTAGCATTAGCATATATCTATCCATACTTGGTATAAATGATCTTCCAAAGCCAAATTGTATCTCATGCGCGTATGCTAATACTAGTAAGTCTACTAATTCAAATGCAATGTAAAATGCAGGAAACAGTTGATGAGGACGACATGGAATTACAAGGATTGAGAATTGAATGGGGTGAGGCAGTGTACAAAGCCGTTGCCAATGCGCTTCTGGAGTTGAATGAATATAATCCAAGTGGAAGATATGTAGTTTCTGAGCTTTGGAACTTCAAAGAAGAAAGGCAGGCTAGTCTGAAAGAAACAATCCAGTGTGTTATCCAGAAGCTGAAGAATACCAACCATCTCCGACGTAGTTGATGGTTAACATGGTTACCATAAGTGTGTACCATCTAATATGTGTGGCATGTATTAAACTTAGTTGCGATATAAAAAGGGAACAAGTTTTCTACTTAGTAAATATGTTTGTATTGACAAACAGGTGTTGATGAATATGTTACTTGATTATGGTCTAATTAAATAAAGTTGTGCTGTCAAGAAGAAGAATGTGTTCAAATTTCTGCTTAATTAACTTATCCCAACATCAAAAGTTGCTTCAATTATTGTGTGCATGCCTTCAACAACTATTAAGGTGTTCATTCGGTATTATCGAACTAAATCGAATTGAAATTTTAATAAATAAAAAATTAAATATGCCAAAATGTCATACCGAATATCAAATTAAATTAATCGGTTCAATTCGACAATAATCATTTTTTTCTTTCCCAGTATTTCAGTAATTGAATTATTTTAAAAAAAAAGAAATATTTAAAAAATCAAATATTAGAATTATGATTATATTTCTCATTTTGTATTTTTTTTTATTTTTGGTAAGTAAAAAAATTAAAAATTGTATAAAACTAAATAAAAGATATAAAATATGTACATAAAAATATATATAAATATATAAAAAATAATTCGGTACGGTTCTGTAAACTAAAGTAAAAAATCGAAACCAAACCGAATACTGAATTTTTTAAAAAAATTAAAATTGAATACTTTTTGAATTTGAGTATGATACATATCGAACTTTTTATTTAAGTTCGCGATCGATTTATCGAGCTATCAACACCTAATTATTGAAAACATTTGACTTTTCATGACAAATAAGTAAATGATTTCAAAATTTGTGGCCCATAGTAAATATTGATTTATTCCCTAAATTATGGTGATTAATTTCTCTTAATAATGGGGATTAATGTCCTAAAATGTGGGGCTTAATCTTTAGGATTGTAACTGCCCATCAAATTATTTAAAACCTTTTTTTGATGGGAAAAAGGATAAAAGAGAGAAAAGCATTACGTTCAATTCAAAGGAACAAGTGTCTCTAGTCTACAAGAAAAAGTATGTGGGAATCCATCATTGCATGGACATAAGGTATTGAAAAGTTAGCCAACGAATCCCTAGTTTCTTGTGTTCTTATTCCCTCTTAGAGTTTGTGAATCTGATTGCCATGGCTAGAGATATGATCTAAGACTTCCACTTTTATTATTTATGATTTTAAAATTACTAACATTTAGTATAAGAGCATTTTCTCTAGTTTGGCATTCGATTCTGTGCTTCTTGATGTATTCATAAAAAGAAATTGCTACTATTTTAGTTGCAAACGCAAATTTAGGTTGTATCAAATAATAAATTTCTTAACAGTCCGACGTCAATTCACATGAAAGTTGTTTGAAGTTTTTGAATTTATATTTTTTAAAAGATGGGTTGAATGTGATTTAAGTCTTTGAATTTATATTTTTTAAAAGATAGGTTGAATGTGATTTAAGTTTTTGAATTTATATTTTTTAAAAGATGGTTGAATGTGATTTAGAATATAAAGAAAAAATTATGATATAACTAAAAAATCAAAATAATAAAATATTGAGGATTAGGGATTCGCTTTTTAGTTTTAAATTGAGTAACAATTATTTATTCTTTTACCACTTTTAAATGCCACTATTGGAATCCATACATAATTAAGGTTCCAATAGAAAGATATTATCAAATAGTTTATGCATTAAAATAATCATAATATTGTCTTACTATTTGCAAATTATCTTTTAGCACCAATACTTATTTATGGCATCAAGTATTTATGCACACATTTGTTTAGAACAAATCAAGGTTTCACGTTAGCAGTCAATGTAGTAGAACCGTATAATAAGCTAAATTAACTCAAGTATTTGTTCTGTCATTAGTGATACAAAAATCAAGAATCACCACTAAATAAGAAGATTTTAACGCCAACATTTATTTATGGGATTAAGTATTTATGCACACTTTTATCTACAATAAATCATTATTTTACGTTAAAAGTCGGTAGAGTAGAACCATACAATAAGTTAAATGAACTCAAGTATTTATTGTGTTATTGGTGATACATAAATCAAGAATCACCATAAAACAAGAAAGATTTTAACTCCAACACTTATTTACAGGATTAAGTATTTGTGCACACATTTGTCTACAACAAATCAACGTTTCACAATAACAGTCGGTGGAGTAGAACCATACAATAAGCTAAATAAATTCAAGTTTTTGTTGTATCATTGGTGATTCATAAATTAAGAATCACCACAAAACGAGGGAGGTTTTAATGCCAATACTTTTTTATGAGATTAAATATTTATGCATACATTTGTCTACAACAAATCAATGTTTCATATTAGCAGTTGGTGGAGTAGAACTGTACGATAAGCTAAATGAATCCAAGTATTTGTTGTATCATTGGTGATACATAAATCAAGAATTATCACAAAACAAGGAGGGTTTTAATCAAAAATTAAAATAATAATACAACATACATAAATATTATTCAACTTTATAACCATTCTTCTTCCTCCATCAAGAGATTCACCATTTCTATTCAACTAAATGAAATTTAGAAAAACATAATAAAAGTAGAAAATACTAAAAATAGAAAAAAACTAGAGAATACATTTATATCACTACTAGAAAACTTATATTACTACTAGAAAACTTAACCTAAAGAAATACAATAATAAAATTTTCTTTCTCCTTATTTATAGTAGAAAAGTATCTAAATTGGCATCTTCAAATTCATTTCAAATTTACTTCAAATATGCTCTAAATCCACATGTCCTTTTTAAATTCGAATATTTTCACATATTTTTCTTCATAAAATCAGCTGATTTTGGAAAAATAATCGACATGAAAACTATGTATATATTAGTTACCTTCATTTTTCAACTTGAATCATCTAATTCCAACCACTATGAAAAAAGTTATACTTGATTTAAAGAGATGTGTCAGTATAGATAGATTCTTTCCAATACACCCATTTGGACGAATTTGCAGCTTTAATCAAGGCTAAATTGGGCTAAATATCCAACAATAAAGTTGTAGTTCTATCAGATGAATTTCAAATGAAGTTAGATTTAGGTCCATAGGGCTTTTGAATAAATAGTTATGCCTAAACTACAAAAACTGCATAATTCTGAAAATATGTTTATTTTGAATTTAATGCAAACTCAATAATCATTTGCAAAGTCCAAGTAATTTTTTGCATATATTTTGATTTACACATGATGGATTTAAATAAAAATAAACATTTTATTCTAATTGTGATGCTTCTTTAATCTAATGAAATATGATCTTCCAACTTGCTTCCGAAGCGTGTTGCCTACTTTGATTTTATTTTGGCTATTTTTTATCTCTTTTTGTTCATTGATTTCCTAATACAAAATATTAATAAAACTACAATATTAACAATAAAAGTATAAAAGATTTGATACAAAAATATGTCAAAATATGCACTTATTAGAAATATTATTATTACTTATATTTTTTTATATATATGTGCATCAATAATTTAGATTATGGACATAGACTTTTGCATCTCTATTAAATTTGCGGAATTATTGTCTTTGTCCATCTTGATTAAAAATTCTCTACGTATGTGGAGTTTAGATATGCAAACATGCAAGACATTTGAAATTATAAGTTTTGGTTACATGTATAAATCAAAGAACTTGGTGTTTCAATTGCCTTTCGTACAACATATAAGAAGAATAAAAAGGTTCTTAAATTATTTGGGGTCGTACCGAAACGTTTTGTTCTATTTATATTGTTATTTGATTCTTGTATTAATCTATTGATGGTATATGTTTATGTCCACAATACATATAAGATTAAGTTTTGTAAGTGGGATTTAGAATCGCTACTTACTGACATTAAGTTTGGTCAGTTTTTAATGTCATATTTGGAGTAATATTTGATTAATTGAGTAAATGCCACAGCATTCTTGATTATGATAATGTTAAATGATGCAGAGCAATTTTAATTTTAGTCACACACAGTAATGGCATCAGTAATTGTAATTAAACATGGAAATATAGTAATTTAACCCCAAAGGGTGATTATTGTATTTGTGTTTAATTAGAATGGGAAAGTAAATAAAAAATAAAATCTAGTTGCCCACAGGCCTAGAAATTATCTTTACTAGTCTCATTATAAAGTAATTATAAAGAAAATCATTTGTGTGTCATAATATATTCGCACAGGAAAGCTTATGATGACGTGTTGATTTTTGTTATTTGAATTAATTTACATGGGTAAATTTTTCGTATTTACTTTATTGCATGTTAGTAAGCTTTGTTATTTGTTTTGCAGTTCAATTTTTATATGTTCTAAATTTTGATTCATCTCGTGTACCTTCTTTGGGCTGCATGGACCTTGGTTTAGCACTTCGTATGGATGAGACACCGATTTCTATGGAATCAAGCACCTTGAGAAAACATATGAACGTTGAAAGCAATCTAATCGCTTAAGTTTAATGTTTGTTATGTTTCATATTGGGAAAAGTATTCGTGGTTCTATTCTTAACTGTGCTAAGATAAAGGAATATCTCAAAGCTATAGAGGAACAATTTGAGACTTCTGATACGACATTAGCTAGCACCCTGATGACACCATGAAGTTCAATGACACCAAAGGAATGCGTGAGCACATAATGGACATGAGGGATATTGCTACTCAACTTAAGTCACTGGAGATTGAGATGTTTGAGTCATTTCTTGTTCACTCTATCCTTAATTCCCTTCTGTCCGAGAATAGACCCTTTAAGATTTCCCAAAATACATATAAGGAAAAGTGGTCTATTAATGAATTCTTGACCATCTGTGTGCAAGAGGAAGGGAGACTGAATCACGAAAGGATTGAAAATACACATTTAGTGACTCAAGAAAAAGAAACCAAGCAAGAAAGAGAAAGGAAAGCAAAAAGTGCCCCTTAATCAAGTCAATAAAGGTGACATGAAGTGTTTTTTTTTGCAAGAAGAAAGGACACATTAAGAAGAATTGTCCGAAATTTAAGGCTTGACTTGAAAATAATGATAATCTTAACTCTTTAGTGTGTTAAGAATCTAATATGGTTCATGCGTCATATAATACTTGGTGGGTTGATTTTGGTACTGCAATTTAGGTTGCCAATACCATGCAAGGCTTCTTAAATCAAACGGAACCGATAAAAAAGTGAACGTTCTATCTATTCAGGAAATCATATAGGCTCACATGTGGAAGTAGTTGGGACCTACAAACTTTTTCTTAAATTTGTCTTTATTTTAGACCTTAAAAGGAATTTTTATGTTCCATCATTTTCTAGAAACCATATTTCAATTTCAAGACTTTTACCCTATGGGTTTAGTTTTAATATTATTGGTACTCCCTTTCGATTATTAAAAAATAATGTTATTATTGGTGATGGCATTTTGGATGATGGATTATTCAAACTATATTTAAATACACTTAATCATAGTTTTACAATTTGCATGAAAATATTAGCATTAAGCATGGTGTTATAATTGAGAAATCCTCCACATTATGTTACAAGAGATTAAGTCATATCTCCATTAAAAGATTAAAAGACTAGTAAATGATGGGGTTATTGAGGCTCTTGATTTTAGTAATTTTGGTATTAGTGTGGACTGCACACTACAGGAAAAAGAAGAAATAGCAATGAAATTTTAGCGACGACAACTAATTTTTGTTGCTAAGATAACTATTAGCGACGAATCGATCAAAAATCATCGCTAAGTATGATCAAAATATTAGCGACGATGATAGAAAATTTCGTCGCTAAAGTTAAAAAAATAATTTTTTTTAGTTTTCGTAGCATTTTGCAATATTTTTTACATTCCGTCGCTGAATTTTTATTTTCTTGATATTTTCTTATCTTGGCGACGACTTTTTGAAGTTGTCGTCGTTAAGTGTCAACGTTAGCAACGATGTTTTGCATGTCGTTGCTAAGTGTCATTTTTTTTTTAACAAATATATTAGCGACGACTTGCGAAAGATTCATCACTAACATACATGTTAATGACGACGTGCCTTTGATTCGTCGCTACATATCGAGTTTTATCTTTCCTCTTTTTCCTTTCTTCCCCGATTGAAAACTCCCATCTCTCTTTTTCTCTCTCTCTCGTGCGCCACCGCCTCCGTGATATTCCACTGCCACCACCACCACCGCCACCGCCCCACGCAACCGCCGCTTGGTACAGTACTTTTCTCAGCCGCCACCATCGCTCCCACAACCACGACTTGTTGACCCCTGCTCCGCCGCCTCCGTGGTCTTCCACCACTACCGTCACCGCCTAGTACATCACCTTTCTCTGCCGCCACCGTCACTTCGTAGCCACAACCCCTACTCCACCGCATCTATCCTCTTCCACAGCCACCGCCACCGCTGCGAGTAGCCGTCGTCTTATATGTGGATGATATTATGCTTGCTTCAAGTGATTTGGGCTTGCTACTTGAGGTGAAAAAATTTCTCTGAGAATATTTTTTTATGAAAGATATGGGTGAAGCTTCTTATGTATTGGCATAAATATTGTGAGAGACAGATCTTAAGGAATATTAGGACTGTCTCAAGAGATATGAATAAATTTTTTGAGAGATTTCATATAAAGGATTGTTCACTTGGTATTGCACCGGTTGTCAAAGGTGACAAGTTTAGTTTGAACTAATGCCCAAGTAATAATTTAAAGAAAGGATAAATGAAGAACATTCTTTACGTTACTATAGTTGGAAGCTTAAGTATGTTCAAGTTAGTACAAGACCTGACATAGCTTATGTAGTGGGAATGTTGGACAGATATCAAAGTAATCCAGGTTTGGAACATTGGAGAGCTGCAGTGAAAGTCATGTGATATCTTCAGGGAACTAAGAACTACAAACTTAAATACAAGCGATCTAATTATTTGGAGGTGATTGAATTTTTGGATTCTAACTTTGTCGAATGTCCTGCCTCTAGAAAATCGACATCAGGATATGTCTTCTTATAATCTGGAGGGGCTATTTTCGTGTAAAAGTGCAAAGCAATCATTAGTTGCTACTTCGACCACAAAAATAGAGTTTGTATCATGTTCTGAAGTAGTGTCACAGGCCATTTGGTTGAGGAGTTTTATTTCAGGGTTTTAGATTATTAACTCAATCTCTATGCCATTGAGGATTTACTGCGACAATTCGGCTACAGTGTTTCTAGCCAAGAATAATAAGAGTGGAAGTCGTAGTAAACATATCGATATAAAGTATTTCGCTATTAAAGAATATGTTAAGTCAAACAAGGTGGTTATTGGGCATATTAGTACTAGATTGATGATTGCGTATCCTTTGACGAAAGGATTCCCACCTAAGACTTATAAGGAGCATATGAGACTCAGTTCAATTTTGTAGTTTTTATGTAATTGAGATACCCTTGTATTTTATCACATTTAGTCGATATGAGATCTCCAGTTATTTCAAATTTGTCTTCTCATTTTATAATTGTATACATTATATTTAGAGAGTAACAATATACATGTTTGAATATTAAGTAGACCCTGTATGAGCATTTGGAAGCTCGTTTATAAAGATATGACCCACATATTGTTCTCATTCAAAAGAGAAAGTTACATTGTAATACATGGATGGATGGATGGGTAATACTCTTGATTTGAGGACTTGTCCCAATGATTCATTTAATTTAAATTATTTTGCTTGAGTATGAGGATTTGGGGAAATCTGTGTATGTATCATTTATAAACTGATACATATTAAGTAATTTATGGACTAATTGGAAAGAATGTTGGAAACAGTTTACTATTCAAGACAAATAAGTAAATGAGTTCAGAATTTGTGGTCCATAGTATAGATTGATTTATTCCCTAAATTATGGAGATTATTTTTTTCTTAATTATGGTGATTAATTTTTCTTAATTATGGGAATTAATTTCCTAAAATGTGAGGCATAATATTTGGGATTGTAACAGCTCATCAAAATATTTAAAATCTTCTTTGATGGAAGAAGGATAAAAGAGAGAAAAACATTATATTCAATTCAATGGGACACGGCTCTCTAGTCTACAAAAATAAGTTTGTGAGAATCCATCATTGCATGGACATAAGGTCTTGAAAGGTCGAATCCCCAACTTCTTGTATTCTTATTCACTCTTAAATTTTATAAATCTGATTATCATAACTGGAGATATGATCTACAACTTCCGCATTTATTATTTACGATCCTAAAATTGCTAACACTAAGTACCAGCTCTTCTTTCAATATTTTGATCACAAATTCTTAAACTTATATGATAGGAAGTTTCTTCACTCATAAAAGGATCTAACAGGAAATGACATCCAATTTGTCAAAGCCTTGGCAAGCTGACACTTCACGGAATGTAGAAAGAAATAAGAAATATATAGTATGAAGTTTTTGTGATTTCTTACATTCTCAAAATATGTGAAAGCAAAACTTTAAAGTAGTCTTGAGACATTTTTAACGTACTTTAAAGTATATTCGTTGATTAAATTGTTCTTGATTGTATTTCTTAAACTTTGCGGCTTGTTTTAACAATTCACTTTGTGTAAACTTCACAAAATACTCTATTTCTGAAAAAAAATATTAAACTTGAGTAGATTTTTCTTAGGATAAACGAATCACATTTGCGTTGTTGTTTGAGTTAAAAAAAAAAAAAAAAGGCACAATGTGAAGCCATTTCTTGAAGAAACAACCTCACTTTGGTTTTCAATGTGTTGAAGTCGTTTATTCAACAAATGAATTTAACTTTTTTACTTTGATTATTTTTCCTCAATTTTTTTATTTAAGTTGTCACCTTAATTATTTTTTTTTTAAATTGTTGAAGTTGTTTACAAATAAAGGACTTTAACTTTGTGACCTTATATTTTTAAATATATTAAGTAAAAATGAATTCAAGTTTTCACCTTATTTTTTTCAAAATTTATTAAATAAACGACTTTCAGCTTGTCCTTAATTTGTTTTAAATTTGTAGATCTTTATTTTTGTTTTTTGAAAAGGTTAAGTCGTTTATGTGGAAACGACATAACCCTTTTTTTTTTGTGCTAGCGGAAAATATTTTCTGCATTTTATAACTTATGTTGAAAAAAAAAAGTAAAAAATGAAATTTTTAAAAAAGTAAATGAAAATTATTAAGTCGTTTCACCCTTATTACACCTACCATAATTAGTTATGATGCTACCAGAAATTCACCTCCCATTCTTGAAGCTTTTCATCTTGTATCCATTGATGAAACGACCATTTTCCCTTCTGTTCTTTTTAAAAGAAAAAAAAAAGTGAAGTAAATATTTTGTAGACATGGATTTATAGGGGGAAACATTTGCTAATTATATATTTATCATTTCTTTACTTCTTGAAATTTAACTACAAAATTTTTCAGAACTGATCTCAATTTTTAAACACAATATTAAAAAGTGAAGGGTCTAAATTGACGGGCTTGACTCGACCCAGTTTAAAACTGTTGGGCTTTAAACAAATTTCTCATCACTTGTGGGCTTCAAAGGGAACACAGAATAATAATTGACCAGCTATCCTATATAAATCTACTTGAGAGCACTCCAACCCTAAATTTCTTTCTGCTGTCTGTAGGCATACTCTGTACTTCTATTTCAAAATTGTTCTTTTCTTTCTTTTTCTTTTTTTTCGAAGCAATTTTGAGAGGAAGAGGGGCTGTGATTACAAAGAGAGAGGATTGAGTTGGGGGCTTTTCAAAGCGAAAACCATATCAAAGCTGAGGAAAGATTGAGATGAAAATGTATGAAGATTTCAAGATTTTCGAATTTGAGTAGATATATTGCCGCCCCCTTTACTCCAAAAGGGCTGGCCTTTGGCACCTTCAAATGAGAAAATCTTTTTCTCTTCTATTTCATCTCTCTGTCTCCTTCTCTTTGATATGGGTTTTTTTCCCACTATGAATAACCTTTTCTAAATTTACACTTGATATGAGCCCTCTCTTCTTCAATTTTTTTTTTCATTTTATGTTTTGTTGTGGGTTATTGCATTTGTTGATTAAGTTTTATATGGGGTTGAGGTTTCTTTTTGTGCATGAATGAAAGGCTTAATTTTTGTTGGATTTTTCGTTGAAATTTCTGAGAAAAATTAGAGATGGGTTTTCCACAGGTGAACTGATTTTCTCTTTTCTTCATCTACTGATCCCATCTCATATTTTCCTGTACTGTTATAAAGAAACTAGTTGAGATAATTATTTTTTTCTGTGTGGTTAATTGTAAAGATTTGCTGAAATTTTGTAGCATTTACTTAGATTGGTGCAACGGCTCGTGAGAAAATAAAAAACAAGTAGACAAGTGATTTTATAGCCGATAATTTCTTGATTTCTTACCTGGTATAATTGTCTTAGAAGGAAAAACTGGCTTGTTAGTCACAAGGATAAAGCAAATGGAAAACTAGAAATATCTTAGATATAACTCATAGTCTATTTTTTCTTTTTTGGTAATTTTTGTAATGGTGAAAAAGTTACTTGAGGCTGTTTGTAATGCAAGAGCTAAAATCTGGCTTAGATCTCCTTTCCACCCTTGACATCCAGTAGATAAAATAATGCACTAACTTGGGTCTAAATTTCCCTGCCCCAACAATAAAGTGCAATGCATTAAAACATGTAATAGAATCTGAAATAGAGGGTCTATCCAAAAAATTTCTTATGCAGAAGAAGCAAAATGTTGCTGCTATTATCCTTCAACATTGGCACTGCATATTTCGTCATCTTCCTGTATGCCTAAGTAAAGAAATAATAGAACTAGACAATTAAATAATTTAGTCTCTTCTAAATTGTAAATTAAAAAACTGAGATGATATCATTTAAAGAGTAAGATTTATTTGATCAAAAATGTTATTTTAAAAACTAATTCATGTGAATTGTGTTTTTCATAATAATAATGGTAAATTGTAATAGGTTTTTTTTTCTAATTCTAACTTAGAAGGATTCTGTTTGATATTATAATGTTGAAGAGGGTGATGGGGAAATAAAAGAAATTTAAAAACTCGAGGAGATATAGAGTGTATGTGTGAATATAATATGTATAATGTGCATGTGAATGTCATTGGCTCCTAAAATCATCCAAGCACCAATTGTTTTTCTTCTCTCTCGAAAATACTTTTCCAAAGAATTCCTAAAGCTGGCGATTTGATGCATTAAAACCAAATATTTTAAAACCTCGAGGAGATAGTACCTTACAAGAATATATAAAAACAAACGCTTTTTTAATTTTAAAGTATGATAGTGCATCCCTTCAAGTTATTATTATTATTTTTTAAAAGGTGTGAGCATTTTCACTTTTTTTTTTCACCATTTTTATTTCTATTGGAGGCGTGGCCTCACTTTAAATTGTTTTTTTTTTTTAACAATACGAAAGCAAGCATGGTTTCGAAAACACCTTCTATTTTTTCACTTTTTAACACAATGACAGTAACACAAACAAATGCTAACAGAATTCAACTAATATAAATATATAAAAAATTGAACATTTGAAGTTGTAGAAAAAAATCATAAATAAAAATTAATTTTTTACAAAACTAAGTCATATACCAACAATATATATCACGATAAAAAGTAGTGATTATAGTAACAAATCTTACCTATTAATTTATTGGATTAAAATAACTACAACTTTGTCCTTCGACTAATATCAACCAACAAACTGCACAAGTAATATTAATTTTATTGGAAAGAATTTAAATTTACAAAAAAAAAGTGATAAAATTCTAATAATTTTTTTTACTGTTTAAACTTTTAAAATGATTGATATAACTAATATACAAATTACTAGCCAACTAAAAAAAATTAGAAAATGGAAGAAGAAATATAAAAAATGTAGTTGAGTTTTTTGTGTGTGTATGTCAATTGCGTGTGTATATGAGAGGAAAATTCTCTCAACTTAAGATAATCATGTTTAAGAAAATTTATGATATTTAATGTGAAAATTAAGGTATTCATTGCGAAATTTACTCAAATAATAGCGTTTAATTTGAAATTAATTTATTAAATCCTTGGATTAATATTATTGGAGATTAACTTTATTTTGAATGAGATCGAATGGTCAATTCCATCAATATGTGGCCAAATTTAATAAGTCAATATTTTTGAAATTTTAATGTTTGATTCGAGATTGTTGTATTAAAATCTTGAATTAGCATTATTGAAAAATGAAATCAAGTTCGAATGAGATCAAATCAGCGATTTCACCTTTAAAATTTCAAATCCCAAAGTTTCACCCATCGCTCAGTATCAAGCTACTCATTTACCTCAAATATTGCGCCTGTCATGGTGACAAATGCCACAAGTCTCGAGGAGCAAATTGCAAATTTAACAAAGGCCATTAAGGAACTCACAAAGCATGTTCAAGAGTAAGACTTTTAGATCACAAAGCTGATGAACAAAGCGGACAATATTGATGTTGGTCGTGTAATGTGCAAACAAGTTGAGGCTCATAATAAAGTTGAAACGTCCACTAAGGAACATTCAAGTGAAAAAGAGAAGTCCTCCAACTAAAGAGTTGCAAGTTTCATCTGATGGATTGATTCCTGTTGATCAATTGAAGGAGTTCATCATGAAAAATATCAAATACAAGTTCGATGGAAATTCCAAATTATCTTTGACTTATGCCAAATCATACACTTAGAGAATTGACAATTTGAAGATGTCAATTGGCTATTAACCCTAACTTTCAATAATTTGATAGCAAGAGCAACACATGACTCATTTATTGAAAAGTACAATGATGCTGAAACATATGGACACTACTTGGTCATGCAATTTGTCCAATTATTGAAAGGAAATGCATTTCATACATGGACTTGGTGACAAACTCAATTGATAGTTGGAAGCAGATGTAGCAAGAGTTTTTCAATCGATTCTATAGCACCCGATGGGCAATCAACATGATTGAACTCATAAATTCACGCCAGTGAAAAGAAGAGCTTGTCATCGACTAAATTTACTGTTGGAGAAATTTAAGCCTTAACTACAAAGATTGATTGTCAGAGTTCGGCTATTGAGATATGCATCCAAGGTATGGATTGGTACTTTCGATATATCCTTCAAATAATCCAACCAAGAATGTTAAGAGTTAGTTATTCGAGCCTACAATATGGAGCTAAGTATGGCTACAGGTGGAGTTGAAGGGACATCCATCCAAAAACCTCAAAGGTTTAAAAAAAGCCATGAAGCTAAGAAATGGGACAAATCTTTTTTAAAAGCTCCAAACAAAGAATCAATGTCGGTATGCGTAATACCTATCAAATTTAGAGGAAATGCAAATGATAAGAATGATGAAAACAAGGACGTCCCTCAATAAAGGAACAAAGAAAGTTTACCTTAAAAAAATGCAAACAAAGAAATATCCATTCCTTGACTCCGATATTTTTGGAATATTCTATGACTAGCTCAATGCAAATCTTATTGAATTACCTAAAATGAAATATCGAATAAGCTGGGCAAGTTGATGACCCAAAGTATTACAAATACCATCATTTTAATAGGGCATCCAATTCATAATTATTTTATATTCAAAGACAAAGTTATGCAGTTGGCTCATCAATGGAATATCTCACTTGAGGAAGATAATATGACTGTTAATCTTACCACCATCACATTTAGATCTTTTGATGTCATAATGGAGAATGTGCCTAGATAAAGTGGCAGTAGAAAACTTGATCATGGTAATGATGTTTCATGTAACATGATAACTGAATAAAAGATTTACTCTACTAAAAGTCTATTATCTGAAAAGAAAGTTCACACTATCACTGGTGATTGTATGTTGGCAATAACTTTTACTGATGAAGATTTACTACTTGGTTCCAAACTCCATAATAGGCCACTATTCTTAACTGGCTACACTCTCGAGCAAAAAGTAATAAGGATGTTGAGTTATGGAGGTTTTGTAGTCAATATCTTGCCTTTGCGTATAATGAAAGAGTTGGGAGTTTCTATAGATGAACTTGCAAATAGCCATTTGATAATCAAGGTTTCACCAAAATGGGCCAAAGGGCTCTCGACATCATAAGGTTGAAGTTATTGATGGTTGATATGGCCTCAATTGCAGTATTTCATATCATAGATTTCAAAACATCATATAACATGCTTATTGGCCGTCCTTGCTACTTGAAAATGGAATGATTCCTTCTACTTGGCACCAATATTTTAAGTATTGTCGAGAGGGGATGGTAACAAGGGTGTTTGGCAATAACAAACTTTTTACTGAGGCTGAGTCATAATTTGTTGATGCTAAGCACTCCCTCAAAGCAAATGATAAGTATTAAATAAGTACTTGCAAAAATAAGGGATGAATTCACTTTCCACCTTATTGACACCGATAAACTCCATGGCGCTGGGAACAACTTTGTCATATAGAGATCCAGTCATAAGAAGGCCCACAAGACTATGCAAATTCCATAGTGATATAGACAATTTTATGAAGGGAAGTTAGTAAAGTGTTGGTGAGTGGACACCACCACGCCTCACAAAACACATTCGCTACATTAGAATCGCAATTATACGTGAACAACAAAGCATATACAGAGTTGTATATTCATGCTGTAAGAAGCTTGTGCTTGCACCAACTAAGGATATTTTCGGTCTACTTCCAATAGCCCTTGATGTAATAGAATTCACCATAATTGAATGACATCTCCCCACTTGGCTTTGCCTTTGATAATGCGACGACCCAATGTTGGTAATGGAGTTAGCTAGTTTTACTGCCAATGGTGAGTTGCTTGCAAAGCCCACACCTAGTAATTCTTACCTAGTCGAATCTCTAGGGACCATTCCGCCAAATAGAGTGGATTCACCTCCCTTGGCCATGGCTTCACATATCGACTAACAAGGGGAGTATGCACTGCCAAAATTGTGTCATTTTCTATAGATTAATGTTCATCATCGAGGATCACCAAGTGTTGAACACTAAAAAGAGAAAAAATGCCTTTGAATAAGCCATTATGCCTTTGTCTAGTTATTTTTTTTATGTAAAAGAAGGAGAGACAGAGAGTCCATGATGTATTCAGTTTACATATTGCAATATGAAAGTAAATTCGGCATATTAAAATCTTAAACTACCAAGTTTGCATGGTTCAGACATACCAAGTAGTGATATTGTTTTGATTGAGTCGCTGGCTACAAACTTTCTTGACTCGTGACATCTTTGCTGATATTTCAACACCTTGAAATACCAATAAGTCTTAAACTTTCATGGAGCAATCAAAGAATCAATAAAAGAAAGGAAAAAGAAACACAACAGCTTACCAAACTAAACAACACCCTCTGCATTAAATGCATAAAAAGTTAGGGAGTAATGATATGACAGGCGCTAATTTTACCAATTTGCTCCTCTTATTTGCCTAAATCACTAAACACTCTAGGATCTGTGTCTTTTGTAGATTTTGATCTGACCCGAAGCTTGGTTTGACTTGCTACAAACTAGAATCATTGATATAAGAGTTTGATGAGACCCGTGAGCCAACAAGATTGCGACGTCTATACCTAATGGTATACAAACTATGTGGACCACCCACTATAAATATTCTTTTGCTTAGTTGTTAGAAGGTAACTTGACTTTCCATATTCACTTGACTTACTAGTTCATAACGATCTTATGACCTAAACTAACTTAAATATAAAAAAAAATCAGTTGGGGGCCACTCCAACAAGTCTAACATGATTTGAGTGTGCCAAATATTCCTGAATTCAAGTACTTGAACTTGAGCTCTATCCGACTCGAACTCAGGTATATTGATTTTTCAAATTAGATAGTGAGAGTTCTATGCCGAAAAAACTAGTGCCCTTGCTCATAACATAGCACAATGAGCAAGTGGGACTCATCTTATATATGAGCTTCGCCTTGTCTGTTTTTCTTAGGCCATTAAACCTTACTTTGAATGTTTAAATTTATCAATAAAAATAAAAAAAGAACATACTTCTAAAGATCTACGATGAGATACTTATATTGACTGCACAATAATTAGTACTACTAGAGCACATACACATGATATCACAAAAGGGTAAATATGAAATAGAATGAACAAATGGGCAATCAAGAAAAAATACTGGCTCGAGGAAATAAACTAAGTATCTTTAAATTGTTGTCTAATTTGATATAGTAATTCATACATGAAAAATATTTATTTGAATGGGGTAATTCGATCGATTGGTTCAAAATGCTCTTGGTACTAAATAAGTTGACATTCATATCTTTTTATAATGATTTGATGTGACTCGACTTTGAGATCGTCACGATCCAAAATCTTTCCCATGAATTCTTTGACCAGATACCACATCAGTGGAAGATATTAACACTTGTCTCCTAGCATGCCCCAACACGCCAACACACCATTCACCTCACTATCCTTAGCCAAAGCCCTTAAAGGTAACTCCACTCTCTTTAGTTTTCCCTTTTTGCCTGTTTTAAGTATCCCCTCGATCTTTTACTCACTTAAACATTAAAACGTCTTCATTGAAGGCCATCAAAATGAGTCTATGATCTTCTAGAAAAACACCCTTGTACAACTCCCTAAACCACAATTAAAAGTTGACCAAATCAATTTTAGTTAAAGCGAGTTATACATAGAAGGGAGTTTAACATGAACTAGTATAATTTATCAAAATTACTACAAGATAATTATTAGAAATGCACTATATATATATATATATATATATATATATAAAAGAGAGTATTACTCTCTTACATAATTACCTAAGTGTAAAGGGAGTTGAACTCCATTCATAACGTCTAAGAATGTCTATGATCCTGATCCTCCCTTGCAACTAATCCTCAATAAAAATGCCAGATTCTTTTGTCTCACATGATTTGTTTGCTATTTAATCTGCAACTTGATTACCTTCTTTGAATATATGGCTAATTTTGAAATCCATTTTCCTATGCTTTGATCTTGTATAAATTAGTGTACAAACTGCCAGTGCCCTTGTGTGAAGATAGTAGTTGAATAACAATTAAGTGCATCTATTTCAATCCATGAGGAGCACTGTCCAAGAATCAATATTAGTGCACCTCCAACAAGGGTTGGCTGTCAGCTCATTAATTTAATTATTACCAGAAGCACTAGCACATAAGCGTCTGCCGTAGCAAATCCAATTATTATGTAGGAGGAAGAAAATATGTGACAATCTCAAACCTAAATTTGGTTGCCTCAAACTAGTCAACCTAGTGGTACAACCACAAGGACAAGAAAAAAGATAACACAAATTGGTTGATTTTGGTTATTTTTGTTTGTATTATGGATACTTGGATATGACTGTAACGATGAAATATTTATTGTCAATTATGTACTATACGTGTAATATATTTTTATTTATTATTTTTATATTTTATTTTTGTATAATTATTATTCAGTTTTAAGATTAAATAAAATATCTAATTGAAAAAAAAAATAGTACCATATCGGAAATTTAATATTGTGGCAATTTAAATTGTATCTTACAAATTATAAAAATAAATACCAACATTATAGTAATCCAAATTACATCTTATAATTAAGAAAGTACATATTAATTAAATTATGAAGGGCTAGTCAAATCATGTCGATTTATCTAAATATAAAAAAAACTATATAAATATGGATCATTTTTAAGAAAATGACATAACAATTTCACATTCAAACAAGAAAGACGTTGGAGGAGATTTTGAAATTCTCTTAACCAAGTCCATCAAATTAAAAAAAAATCCATGATAATAAAAAGTAAATATATTTTTGGTGAAACTCATCAAAATAATATAATATTATTTAATTTGAGATTATGGTATTAATTTTTTTAATTAATGTGGTTGATAAGGTCAAACCTTACTTTGAAGAAGATGAAAGTGCAAAATGTTGAAAATAAACTTATTTTAAGCCCAAATTTTAATCAAACCCATATTAGCCCAAGTTTAAGAAGTTTCTAATTTTAGGTAAGGTAGGTAAGGTTGGTGAGATTATTAAAAATTATGTGATAATTTAGTTGACAAATGTATGGTTGTGATTTTAAGTTGTTTGTTTATTTAGCGGCAGATATTTGTTAGAAACTAGTATAAATAGAGCTTGCATTTGGAGTGTTAAATCATCAAACAAAAGAGAGAAAAACAAGAGTGATTAGAAGCAAAGCTTCTAAGGAGAGTTTAGAGAAATATTTAGAAAGTTTGTTAAGAGTGAAGTTGTATTGAGTGTTCTCTCTTATAATAATATTTGAGTGATCAATATTTTGAGTGATAAATTTTCAACAGAGTGGCATCAGAGCCACACGTAAAAAAAAAAAAAAAAGTTCGTTGAGACGAACATGCTGTCAAAGAAAAAAAATTCAACCAAATCGAAGTTTTGGAGTGCCGCTACACTACACCAGAAGTTTCTAAGCTAACTCACCGAGTTGAATCGTGTCAAACTGAGTCATCTAACCCATTGATAGAGTCAAGAAGCTGTTGACCGAGCATTGACCAAGTCGAACATTTGACTTTGACCATTGACCAAGAGTTGACCAAGCATTGACCAAAACCAAAATTTGACTGAAGTTTATCCAAAAGTTTTTTGATGCTCCAGATCCATCCGTATAGTCAAAATTTTAAATTTAATACTCTATTGAGAGTTAACGGCAAATAGCAACTTGACATCATTTCAAGTTCCACAACTCAAGGGATGCGACTTTGACAATTGGAGTATCCAAATTAAGGCACTTCTTGGAGCACATGATGTATGAGAAGTCGTGGAGAAAGGATATGATAAATCCAAAGACGAGTCAACACTATCCACCACACAAAATGATAGTTTGAAAGACTTAACAAAGAGAGACAAGAAGACTCTATTCCTCATTTACCAAGCTTTAGATGATGATGGCTTTGAGAAAATCTCAAGTACCACTTTCGCCAAGCAAGCGTGGGACAGGATCCAAGTCTCTTACAAGGGAGAATAAAAGGTTAAGAAGGTACGACTTCAAACTTTAAGAAGAGAGTTTGATTCATTGCATATGAAAGAAGATGAGCTTGTTTCTAATTACTTTTCTAGAGTTTTAACCATTTTCAATCAACTAAAGAGAAATGGTGAAAAATTAGAAGATGTAGCTATCATGGAGAAAATTCTTCAATCTTTAGATGCGAAATTTGATTGTATCATAACAATTATCGAGGAAACTAAAGATCTAGAAACAATGATGATTAAGCAATTCTTGGGTTCACTACAAGCTCACGAAGAAAAGAAAAAGAAGAAAGGTGTCGTTGATCAACTACTTAAAATAGAAGTCCAACCAACCAATAATGAAGAAAGATTCAACAATAATAGAAGCCAACATGGAAGAAGTCGTGGACAAGGACGAGGTCATGGTCGTGGTCGTGGACGAGGTTAGAATTTCAACAATAACTCCAACAACAACTATGAGAAAGACGAAAGCTCTATGAGGGGTCATGACAGAGGTAATTCAAACTAGAGGTATGACAAATCTCAAGTTTGATGTTATAATTGTCAGAAGTTTGGGCATTATGCTAGAGATTACAGAAATCTCAATATTAAAGTAAATGATAGAGCCAATTTTGTGAAAGAAAATAAAGAAGATGGAGGTAATGTTTTATTACTAGCACGCAATGACAATAATGAAGGGCAAGAAAATACATGGTACCTAAACACTGGTGCTAGCAATTATATATGTGGGAAATGATCAATGTTCGTATAACTTGATGAATTAATAAGCGGGTATGTCTTTTTCGGTGATGATTCCAACGTAGTAGTAAAATGAAGAGGTAAAATTCTTATTCGCTTGAAAGATGGGAGACATCAATTTATTTTAAATGTTTATTATGTACCCAACATGAAAATAAATATTTTGAGTTTGGAACAACTCTTAGAAAAAGGTTATGACATTCACTTAAAAGACATCAACCTTTCTATAAGAGACAATATGAATAACTTGATTGCGATGGTACCAATGTCAAGAAATAGAATGTTTCTACTTAAAATTCAAACAGATGTGGCTAAATGTCTCAAGGCATGCTATAAAGATTCATCATGGCTATGGCATCTGAGGTTTGGACATCTCAACTTTGGAGGACTAAAGTTATTATCCAAGAAAAAGATGGTGAGGGGTTTGCCTTGCATCAACCACTCCGACCAACTTTGTGAAGGATGTCTACTTGGGAAGCAATTCAAGAGAAGTTTTCCGAAAGAGTCAAACTCTAGAACCCAGAAGCCACTTGAGCTCATATATAGGGATGTTTGCGGTCCTATCAAGCCATGTTCATTCGGTAAAAGTAATTACTTTCTACTATTCATTGATGATTTTTCAAGAAAAACGTGGATTTATTTCTTGAAGCAGAAATCAAAAATTTTTGAAGCATTCAAGAAGTTTAAGGCTGCAGTAGAGAAAGAAAGTGGTCTTCAGATCAAAGTCATGAGATCTGACCGAGGAAGAGAATTTATTTCGAAGGAATTTCAAGAGTTTTGTGAAACAAATGGAATTTGATGACCACTCACTGTTCCAAGATCCCCCTAACAAAATGGAGTTGCAGAAAGGAAGAACAGAACCATTCTCAACATGGCACGAAGCATGCTAAAAAGTAAGAGAATGCCAAATGAGTTCTAGGCAGAAGCTGTAGCATATGCAGTGTATTTATTAAATCGCTCACCAACAAGAAGTGTATGGGGCAAGACACCACAAGAAGCATGGAACGGAAGAAAACCTGACATTTTTCATTTGAGAGTTTTTGGAAGCATAGCCCATGTACATGTACCAGATGAGCAAATAAGCAAGTTAGATGATAAAAGCAAGAAGTTCATCTTCATTGGTTACGACAATAACTCCAAAGGCTACAAGCTATATAATCCTAATAATGTAAAGATAATCATCAGTCGTGATATTTTTTTTATGAAGAAGGCGAATGGGATTGGGGACCATAATATAAAGATTACAACTTTGCTCCTGAATTTGAAGATGATGAACAAACAACTATCGAGCAATTGAGAGAAGAGCCTGCTACACCACCTGCTTCACCGTTGTCAAACGATGATAGAAATTCACTACCATCTTTCTTAGCTGAGAGGAATGAAGAATGTACAAGAAGTCTTCAAGAACTCTATGAGATAACTGATAGACTTGAAAATCTTATCCTATTTTGCCTCTTCGCAAATTGTGAGCCTGTAAACTTTCTAGAATTTACACAAAATGTAAAATAGAGAAACACAATGGATGAAGAAATTAAAGCCATCAAGAAAAATGACACTTGGGAACTTGTTCCGCTTCCCAAAGGTCATAAAGCCATTAGTGTAAAGTGGGTATACAAGATGAAAAAGAATATTTCTGGAGAGATTGAATGATACAAGACAAGACTAGTTGCAAATGTTATAGTCAAAAAGCTGGTATTGACTATGATGAGGTATTTGCTCCAGTTGCTTGATTAGAAATAATAAAATTAATTATTTCTTTAGCAACACAAAATAAGTGGAAAATACATCAGATGGATGTAAGGTCAGCCTTCCTTAATGGGGTACTGGAGGAAAAAGTTTACATTGAACAACCAATGAACTATGTGATAAAAGGACAAGAAAATAAAGTCTTAAAGTTAAAAAAGACTCTCTATAGGTTGAAACAAGCACCAAGAGCATGGAATAGCAGAATTGACAAATATTTCCAAAAGAAAGGCTTTACCAGATGTCCTTATGAGCATGCACTCTACATCTTAAATAACAAATATGATGTTTTGATTGTGTTGCTTGTACGTTGATGATTTGATCTTTATAGGGAGCAACCCAATCATGTTCAAAGAATTTAAGAAAGTAATGACAAAGGAGTTTGAACTGACCGACATTGGGTTGATGGCGCACTACCTCGACATCAAAGTCAAGAAAAAAGAAGATGGGGTTTTTATCTCATAAGAAAGAAAGCTATACAAAAGAGATTCTCAAGAAATTCAAGATGGATTATTGCAATCCAATAAGCACACCGGTGGAGTGGAGAGTAAAATTATTCAAGGATGATAAAGCAGATAAAGTGGATCCAACATTGTTCAAGAGCCTAGTTAGATGTTTGAGGTATTTGACATGTAAAAGGCTTAACATTCTCTAAGCAACTGGACTCGTAAATCGCTACGTGGAAACTCCAACAACATCACACTTCAAAGCCGCAAAAAGAATTCTTCATTACCTAAAAGGTACAATCAACTTTGGTTTGTTCTATTCAGTTTCTAATCATTCTAAATTTATTGGATATAGTGATAGCGATTGGGCTGGAGATACCGATGATCGTAAAAGCACAACTCGCTTTGCATTTTTCATGGAGACACTGCATTTACTTGGTTATCGAAGAAGCAACCAATTGTCACCCTTTCAACATGTGAAGGTGAGTATGTGGTTGCTACATCATGTGTCAGTCATGCAATTTGGCTAAGAAATTTGTTGAAAAAATTGAATATGTTACAAGAAGAGCCAATAGAGATTCATGTCGATAACAAATCAACAATAGCTTTGGCCAAGTTGCTGACATATTTATCAAGCTACTTAAGTATGAAAACTTTACGAGATTGAGAAACTCCCTTGGCATCATAAAACAAGTTTAAAGGGGAGTGTTGAACATAAACTTATTTTAAGCCCAAATTTTAATCAAGTCCATATTAGCTCAAGTTTAAGAAGTTTCTAATTTTAGGTAAGGTTGGTGAGATTATTAAAAATTATGTGATAATTTAGTTGACAAATGTATGATTGTGATTTTAAGTTGTTTGTTTATTTAGTGGTAGAGATTTGTTAGAAACTAGTATAAATAGAGCTTGCATTTGGAGTGTTAAATCATCAAACAAAAAAAGAGAAAAACAAGAGTGATTAGAAGCAAAGCTTCTAAAGAGAGTTTAGAGAAATATTTGGAAAGGTTGTTAAGAGTGAAGTTGTATTGAGTGTTTTCTCTTGTAATAATATTTGAGTGATCAATATTTTAAGTGATAAATTTTCAATACAAAATCCACCTTCACGTTATTAAAATTTGAAGAAGACTACATGTTTGAAATGAAAAGTTAGAAGATCAAAAGAAAATTTGTATCTACATTTTTTAATTTATATTATTTTCTTTTCATAAAATTGTGTAAATACGACATTTATTCTTTTTTTGGATGTAATGTTTACATGAAGAATAATAAAGATAATGCAAGTTTTTGAGGTTGCAACCACTTTACGTTCAGTTATCAGAGATGAATCCAATTTTTAGTGTTAATCGAGTGTTAATTGCTCATTGCCATTTGTGCCTGCTTTGCAATATATTTTTATCGTCAAGTACTTACAAAAAGTGTCGTCCAAACTTAACAACCATATCCGATGTAAAATATATACTGATAGAAAATCATATTGGTATAACCGGCTCACCAACTTAGAATATTTGTCAAATTAGCCGGCTCGATATTACTTTCATTATTTTGAAAATCGGATTGGACCGGCAGGCTAATTGATTCAATCGAGAACTGAAGCTCAATCCGCTCCAATTAAGTGTACAAAATCAAAAATTTAGTTTGACTAGTCAAAATCGGTCAAAGACCGGTCAAACTGACCAAAACCAATCAAATTGGGTTTGATCAATTTTAATTTTTTTTTATATTTTATTATATTTATGTGGTTATTTGGATTTTATGTTTTGTTATATATTTTTTAAAATATTTTTTTATTTTTTTTTATATTTAAAATGTATTACATAACAATTAGTATATTATTTTATTATTTTATATAATATAATAAGAAAATACAATTAAGACGATGGATTGAACTACTAATAATTATCAAAATCAATTTGATAATCAGTCCAATTATAAAAATACTAATATTTACTTGTATTCTCTAAAACATAGCCAAACATTAAAATGCCAAATGAGCCGATTCGGGATGGACCAATCCAGGCCCAACAAGGCCGCCCGCTTCCTACAAAGCAGGCCCATGCTGAAATAGACGGTTATATTATTCTTTTATTATTGTTGGACTAGGTCATCCCACGAGCTCCATGCTAATGGGCCATAGTAGCCTAGTTTGTGATTGGGCTGGTTTTGTGGACGGGCTTGATGGGCCTTTTGTTTCTTCCCCCAAAAGAATAATTCATTCTAAAAATGGGTCTTTTTTTTAATTTATTTTTCTAAATTATATCTTTATTTTTACGAATTATATTGAATTTAGTTTTGATATCCTAAAATTTTATATTGAGTTTTTATTTGTTAGTCTAAATTTATTAAATTTATATAATTATTTTATGAGTTATTTTATGTATAGCTATTGTACAATACTTTAGTTGATTATTCTAAATGTATTATCATGAGATTTGACATTGATTTTTATTTGATTATTCTAAATATATTATCCTAAGTTTTTATCTTAATCGTGTGTTATTCCTAAGTTTGGTTTTAATGTTTCATTTGATGATTCCAAATTTATCATTCTAAGATTTGATACTAATTTTCATTTATTATTATAAATTTATATCCTTATTTTATAAATTATATGAAGTATAGTTAGTATACAATGATTATTCCAAGTCTAATCCTAAGATTTTGTATCAGATTTTTAATTAATTAATCTAAATTTATTATTCTAAATTAATTTACTTATTTTATGAATTATCTTAAATGCAGCTAGTATACAATATTTTAATTGATTGTTCTAAATGTATCATCCTAAGATTTTATATTAGTTATTATTTAATTATTTTAAACCCGTTATCCTAAGTTTTTATCTTTAACTTTTGTGAATCTTCTAAGTTTGGTTTTGATTTTTTATTTGATTATTCTTAATCTATCAATCTAAGAATTGGCATTAATTTTTGATTGGTCTAAGTTCACTATTATAAATTTATGTCTTTATTTTATGAATTATCTCAAGTGTAGTTAGTATGTAATTTTTTAGTTAATTATAGTCAATAAATCATCCTAAGGGTTGGTATTTAATTTTTAGTGGATTAGTTTAAGTTTATTATTCTAAATGTATTCCATATTTTATGAATTATTATGAGTTAGCTAATATATATTTTTTTAGTTGATTATTATAAGTGTATCATCCTAAGATTTGATATTAATTTTTATTTGATTATTCTAAAATTCTATCTTAAGATTTTATCCTTGTTTTGGGATGTGTTTTATTTCCATATTTATTTCTTTCAAATGTATTTCTATAAAAGGTTTGGTGGTTTGAGTGCTTCTTTTTCTTATAAGAGGTTATGTGCAAAAATCCAGTAGGCACGCTCTTGAATTTTGGTAGAAAAAACATTAAATAATACATTACTTTTAACTATAAAAAAATAATATAAAATGAAATAGCCCATGCCAAGCCTGGGATGACCTAGGCCAGTCCTACAATGGACGGAGCAAAACAGATTGGTTCATGGGCTGAGTGGGCTGGCTTTTGACCTATCGATCCAATAAAGGCCCAACTCATATATTATATCGGCCCAATAAACCCATCAACTTTCGTGGGCCAATTTGGATGGTTCGGTTCAGTGGGTTTACATTTAACATCTTTTATAGAGCATTTTAAAAATAAATTTGTTTTATCCGCCTCACCTTTGTCATATCTAATATCCTGAAAGCTTATAATTCTCCCTTATAAATAATACTCAGAGTAACACCTTAGGATTTGAGAAAATAACAAATTCTACTTATACATCAAGATTAATAGTTGAAAGTTTTATCCAGTGCCTCTCTGTCAATGATGACTGCTCAGAAAAAAAAAATGGTCATGATGAAAAATATGAATAACATGTGGCAGATTAGAATTACAATCAGATGCCTTTTAATGGGAGAAAGCGAGGTAATTTTAGAGAGAGACCACAATCACTAACAAAAATCCTTGATAACGTACTCTGAATGAATTCTTGAACATATAGCAACTGATCACATAATTGAGAATAATTCAACAACTTTGTTCCACCCTCAAGCAAAAAGATTCTAAGTAGATATTATCATTTGCCTTTAAATAAGTGAAAAAAAAAAAAAAAAAGCCGAGGGCCACACCATTTTGCAGCCACTTCAAGCTTCTACATTTGCATTTTTGAACTTTCCCCTTTTGCCCCACTCACTCAACTGCCTAAAAGTTGAGACAGGCACACAGACACACTCCTAAACTTTCTCCATTTTCACCCCCCTTTCACAAATTTCACTCAAATACTTTTCATCATTTCACTCTCCAAGGATAATCCTTTTTTTTTTTAAAGAAAATAAATAAATAAAGAAAAAAAAAGAAAACACAAAACAATTTGTTTCTATTTTTGAAGGTAAACATGCATTAGGTTCTGAAATTTTTGCCAGTAAAAGTCTGACCAAATTGCCAATTAGAAGGCACAATGTTCCACGAAGTAGAACTACGATGATCACTGGCCTTGACACGGAAAGAGAGGGACTGCCCAACCAAAACCGCGTTGGACTGCCAGTTTTGGCCCCAATTGCGGCTCATTGTCATCCAACCAGTCCTCGACCCCTTCACCCACACCTTCATGATGTCGCCTGCACCTGCGACGTTGCTGATCAAAACCAAGTTGAAGTAACGAAAACCATTGATGGTGAATCTGATCCCACCCTTCTTGTGGCACGGCACCCTGCGCATGTAACAATTATTTTACATATTAAGACTATTATATGTTAATTATAAGGGAAAAAGAATCCAAGGGAAATCATCATTTTTTATAATGGTGGTTCACAAGATTGAATGAGGTACAGTAGACTACTATCATTTTTCCTAGAGAAATCAAAAGGCAAAATTATGGTGAGAGACAACTCCACCACGTTGTCGTTTTGGTTCGTAGAATGGAATCTCTTAATCACCCCGCCAGAAATTGGACATGTCACTATTTAGATTTTTGAATTGATTTTTGCGAATTTTGATTTCAGAGATTACTTTATTTCATGATTAGAAATGATAAAAGGATTAGACCATTGTTTTCCATATTATGCTCTACAATTTGAATCTATAAATACACAGTTAATGATGAGATAAAGTTTTGCTCTTTGTAGTCTGTCTTATGGTATGTCCACAATCGTTTCTATAGGATGTGTGTCCAAATTATATGCTTGGTACAAATTGCCAATTTCTTTAGATTTTATAAACTCTTTAAAAGAATGTAAAGAGACACCAGTTATTTGTAAAATCTTAACAAAACTATTTAATTTGACCTTGTAAATTACAAAAATAATCATTAGTTTCATAATTTTATTTTATTCATATATGATAAGAACTTACTTACAAGATAACATATAATTATAAGTTGCAAAAATATTATATGACATACATAAATAATGTATAAACAAAAGAGATGAAATAATTGTAAACAAAATTGAAAAAAAGGGGGGCAGAGCGCTGACCGGCGAAAAGAGACGGGCACAATGCCAGCCCGGTACTCAGCGATCTTGAGGAACATTGGCATAGCAAGATCGAAATGTGGGCGGGGCGGGTTGCAGCAGCCGCCGTTGTCGTTGGGCAGGGCGTAATTGGGCGGGCAGAAGTTGGTGGCAGTAATGAAGATGGAGGGGCTGCCCGGGTGGCACCACTGCGGCACATCTCTGCATTTTATCTCGAAACACGCCCCGCAGCTGAACCCGTTGTTGAAAAGCGCCGTGCTAAGTGCCGCAGTGCTAACGCCGTAGCCTTGGCTATACAAGTTGCCGTATCCACAAGCACCCCCTGCAAGCCCATACAAATTTATATATATATATATATATATATATATATATATATATATATCCATCATACATACTCTTTTACCATTTCCACAAACAGAGTCAATTTCAAAGTTCACATTATTGTAGTAGCTACTACTACCAACCAAGAAGAATAAAATTGTGGAAATGACAAATAGAGAATCCACATCGGGCACATTTTACAAGAAAATCGATGGGTTCTTGTACAAACATGTTAAAATGAGTCACAAAATAAATTAGAATTACGTTACTAGTTTGGTCTAATACATGTACATATATCCTCTCTAATTTGAGTAAGTTTTGCATACCCATGGTTCCTGAGGCATCACTGCCGCCGTAGAACGTAGCGTGGGCGGTTTGCCACCCGCCGCCGGTGTACACTCCCGGAATTCTGGCTTGAACATAACTCACTACTAGTAAAAATAAACTGGCGATGCAAGTCAAACCCATAGTAACCATTTTGCTGGGGGTGGGGGTGGGGTGGGGGTAGAGAGGGGGCTTGTGACTACTAAGTATGTTAAGTGTGAGGACCAAAGGGAGAACGTGAAGTGGTACTTATTGGGGCGGGGAGGAGAGAGAGGCACAAGGGAAAATCATGAGGCATCCCCACAATTAATGCTTCCTAAATTAAGGCAAATATTGGCGGAAACTATATTTCAACCCCTTTTGTCTTCTTTAGACGAATTTGCCCTTGAAGTACTAGCAAATTTCCTTTGAAAGAGGTTTTGGTTTTGGGGAATCTAGAAGGGTATTAACGAGAAATACATTTATTGCTTGAAAAGTGAAAAATGAAACTTAAAGGGCCACAAAATATGAAACGGTTTTGCCGCTTTGCTTGAATTGCAAGTTGTGCCATAAAGTTGTGCCATAAAAAGCCTATCATTTCAAAGATTTTATTGCAATATTCCTTTTTACCTCTATTTCTTATTCTTTTTTTATTTTGATTTCGAGTACTAACTATTGACACTTTTTTATGTTTAATTTTAATATGATTCCTCTTATTACCGATAAAGTTAAGCCATTTTGGTTATTTATGGAAGAAGAAGATTAGGTCTTGAAAATTAATAAAGTAGACTATAGGGCTTCCTTTGAAAATACTCTAGAAAAAATAGAATAGAAGAATTAGAAAGAGTGTTTAATGAGGAAACAGTTTGTGATTTCTGCAATGTTATGAGAAGTGAAAATTTTAAAAATATATACATCGAGTATGGTGACACATATGGCTAAAAATTCTCGTGATTAGTAAATATACGCATATATATGTGTATGTGTGTGTGTATGTATGTATACTGAGATTTTTTTATAAATAATTTATATCATTCTGATTTCTTAATGCTCACTTGTCAATTTTTGCTCGTATATAATGATTTAATTTACAGAAAATTGAAGGAGATAAACTTGAAATGGAACTTATTTAAAACATGCAAGATTTGAAGAACTTGTGACAGGATTTGATATGATGATCATGTGGTGTTCAAATGAATTTGCAAGGACCTTGACTAGTCCACCTGTTCACTAGGCATGCCTTTCATCTATTGGCTGGTATCCTTCAACCTAACATACATTTGATACAATATAGCCATACAAGTACAACTTAATATGGAGCTATAGTTTTTTTTAATTTTTTTCTTTATTTCACCAAGGTAATATTGAAACTAAATTCCCAATTAAAAGTTCACATTCAGTTTTGACCAAATGAATGAGAAGAATTTGAGACAAAAAAATTTCTAAAGTTTTGCCTAAATTCTTAAAAAATTTCCTTGACCAGATGAGTCATCCATTAATCTTTTCTAAAAAAGTAGCTATTGACTAGTATATTTGGTCACTATTATCGGTTTGTTTTGCCTAATCTAATCTTCAAATTTTCATTGGGCGGCCAACGACTAACATTTGAACTTGATTATTAAAGCACAAAAGCACCACAGGAAAGCCGAAATTAGGCAATTGTCTACTCTATTACTTTTTTGTAGACAAGAAATCGTAGAAGTCGTGAGTCTGTTAAATTAATAGTTTGGTGAGTGAATTTGCATATTACCCGTGAAAATGGGGAAAGTGAATGAACCCTTGCGAGAATTTCGAAAGGATTCCACTAACATTCTTTTGTAAATTCTATTATATAAGTCATCAACACCAAATTCATGTATGAACTTTTTCAAAAATGGTATGAGTTTTTCAATAAATATCAAATTACTAATAAATGGATTATGTCCCAATTTTTTGTAATGATATGTATATTCCTTTAAAACTCTATTTTATTTTCAATTCTCCATTCAAATTTTGTAATAAAGTCTATTTGATTAAATTAAATCCTCTCCCAGTGGTAACATATATATGAAATTGTGAGACAATAAATCGTCATCCAAGTAATATATGGAAATATTTATAGTTAAATAAGAAAATTAATAATAAAAATACAAGTGCCTGGATAAGGATAATTTTAAATCAAAATATACTAGGTGGGATTTGAATTATTTTGTGAAAGTGGAGATTTGGGAAAACAAGTATATAAAATAAAAGAAGTACCAATTTTTGCTTTTGTTGCATTTTCTTCCCATGCTTTGTCTTAATTAGATCTAATTCAATGGGATAAAAAGTCTGAAAGAGTGTATATATATATATATATATATATATATATATATGAAAGGCCAAAAAACAGCAAAAACTTAATAGGGTTATTGAGCTAATTTTTCTTACAATTAGGAAAAATTATAATGTAAATCCTATTTCGTCACATCCAGTCTGTCACTTGATAAACATAATTATAATTATTTCATGATTAATATTTTTTTTAAATAATGGACCAATCAGTTATCAAATATAATTCTGCTTGTCATCAATTTGAATGTGGAGGTAGAAATATTTGGATTTTTTTTAACCTTTTTTAATCTGGGGCTAACTATGTTTGGATAATAAATTTACCCGCCAAATTTGAAAACCAAAGGAGACAAAGGGAAAAGCAATCACAATGCTCAACGAACCTGGTTGATGTGCTTTTGGTCCCACCCAACCGCATTCACCGCTCCATATATTGCGCCGTGCATTAGCCCAACCCTCCAATCCATGAGAATTGAGAATGAATAAAAATTGTCTTGGCCTTTTACATTTTGGTCAACCTTTTTTTTTTCTTTCTTCTTTTTCTTTTCCCCATTTTCACCAACGTTATAAGTCTCCATTTTCTTTCTTTTTCTTTTTCTTTTTCTCCTATACAGCCTAAAACACATTAGTCTCCAGTCCACTATCCTCCAGTCTTTGATTTGCATGAAAATTATTACTTGGTTTGCCCCTCTTTTTTTCCTTTTTTTTTTATATAAGCAAAAATTTGTACAAAAATGCACTAATGAAGAATATAGTCAACATGCATGGGTATTGGAAATGGGGAATTTCTCACTTATAAAAACTAGACTGAATGGATCATGAACTTTATGAATTATTATGTCCAATTCGAATTTTTAACTACATGCATACACAAGATTGATGAACAAATATATAGTATTCTAAAGACATTACGAACAAACATTCTATAAGTGTATTCTTATCAAGTTTTAGGATCCATTTAATATAAGGTCCACATATAAAACTCATGTGATCAATAGTTGTGATTTTCGTGACTTGTCTGTGATTTTGACAATTAATTATGCATCACTAGAGCTGATCATGGGTCGTGTCGGAAGCGGATCCAGCCTGTAACCGGCCTATAATCAATGAATCAAAATTCGTAATCAGCCTGTGGGTTCACGGGCCGATTATAGGTTAGGATAACCCAACCCGTGGAACTGTCGGGTTCGAATCGATTGTTCTATTTTATTTTTTTTTGCATATTTTTTTTTGTATTTTTTCCCTATAAAAACCCTCCTCCCTCTTTATTTTTTTTTTCACACTTCTACATTCTCAATTCTCTATTTTTTAACTCTCAATTCTCTAATTTCAATTATTTATTTTTTAATTCTATATTCTATATTATATACTATTTCAATTGTTTCATTAAAATATTTTTCATATTTCATTTCATTCATCTTCAATTATTCATTCTTCAATTCTATATTTTATATTCTATACTATTTCAATTGTTTTATTAAATCATTTTTCATATTTCATTCTTTCATCTTTATTTTTTTTTAAATTTAAGTGCAATTTTTTTATTGAAATTTAAGTTTAAACTTTGAGACTTCAAGTCGAATTTTTTTTTAAGTTTATTATAATTAGAATATTTAAAAATTTAAATTTTAGGTAATTTTTTTTCAAATTTAAGTTAATTTTTTTTCATTAAGTTTAAAAATTAACAATATTTTTTTTAAATTTAAGTTCAAAAATTTTTAAAATAAAAAAAAATAAAGAGTCGGAACCAAAACTCAGATCGTAACCGGCCTCGCCGGTTATGATTAAGGGTCGGGAATTTCCAAACCATTAAAACTGACGATTCCGACACGGAACCGTGGCCGGGCCTATGCATCAGGTTATATCTTTAGAATGTTATACCAAAAAATAAAAGTTTGATTAAGGTTTCATTTGGATTAAATATTTTAAAAACTAAAATTATTAAATCTATAATAACAGATTTATTCAACTTGTTTGAAAAATATAATGATTTAAAATGTTGTAGGATTAACCTTGAGCTATTTTTTATATCTTTGCATTAGATTTACATACACATAATATTAAAGTTAGTGAAATCATTAGTTTTAAATTCCTTTTTAAAATTCAAATCTTTCAATCCAAACACAATATAAAGTTATTGTCCCACCTTTTTTTTAATGTAAAATCAGTAGGTGTATATAAAAAATGGTTGGAATATTTAGGGTGAATAACAAAGGAAACTTACAGTCGAGGCAATAATTTAACTCTTTGTCCTTAAAAAGAAATACCCCGCACACGGACTTACGGTATTTAAAATCATCTCGCAAGATACAACGACTAACTTCTTATGATAGTAATACTATAAATCACAAGCAAGACGAACAATGTGTTTCTGAACTCTCTTAAAAGAGTTGGAGTATATGAAGACAATTGGGATTGAAGTGAATGAAATCAATGAAAACTAGGGTTCATTTATAATTGTTGAAAGGTTGTGGACGATATATATAACTTTTGAAAAAGGACGGTAACTGAACATACATAACTGTTCACTTGGCGCTTGCTGGACAACCAAATCTGTTCAACATTGACTAGGCAGACGTCATTTCCTTTCGCCTCATTAGCAGTAGTTCACCGTTGACTAGATTGTCACCATGTCTTATCATAGAGACAACAAACGCCACATGTCATCATCTACTAACTCTACTTGTCAAGCTCTCATTGGAAGGAAAATAAATTAAATAACTTAAAATTTTAAAATATTTTATTTAAGCTCAAGCCTAGGCCAATCAAGCAGAGTCAGCCAGCTGATCGTACGTGTGTGGGCTTTGTTCCAAACTTTTAAGAATGTAGGTCTTTTCCTTCCAAAAACGATTAGTACCTCTTAGGACCTAAACTCAAATCTCCAACTTGAGATTAATAAAGTGGTCTTACAATTACATATTTTTCAATATAGGATAGGTGGCTTTTCACATTTTCATTTTCCTAATTCAATAATTAAACATTTTAAGTGGCTCATTTTATACTTTAATTTCTTGTTCATTCAAAATTAGTATTGAGAAAACAAATACTCTAAACTCAACTACCAGCGACATAGATGATGTTTAATTAAATTATTTTTATTTTTATAAAATAAAATTTCCTTAAATTATTGATCAAAATTATGTCAAAACCCAATTTTTAATACTAATTTCCAATAATCCCATGAATGAAATTAATGCATGTGACTATTCTGACACTGAAAAGAGTTCAAACAGAAAGCTACTGCATCATACTAGGTAGCTTGTGGCTTTAAACTTTCCTTTGTAGACTATTATCGCGTTTACTTAGTTGACATGACATGATGTTTTGAATTGTTCCGTTATTAGTGTAAACCAAGACAATAATATCTATAAAATATCTTTACTAACACATTTGGTTCCCATGGCTATATCCATTTTCCCCTTGAAAAACGTCTTGCATTCAAAAGTGTTTTTGGAAAGTGGCCCTACTTCTTAGGTGATCTCTTATTAAGAAATAGAGTTGTGATATTAAAAGCCTTAATAAAAGTATGGTATTGAGTGAACATCCCTGGCCTACTACACATTCAATCATGCAGTATTGTAGAAATAGAGGTGTGGTACTAGAGGATCATCTCTGCAATACTACAACAATAGAGGTGTGGTACTAGAGGATCATCTCTGCAATACTACAACAATAGAGGTGTGGTATTAAAAGTTAAACTATGCAGTACTTTTTGATTAAGTTCGGGGTACTAAAACTTCAACTTTGCACGGCGAATAATGAATGCATCTGCTTTGAAATGTTTCCCATTTTATTATTAATAATTGAAGTTCTTTGGCTGTAGAAATGGCTAGAATAGAAGGAGAGCAAAAAGGAGGTCTATCAAACAGACTAAGTAGGTCCCAAGGAGAAAACCATCCACAGAGAAAAGAACGTGAGCTCCAATCTCAGTCTTCCTCCTCATACTTCTATTCGACAATGGAAGAGTTGTATGGGAGTATGAATAACACACACCACGAGGCGCCAATGAGGACTCCGTTTTATGCTTACTTGAAGATGTCTAAAACTCAGCACCAGCCTTGCTTGAGTTGAAGTTATTATAAGGAGTTCCAGGTGCAATCTAATGCATTTTTTCTTTTTTCTTTTTTCTTTTTGGAAGACATTGATGTTCCCTTTACCGTATCGTAGTTCTAATTCTCTCTTGTGTTGGGGTTGCGACATTTGGATCAACCTGTTAACCTAAAGCTTAACATGGAGGGTGCCATATCGAGACAACATTCTAAAGGAAAATACATTAATGAAATGTAGAGTTAGTAGAAATAAGTTAAAGGAATTAGTGGTGAAGACTAATAACGATGATTTAGAGGATTTTGCTAGGATATATATATACACATTTTTTTAATTTATTCTTTTTGCAACGAGCAACTATTTGAAGTCATTTTATTTTTACTTATGTTGACTATTTGAGTTCAATCACGATTATCCATGGAGAGATGATGCATACAAATTTTTAATTGAATGTGAGTGTGGATGGAGAGAAACTAGGTTTTGATTGAAAATAGAAATGGGAAAATGTTGAGTGGAGAGGGTATTTTGGTAAACTTAAGTAGGTGGGAGTGAACCCTAAAATTGATTCTTGTTTGGAATGTGTAAACTACAAAAGCATTGGACGAAGAGTGAATTATAAAATAAAATTGGGTCTGGATTTAATAATAACTTGCTTTTAAAGGTTAATTATACATTTAAAATTATGAAATTATCTTTAAAATATATCTAAACAATGTGAATAATCAATTTGTGAAAAAGTAATTATATCCAATAGATCTTGACAATATTTTCCATCTTGTTCCGCTCTCTTTACCAAATCAGCATTCTATCTAATCCCCAAAATGTTGTTGCTCGAGAAATGGGTAATTTTGTGGGCTTCTTTAGCCAAAACACAGCAACTCATCACAATATATAAATATTTTTTTCCGTACCAAAGCGGTATATTATTTCTTGTTGTCACAATAACAAATAAATAGTATTTTTGATAAGTTAATTATGAAAAAAATTACTTACAATGATAAGATGTTAGTTACCACTAACTATAATCTCTAAATACTCAAACTCATGCTTGATAAACACTTTTTGAACGTGATCATAAGTACTTGGTTGTACGTTGCAATGTTCAATTTAAATCATGATCAATGGCGGATTGTGGAGGGATTTTATATATAAAATTATTAAATTTTAAAAGCTAGTCTCCTCTAAATAATAAAAATTGTTTCTTCATTTACTATTTTTAAGAAAAAATAATTTTTGCCCGATATCTATTTTCTAACTCCACTCCTATCATGATGATTAGCTTGTCGGATGAATCCATCATTAATACTCCTATCAAGATATTATTCAAATTGACACACCTACTACGAATACGAAAAGTGGTTGATTCATGACTACCACCATTACCAAGTTTGTACTCATAAGAATAACCTTATAAAAAGTTAGAGATTGGGCATTTATTAGTCTACAACCTTAGTGGTCTTAAAATGCTGAATCTAATCTTACTAATTTAAAATTAAACAAGTTATCAGTACACTGGACATAATCCTGCAAAATCATGATAAGCGTTAGTATCTCATTGATTTCCATAGTAGCATCAATAGCAACAAGAAAACATCATTTATCTGCTTCAATCTTTTCACTTCAACTTAAAGAGAGACATGGCCTAGCTTATTTTCACATAATTATTGGTTTTTAATCACTCCTAGATTACTAAATGTTGAATACAAAATCTAATCACGAATATGCTCACTAACACGTTATGGCAAGTTATTGTATTTAAGATTTTTTATTCTACTAGTTAATAGCTACGCCCAACAATTTCATTATCATTTTTATAATTTGTAAAATGTAATAATTAGTTAATGATGTTAATTTATTGCAAACATGGGCTTACAGATCAGGAAATCTCTAGCTAGCTTGAGTGCAAGTGATGTACTGATGTTACATCTTAAATTCCACATCCCATATTCATATTGATGGCCTATAATATTTTGTTAAATATAATAAGTATTTGGATGTAAATCATATATACTTAACATATATTTGTTATAAATTAAAACACAGATTTTGAAGTTAAAATAGAAGATCCAAAATAGAAATTTTGAGTTCAGAGCCTGTAAGAAAGATAATTATAATCAATAAGCTCAGATCATCCTTTTAAGTCGACGAACACACTTTTCTGTGTTGTATCTTGTATTCTTATTGGTAAAAACATTGAAGAATTTCAATCTTTATTATGGAGTATAAGTGGTCATTGAACCTCTACACATTCAAGATTTCAATATCTTATGGTGTATCCATCAAATGATTATAGAATATTTTGCTTATTTCAGTGTATTATTTTTTTAAAAAATGAAAAAAAAAAATTATATGATAAAGAAACAAGTAAATGTAAGTATAGAAACATCCAATTGTTTGGTTAGAGAAGAAAATAAGAGGGAAAATAAAATATAACGTATAAGAAACTCCAACTAATGTGATTTCTTTTCCAGTCCTAATGTTGGATGGAAAAATGACATTTCAAGAAAAGAGAATATTATTATCGATGTCAAAATTCTAATTAATAATATACATTAAATGACAAGGATTTTAGTTTGTCACAATAATAATTTTCTTTAGTATATAAGTGAAACAATATTATGCATAAACTATTGCAATTAGTAATACAAGAATTATGTATAAATTATCATTATTGATAATTCGTTATACATACTAACAACTTAGTGACAACAAAATTGACACAATGACTCAATGATTATACTTGTGCTTCATTGAGTTGTCATCTTATCAACAATAATAACTTAGAAATAATTCCTATGTCGATTAAGATTGTGATAATTATTATTGTGAAAAAATAACAATTATTACCAGTTAATAAACATTATTAATTGTGATAATTATTATTGTGTAAAAAAAAACAATCATTACCAGTTAATACACATTATTAATGTCAACTTCGACATTGACTTACATTTTATTAGTAATGTTGTTTTTTTTCTTTTAATCTACCACATACAAGTAAAAATATGTAAAAACATTCAATTAATAGTTATTTTTATGCAAAAATAGGAAAAATGGTGAATCTATATAACATATAAAAATTTATGTTCACGTTGAGCCTTAGTTTCATTATAGCAAAGAAGAAAAATATTAAAGACTTACTTTCTTTTGATAGTATCAAACAAACACAAGAAAAAGTACTTCATGCAAGGAAACTCTCCTTCCCCTTTCCCCTAACTAATCAAACAAAGTACAAAATTAAAGAGTTCGAAGTTAAATTTTGATCATTATGTTACCATTTACTCCTCAATTGTTAGGTTATCTACAAATTATAATCAACTACTATTCACATAAGACTTTTTGTGAAGTTGTGTAACACAAGGGGTGCTTAGTGTTGGAGCAATGATATGATGTGTGGATTATAAGTACGGTTACATATTTAAATTCTAATATTGTCAAGTTCTTGATTGAATGACATGCTTTTGATACGGAGATGGATTACTTGAGGTGTACACGAATTGATTCAAACAAATGATTGTTGTACTAAAAAAAAAGGTATAAGGTGACTATACTTTACTATATATGAATATATGTATTTCAGTATAATACTGACTAATCACTCAAGCTGACTCACACCACAGATGGCTCCTACATTCAAGAACTTGTGATTATTCTAATCATCTCAACAAACACTCCTCATATCCACTAGCATGCTACACACACATGCATCTTCTTTAGCAAGCCACATTCATTCCTATAGCAATTGAGGGAACCCCTTTCACTAAAGAACATAATTATGAAGTTATGTCCACCCTTTTTGGGAAGTTTTGAATCTCTCACTTTGTTTTGTTTTAGATTTACGCATTATGCAATCTGAAGAAGAAGATTTCATGCGTCTCAGCAAAACCAATTGAAATGGGAATCATATTCATGTCTTATGTTGTTTTTTTCTCAAACGTATCTTTATCAGCTTTGGATAAATTAGCTGAGTGCATGCTGGAAAATGACTCCTAGTATCGATTCCAATTCATTTTGTCTCCCATTTCTCACTCTCTTTAGTTATAAAGAAAGCATACTTGACGATTAACTAACATAACTACCTTCAACAAGAATTGTAGGAAAAGAAGGTTATTAAAGTAATTCTGATATCATTGATCAAGGGACCATATTAATTAATTTGCCTCTTGGGATATTAATTCTTTTAGGAACCAAGGTTAAAGTTGTTTTTATGTTTGGCTGAGTTTATAAACTTACTAAAATATCTTATAAGACATTTAAAAGGCTATGAGATGCCCAAACATGTTTAACAAAAATTTGAGAAGATGGGCTTTTAAACTCGAAGATATAAGATGTTAAGAATCTTATAAGTTCCTAAAAAATATAAGAAGACTCCAACTTATTTTCCTGATCTTAATAAACTCCTTTAATTGACAATATAAATTATAATTTGTAATTATTTACATCTTATAAGCTCCATTATCTTATTTTATCCAAACACTTCAAGAAGTTATTTTTAATAAGTATAATATCTTATAAACTCTGTTAGGATTTTAGTGTTGTCATTTCTTTGTAAAATAATTATACACATTTGGAAAGTATACAACTTGGTAAGACATTACTTTCTACTTGAAACATGAAAATAGAAGTTTTTCTAATTACATCTGTTTGTGCTATGCAGAATTGGTGTCTTGATAGTTTCCTTATGCTGGCAGATTGTGTGGACGATTTTATAGCAAGCAAATGCAATCCGAGTCTAGTTTACTAGGAAATTAAAGGTCTTGTTTATTAGGGTTAATTCTACATGTGCAATTAATAATCTATTTTTATTAATATACATCGCCGAACACTACTCTAACAAATTCTCCTTCCCCTTTCCCTAAACCAAAACAAAGTAAAACATCAATGAGTTCAAAGTTAAATTTTAATCATTATACTACTATTTACTCAATTGTCTGGTTATTTACATATTATCAACTTTATTAGTTGATCTAGAACTACATATTCCATAAAATTCAATACAAAATCACATCAGATTTTTTGTGAAGTTGTGCAACCCCAAGGGGCGTTTGGTGTTGGAGCAACATATATGTATGTTTACATATTTAAATTCTGATAATGTCAAGTTCTTGAGTGAATGATATGTCTTTGACATGGAGATGGATTACTTGATGCGTACATGAATTGATTCAAATAAATGATTGTTCTAATAAAAGTTGATTATATTTTGCGATACATGTGTAGAATGTATTTCCATATAATACCAATTAATTACTCAAGCTAACTAATTAATCACACCAAATATGGCTCCTACGTTCAAGAACTTGTGATTATTCAAGAAATAATCATCTCGAGAAACACTCTTCAAATCAACAAGTATGCTTCACACGCACACACATATGCACCTTCTTTAGCAAGCCACATTCATCCCTATGCCAATTGAGGGAACCCTTTTCACTAAAGAACAAAATTATGAAGTTATGTCCACTCTTTTCGGGAAGTTTTGAATCTTTCACTGAGTTTTGTTTTAGCTTTACGCATTAAGCAATCTGAAAGAAGAAAAATTCATATCTCAGCAAAACCAATTGAAGTGGGAATCATATTCATATCTTATGTTGTTTTTTTTTCTCAAACATATCTTTATCTGCTGCGTAGAAATTAGCTGAATGCATGCTGGAAAATGACCCCTAGTATCGATACCAATTCATTTTGTCTCCCATTGCACAGCCACTTTAGTTATAAAGAAAGCACACTTGAAGATTAACTAACATAACTACCTTCAACAAGAATTGTAGGAAAATAAGTTATTAAAGTAAGGAGATTTCAATTTAATTTAAGATCTTAATAAACTTTTTTAATTGACCAACAATATTGTTATTATTAGCACCTTATCCATGATCTTATTTCATTTAAACACTTCAGAAAATTTATTTTTAAAAAGATCTATTATCTTATAAATTTAAAAAATATTTGGTAAAATGTAGGAGTGATATGATATAATAGTCAAACCACGAAAATCACTCTTTACAACTTCTTAACGTTGAGTAGAGCCTTTTTACAATACAAACACGTCGTTAGGAAGTCGGAGTTGTTCCATCAAAAACCCTCGAATAATCAAGTTAGAGCCAGATCTAGAGAAAAGATTATAAAAATAAAAAGTTGCAAATTGCTCAAATGATACCTCAAAATAATTAAATATGCTGGTATTTATAAGCATTTGTTTGAGGGCTATATTTTAATGTGGTAAAATGCATAGTTCATTTTAGTGTTATCGATATATGGGCTTGGGCTATTTTAATTGGGCTTCTAAAATTTAATCTTTGGACTAATATTTAAAATGTGGCTCGTCAAGGGGCTTAATTTTTTTTGAAATAAGTGTAGCCAAAAAAACCTCTTATTTTCTTTCTATATGTTTTAGCTAATTTCAGATAAGATTAAGAGAGTGTTGGCTAAACTTATAATCTTATAAACTCTTACATGTTATAAAATATTGAACTTTACAAGATATTATATTTTATTTTAAAAATAAGTTTTTGAAGTGATTGAGTAAAATAAGATATAAAACTTATAAGATGTTAGTTTTGACAATTTTAAAATTAATATAATTAAAATCATAAATTTGTTAAGATCTTAAAAATAATTAAGAATTCCTTTTTTTTTAAAGAAGCTTTTATAAGATCCTATCTTATTTTAGGAACAAATATATTTATCTCTTAAAAATTACCAAATATTTTAGAACATTTTATAAAGCTTTCAAACATGTTATAAAAGTTTTGAGAAGTTTATAAGTCTTTCTTAGGATAATTAAGGCTTATATAGCCGGAAGTTTGCTTTGCGCGCCTCCGGTCCATGACAATGATATGAGCCTAACTAAATTGAGCAGAATCATTTAAATTAAAATTGACAAAATTGATGGGCTAAGTTTGAGTAGTATATCTCTACTTGAAATGTGCTAGACTAGTTCAAAGTACACGACACTAGAGTTAATTTTGAAAACAATATTTTTCAAAGTTTCCACTTAATTTATCCATTGATATTTGACTTTTGTAATATTGGTGAATTTTGTACTTGCATGCATTGTTAGCTTGAGTTTTCATAACATGCTAGATCAATTTCATTTTTTCTTTTTTGGGTTAATGAAATTCTATAATGTGAGACAACCTAATTAATATTAACTTGAAGCTCACATAAAATTTCGACTGAGTTTGACTATTAGAACAGAGGCAAAATGTTTTCAATGAGCTTGTAAGTTTGAGATTAGCATCATTCAGTTAAATGGCATTTGGGTTTGAATCATACTAAACTTAGTTCCTGAACCTGCAGCCCACTTGAAAGTCTCAAGTGCTTATATTTCCTAAGTGCTTATATGTACTCTTATCCCACGATAATTGCCATGGATTTTTGTCATTTCACTGTTTCGTACTAATAACAAGTTAATAAATTCCTGGTTGTTTTTGGATTTCATGAATTTAAATTGCATCATTTTTATTCATGATTTTGAAAACGACACAAAGTTTCAAAGTTTCTTAACAAAAGTAAAATTATGCAATTCTTAACACGACCTTAGGATTTCAAATACATGATTTTGATTTTGTCAATGATATTTTGTTCATGTGGTAAAGCTCCAGCCTTAACATTCTACAGTTAAAATGTCTTGGATTCGAGCCCCACTCATATGTGGCTATTTATCTACTTTAATTATGTAATTATTGATTCAATTATAAAATTATTATAATTTTCATCAATTGATTATTAATCATTATCTAATTTTTAAGAATCAATATTGTTGATGTAATCGATTTACTTAAAAAAGTTGTACTAATTTCAAAACTATATATGAGAACTAAACATTTCAAATTAAGTACTAAAATTCTACAAATTCAAACAGAGTCGAGCAACATTTTCAATTATCGGCCCATATGTGCTTTAGCCCAAAATGTTACTACGTACGATCTTGTTTCTAATTGTTAGGGCTGCCTATCCAGGAGATGTCGGGTTCGGTCCGCCCAAAAATATGATTAGTCGGGATGCTCAAAATTTGTAGGGCTGAAAATTAAGTTGATCATGAAAAAGTTCATTTAAGCTTTATATATAACTAGTTTGACAAAATATACCATATTTATTACCGCATTTTAAGATTTTTTTTTTAATTTCCTTACCAAAAAATTAAAATTGGCAAGTAATGTCTTTATGATTTTTTGCCATGTTCGAACAAATGCAGCAACATCCTAACGAGGATGGAGCCAGAAATTCTAGATTTAGGCAAGATTAAATTCTTTTTATAATATAATGATGAAGATATATTTTCAATCATAGATAATTTTATCATTTATAGATGAGGGCAAAACTTTAAAATTTAATAAATTTACATGTAAAATTATCATAAGTTCAGGATGATATTAAGTTAAATTTAAGAGTATATGGATTTAAGAGGGGTGGCTATCCCTGTTAACCCTTGGCAATCCTAATAATTATAAATTGACACAAATCTTGCTTTACAAAATTATTATTAACAAATGTATTTCACTATTGCAAGTGAAATAACTCTACTTGTTTTTATTTATTTAGGTTTTGGATAAGGTTTCAACTTGCTCTTTCTTTTTCTTTTTCTTTTTTGTTTTTTGGCATAAAGGGTCGATGCCAGGTTTCCATATGTTGCGGGTGGGGGGTGGGGTGGGGGTGGGGGGGTGATCATTTATTTATTTTCTTTAAAATTTACATTGAATTTCCAATCTAGCTTATGTAGACACTACACTAGTTGTGACCACTCCTTACTCTAAAAAATATTTCCAAAAACATTAAGAAAATGAATAGAAACACATACTTGATACTTTTACACTTATATTTTGCGTGTTAAATATTTATTAAGCACCTATCGTCACATGAAATGTTATAGATACCAAGAATTCCCTATGTTCAGTACTTCAATTGTAGTAAACCAAACACTGGTTGTGAATTGTCACAATTTAAGCACCGAGTCAAACCCAATGATATTTATAGTTTATGACTTGTATATTTCTTTTGTGAAATTGTGAGGTAATTATGTATATAATGGAGACTATAATTGTTGTCTATTGAAAATTGGTTAAGATTTTAAACCCATGATTCAACTTGTATCATATTTTAGTTGGATTTAAATTTCACAATTTGGGTGAAATTAAAATTATTAGGATTTTTCCTTGTATAAGAATGTATGTATGCTTATATATATGAAATCTCTATCTTAATTTGGATTCTTTTCTCCAAAGTTGTACTCTATGCATTGTTTTTTTTTTTTTCTTGAAGCATCACAAAAAATCTAAAAATTTTATGGATTTGAGGTGTGTAAATGGACGAATGATGTGTGTAAATGAGTGGGTATTCTGGTAGTTATCTACTACTATGAGTAAGAGTGTATTTATGGTTCGATCAAAATTAGGTTAATAATTGAACTTATTTCAGGATAAGTGAATCGACAATTTTTACTGCATACGTATCCACTATCAATTATATAATTATGTGCAATATATAAAAAATTCCAACATTATCTATCTTTCTTAATTATATTAGCCAACCTAAATACAAGTTTAAATAATTGAATATTTTAATGATTAGTTTTGTGTAAATTAAAATTGTGTATTTCTATAATATGCCTTAGCTATATCAAGTCCAATTTTTTTGAGTATTTGATAACTCATAATCTAACATCTTGTATTTATGTGTATTAAAAGGTATTAAAGGTCTGATTGAACGAACTTTTCCGATTTCGATCTGATTGCCAATTTGTGGGAATAGATTTATATATTTATTTTTTTTGTTTTTCTTATTGAGAAGTTCAAATAATTTCACTCTAAAAAACACACATTTACAATTAAATACACAGAGTCCAAACAGTGACATGAAACAAGGTATCCAGATCACAAACAACAAAATAATTTCCAACGACAAATTAACAAACACCACCGGTAAGCACATCTAATAAGAGCCTACTATACAAGGAAGATACAAAATTCAACAATAACTAAGAAAACTAAAGGACATTAGAGGAAGGTTCCACTCCCGAACAAGCTATCCATTCGACAAGGAAGATAGAAACTTTTTCAAGGATATAGTTTTGCTTCTAACTATGCCGCCAATTTGATTCTATAATCATGTGATTGTTGAATTCGCTACAATTCAGGTATGTGCAGTTGAAAATTAATTTTTTTATTAAATATAAATTTATCAAATAAATTATTCATTTGATTCGAGAAAAATTCTAGCTAGCACACTTATTTTCAAGTAAATATATATAAATAAATATATTAAATTCGTATTATACATTTTGTGTATTTTAGTTGCTGTAGAGAATGAATCCATCAATTATTTATTAAAATTCGTAGGGATCCACGAGTCTACCTTGTATAAGGTCCACAATACAAAAAGTAACATCAATTACAAGGATTCACTAGTATCCTTAAAACTGTTTTCTAATCTAAAATAAGAGTAAACTTTGTCCTTTAATCCAATTGATTGATCAAGAACAAACTTTAAAAAATAATAAAAATTATTTCTTTAAGTTCTTGAAATTCGGATATGAAGAGAATATTAAGAAACCTATTTTTTTTAAAAAACAAAAATATCAAGATTTTCAAAAAAGCACTTTTCTTTTTCTTTTCTTTTCTTTTCTTTTCTTTTCTTTTTCTTGGAGAAGACTAACAAAATAATTTTTTTTAAAAAAAATCTTTAAGTAATTTTCGGCCTTTGGAAGGTTCTAAATCTTTCAACAAATTTTCTTCTATTTCTAATATATGTGAACTTGTTTGAAACTACATTAGTTATCAAAATTAGTCTACATATATTATTTATATTAATTTAAACTTTTCAAATAATATCAAGAAAGATATATATTAAATATATATAAAAAATGTATTTATATAAAATAAAATCCTAATGGCCGATTTTTATCTCATAAAAATCGATCATATTATATTTTAATTATAAAAATATATTAACTAAATAAATTATATTTATTTTAATTATTCTTTTCATCTTCTAGTGGGCTTTTTAAGTGATCCACTTTAATTTTTGGAGTTGGACTTAAAAAGTCCAAAAATCAATTTAATTGATTTAAACATAAATTAATCAATTCAATTAACTAATTATAATTTACTCCAATCGGGCTTTCTAATTAAATTAGATCTAATTAAATAATCTAATTATTTAATCAAATAATTTAATTTAACCATTAAATTAAATTGAATCCCTAATTAATTAATTAATCAATATTAACAAATTAATTTTTAACAATTGAAAAAAATCCAAAATAAGAAATATTACTTTCCATAAAGATGTGTGACCCTCTTAGTTTCACTACTAAGATAGTAGTGGGATTGTAATATTTGGAACTTATGAATAATAGTTATCTTAATTAATTAATCCAATTAATTAATCCGTTAGGAATTAACTCTTTAATTTCAAGAATCTAACAAGTAATCATGACAAACTAGTTTCATGTAAAATAACGAGTCAACTTATTTCAATTATGACTACCATATAGGTACGGTCCTTTCAACAGCTAATCTCTAGATTAAATTTAGGGCATGGACATTAAATAATTTAATAACCGTATTTCAAGTTCTAATAATTATTGATGAATCAGAATTCATCCTGCCTTAGCCAAAGTTTTTGAATCATGAATTATGAACACACATGTTATTCACTTGTTAAATAAAAGACAAGTATCGAATTCTATGTTGGTCACTCACAAACCTTCATGCACACCAATGTAACACCCAACATTTCCCTTTGTGATTGTCAAGGAATAAGAAGATATAGCAAAGTGCTGTAGGATGCACATAAAGCTACCATCGTGCCTTAAGTTCGAGTACTAGCCGTGTACTATCACAACTTAGCAATTCTTATTTCGACAGGCAATGCCTCCAACTAAGAATTTCTTACGGGCCATGTTCGGTGTACTTGTTCTCTAACAAGAACCTACATACACGCTCTTGCGTCTCTATGCTAATGTCAATAGAACACGATATCTTCATCTTACAAGCATGCATTATATGTGCGAGTTTTATCGAGTTATTTGATATCCTATATCAGAAAGATCTCGACTTGGAACTTATTTAAAACCAAAGCCTTAGATGCATGTTCCATGATTGCCACTATATGCACAACCATGTCCCGTAGCTAAATTTGATCTAAAGACTTTATCTAATATGAAAAAATAAGAGATGCAAGACATAAGATAAAGAGATTGCCCTAGCTCCAATTGCCTATGTATTTAAATCCCACCTTTTCGAGATGTCCATCGAATACCTTTTGTGCTAAGGGCTTAGTAAGTGAGTCTGCTACATTTTCTGCTGAGGCAACTCGATCCACAATAGTGTTATCTTTACCAATGATCTCTGTGATTAAGTGATATCGTCTAATTATGTGATTGGATCTTTGATGAGATCTTGGCTCATTTGCATGCGTAATGGCTGCATAATTCATTCATGAAAAACTAATTAGACAACAAAGTCCTCGTTGATTGTAACATCCCTACATTATTCTCAATGAGTAGGATGTTATCAACATAGAGCACAACAAATATAACTGCACTTCCCCTAACCTTCTTGTAGACATATGATTCATCCAGGTTCTTATGCAAATCAAACATTTTGATTGTTTCATCAAATCGGATGTTCCAACTCCTCAAAGCTCGTTTGAGTACATAATTGGATCTCTGGAGCTTGCAAACTCTTTGCTCTCTCCCACTGGATATGAACCATTCTAGTTGCTTCATATAGATCTCTTCCTTAATGTTTCTATTAAGAAAAGTGGTCTTCATATCCATTTGCCATATCTCATAGTCATAATGTTCGGATATGGCTAGAAAAATTTGGATGGATTTAAGTATCTCCACTGGTGAAAAAGTTTCCTCATAATCAATTCCTTGCTTCTGAGTATAACCTTTTGCAACCAGACGTGCTTTATAGATTGCTACCTCTTCGTCTACTCTAAGCTTCCACTTGTAGACCTATTGGCAGCTAATGGAAATAATTTTCTGTGGTGGGTCCATCAAGGTCAATACCTTGTTGGAGTACATGAAGTCCATTTCGGATTGCATGGCTTCTTGCCACTTCTTCGAGTCGATGTCAGACATTATCTCTCCATAGCTTCTTGGATCATTATCCAAGGGGAGTCCCTCTTCTTTGTTCTCTAACAAAAAGTTGTACTTCTGAGGTATCCTTGAGACCCTTTCGGATCTTCAAAGAGATTGTGCCTCAAAGGGCCCAACATCAACTGGTGTGTCAAATAGACTTTTTTGAATATCCCATAAACTTTCATAAGCTGGATTTCATATCCAACTTATCTCCCACTAGCTGCTTCACATAAGCAGCACACCTATATGCCCTAAGGTATTTATAGGAAGGTGTCCTACCACACCACATTTCATGTGGTGTTTTGGGCACGACTTATGACACCTTATTTAATAGGTATGCCACCGTTTCCAAAGCATAGCCCCAAAATGAAAAAGGCAATTTAGTGAAGCTTATCATGGATTGAACCATATCTAACAAGGTCCAATTCATACGTTCTACAACTCCGTTAAGTTGTGGAGTAGTAAGAGGAGTTAACTGTGAGAGAATCTCATTCTCTTTTAGATAATTCAAAAACTTTATACTTAAGTATTCACCTCTTCGATCAAATCGAATAGTTTTTATACTTAAGTCAGTTTATTTCTCTACTTCAGTTCTAAATTTCTTGAACTTTTCAAATACTTCAAACTTGTACCTTAAAAGGTACACATAACCATACATAAAAAGTTATCGATAAAGTTCAAAAAGTAGTTATAGTTCCATCGGGCACTAACACTTAGTGACCCACATACATTTGTACGAATCAAATCCAATAGATGTTTGGCTCGCTCTACTTGTCCAACAAATGGATCTTTGGTCATCTTTTTTTTAGGCAAGATTCACATATTGACAATTCTTGCTCGTTCTTCTGATTAAGCATTTATGCCAACTTGTTAATCATTTTCTCAAAAAATATGCCCTAATCTTACGTCTTATAGGCTAATGGAACTATGATTATTTGATTTTCTTTTTTTTTTTCGATTTATGAAAATGGGGTTATGGGGAGTAAGGCTATATAAATAATTCGTCAAAGAACCCAAATAGATAAAATTAGAATGTTTGAAAATAGAACAATTTTTATTTTCAATGGTAAATCTAAAACATTCTCTATCCAAAACTGGAATAGAGACAATGTTCTTAACAATATCTGGAATGAAAAGACAATTGTTTAAAACTATTATAGAACCATTTTCAAAAGCTAGACTAACGGTTCCTATAGCTAATGCAACAACTCTTGCTCCATTTTCTATCCTTAAGACCGACTCTCCTCCATTTAGTTTCCTACTTGTCATCATCTGCAAATCACTGCAGATATATGAGCTACAACCGGTATCTAATACCCAATAAGCATCGTGAACATACAAGTTACTTCAACAAAATATATACCTGAACTCTTCAGGCTTGCAAGATACTCCTTACAGTTCTTCTAGTGCCCTAGTTTGTCGTAGTAATAACACTTGTTATTGTCTTGAGAAAAAATTTTCTTGACACTGCCTTTGCATTTAGCTTCTTGGGTTTGGAGGAACCTTTCCTTTATCCTTTTCTCTCTTGGGCTTTTTAGCCTTTGATCTAGAAGAAGATCTAACAAGCACTGCCGGCTTGTCTTTTTTCATCATGGATTCAGCTATCTTTAACATGTTCACAAGCTTAGAGAGACTAGTCTCCATGTTGTGCATGCTAAAATTGACAACAAAGGTGTCAAATGAGGGAGGCAAAGACTACAGTAAAAGGTCCGTATAGAGCTTGTTCTCCATAATAATACCAAGGGATGCCAGCCTTTCAGTGAAAACTATTATCTACAATCCATGGTCATGGATTGAAGAGCCTTCAGTCATATGACATCTGAAAAGTTCCTTTGAGACTTGATATCTCACTACAGAGTACGTTCACCATACAACTTTTGTATGTGAATGAGGTTCACACAAGAAGTATCTTGATTCTCATTCTGCCTCTACAGCTCATTTGACATCAATGTCAGCATGCAGATTGTCATCAATATGATGTAGGTCATCTTAAGCCTCTAAAAAAATATCCTCCAATGGAACTGAAGAAGGTGGGCATCGAGAACATATGCCCTCTTCTCAGATTGAAGGACTATCTTAAGGTTTCTTAGCCAATCGATAAAGTTTGGTCCAGTTAATTAATTTTGTTCAAGGATTGTTGCAAGTAGATTCTTTGCCATTTTAGTAGAAAAAATCTACAAAACATGCACGAAGCAGAAAATGAGTAAACTATGGAATAACATATTCATTTAATATAAGGTCTTTAATACTAAATATCTCCCTCATCCTCCAAGCTTTTGCCTTCATGTGCACACAACTTGGCATTGGCTTCTAACTAAATTATTTCACACTCCAATTTTATAAGCCCATGAAATATTTTTATTAGTAGTCAACTGTTTGATGATTGTATTACTATACAACGTACAAGTTTGTTTTGCCTCATCTCTTCCTATATACTCCAATTTTATGAGCCTATATAGTATTAAGTATCAAACAACACCCGTCAAATGTTCATGTAGATGGAGCATCAAGAAGTCCCACGATTCATGACCAACATAATGACGATTCCATCCCACGAACATCTCTATGCTTGGTAGAGATCACAACTTTTCAATACAAAACCATCACATGACTCATGACCAGTAATCAAGTGTAGTAGCGGCCGTCATGTCTCTACTTTTGATGGTAGGTATGGAAAGATAGGTGCCACCTAACTTGTCCATTTTTGTTTGAAATCAATTTTTTTTAAAATTCATTTACTTAATTTCATAAATTAAGTGTGATTTAATTTTATTTAATACCTGATCATTATTAAAATTACGTTGGTTATTTAATGAATGACATCATAATATCATTGCGCAAGTATAAAAGTAGTAAATAAAATCCTAAGCATGCATCTAATACATACATAAAAGCATTAAATAAAATCCTAAGCATGCATCTAATTCATACTTAAATAAATAGATGATCATAAACCAGTTCTATGAGGTCCTTTGAGCCAAAAATAGACCCAATGTCAGTCTCAGGGTAATAAAATGGAGTAAGATCTATTCAATTACATAATCATATCCCATACAATCATGGGCCTTCATTGGAACCTCCATCTTGATTCTCTTTTATCTTCCAAAGAAAAAGAAAAAATCTCACCACCTATTCTACTTTCTTTATAGAAAAATAAATAATTTATGTAGATGAAATAAAAGGCTCGCATGCCCATTTTAAAATAAAAAATATTAAATAAAAGTAATCACATTGGTCTAATGGCTCATGATTATCCCATACATGCTCATAATAAATATCATATGCAATTATCAAAATATGTAAATTTACCAAGTTGTTAATGCACTTTGGACTTAGGATAATTTTTAATTGCTTGAAAAATAATTTTTCAGAAATAATTAGAATTAATATTTAATTTTAAAGTTTCAAAAAATAAAATGGACCCAAAAAATGGTGCGACGAGCAACATGATGGCTGTCTGTCGCGCGCGTGCACAGTGCATTGCCTTAGGCAGTAGCTGCCAGCATACACAGCTGCGCACAGCCATTGGGTGTCCCACACCTAATGCTTTTTTCATGAACATTTTTTTATTTTAATATTTAAACAAATTAAATAAAATAATTAAATAAATTCCAAATAATCAATTGCAATAATCAGGCAAAATTAAATTTAGCTTGCTAAACATGAATTTCAACAATTTAAATCATGTAAACATAAATCAAAAAATTCACTCAATAAGTTTTTGAAATTTGTATATGAAGAGAATATCAATTAACCTATTTTCTTTAACGAACAAAAAAAATTAAGATTTTCAAAAAACACTTTTCTTTTATTTTTTTTGGAGAAAAAAATAGAAGACTAACGAAATATATATTTTTTAGAAAGTCTTTAAGTAATTTTCAGCCCTCCTCAATAGGGGCTGAAAATTGGCTTTTCTCCAACTTTTAGAGAGTTTGTCAATTTTGAACTATTTCAAAATTTAATCTTGGAAGGATTCTAAATCTTATAACAAATATTTTCTTTTATCTCTCCAATGTATGTGGATTTATTTGAAACTACATTAGTCAACAAAATTAGTCTACATACATTTTTTATGTTAATTTGAGCTGTTCAAATAATATCAAGATAGATATATATCAAATATATATTTATACAAATTAAAATCCTAATGGTCGATTTTTATCTCATAAATCGATCATATTATATTTTAATTATATAAATATATTAATTAATTAAATTATATTTATTTTAACTATCATCTTCATCTTCTAGTGGGGTTTTTAAATAATCCACTTTAATTTTTTAAGTTTAACTTAAAAAATCCAAGAATCAGTCCAATTGATTTAAACCTAAATTAATCAATCCGATTGATTTATAATTCACTCCAATTGGACTTTCTAATCAAATTAGGTCCAATTAAATAATCCAATCAAATATTTAATATAACCACTAAATTAAATAGGACCTTTATTTAATTAATTAATCAATATTAACTAATTAATTTCCAATCATTGAAAAAATCCCAAAATAAGAAATGTTACTTTCTTTAAAAATACGTGATCCTCTTAGGTTCACAATTAAACTAGTAGTGGACTTGCAATATTTTCAACTTGTGAATAACAATTATTCCATTTAATTAATCCGCTTGAAATTAACTCCTTAATTTCAGAAACTTTACCATCTATGGAAATACCTAGCAAGTAATCATGATAAATTAGTTTTAGGTAAAATAGCGAGTAACTTATTTCAATTGTGAGTACAAAAAATGTACGGTTCTTTCGACAACTAATCTCCCGATTGAATATAGGATATGAATTATAAGTCGAAACCTTAAATGATTAAATAACTGTGATTTAATTTCAAGTTCCATTGATTTTTTATAAATCACGATTTATCCTACTTTGACCAAGATCTTTAAATCATAAACTATGAAAACACAAGAGATTCACTTGTTAAATAAAAAGAGAAGTGTCCAAGTTTATGTTGGCCACTGACAAACTACATGCATACCAGTGCAACACCCAATATGTTCTCTTTGTGATTGTCAAACAATCAGAAGATATATCTATTAGGTTCGCATGATCCCGGGATATGCACAATGAAAAATTATTTTTTTTAAAAATATTAAATAGTAACAATTATAGTAATACCCCAAATTCGATGTGATTTTTAACGATCTAGCAATTTTCAATGGTTATAATAAAATAATAAAAGTATCGATTTATGACTTTCTTTGCACTCCGGTTGTCATAGGGTATGAAGTAATCAATTGCTAGTCTCTTTTTTGAATTTAGTTTATAGAGATTTAAATGTCTCCCCTCCAAAGTAGTCCACACTTTAAGCAAGAACACAAATCAGAATTCCGCTAGCAATTCTGATTTCTTTTCTAATCTGGTTTATAGAGTGTGTATGAAAATATTAATTTCTGTTATCAACTAATGATAAAAGAATTAATACTTAAAACTAAAAGATGAAATTTATGGAGAAAAATGATGGATGAAGAAAATAATTTTCTTCTCTTAATTTCTATATGGCCAAAAATTATAGGGATGGTTAATCTTTCTTAAATTTATAGCCATCATGTATTTATAGGAGACAAAAAATTTCAAGAGTCCTACTCTTGGTATTTTGTGTTTCCTTTTGATTGGTTGGAAGATATTTTGGTTCATTCAAACTTCTTCCAATTTTATCTCTTTCATATCTTCCAAAAATATTCAAGATTACCCAATAATTCCAAACTCTTGACTTTCCATTCTTTTAAATTACTTTTATGAACTTTTCCTAATTTGGCTTGGACTTAAAATTAAATCCGTAATTAATTCAATTAATTATTTTACCTAAATTAATTAATTCTATCTAATCAAATTAAACCTAATTAAATAATCCAATTATTTAATTAAGGAAATTAATTTAATAATTAAATTAATTTATGGACTACATAATTAATTTGATCTAACCAAATAATTGTTCCACTCCAATTTGGCTCCTTAATCTTATTAGGTCCAATCAAATAATCTAATAATTTAATTGAATAATTAATTCAACTCATTGAATTAATTTAAGCCCTAATTAATTAATTGAATCCAATCATTTGGATCAATTCCTAAATTAAAAATGTTCCATCTCAAATTGTGTGTGACCTTTTAGGTTCACAACTAAGATAGCAGTAGGCTTACAATATTTGCAACTTATGAATAATAATAATTATTCTAATTATTTAATATAATTAATTAATTCACTTGAAATTAACTCCTTAATTTCAAGAATCTCACAAGTCATGAAAAATACCTAACAGGTGTATCATGACTACCTAGACTTAAGTGAAGTAGCGAGTGAATATATTTCAATTACGAGTGTCATACACATAAAGTTAGTCTGTCAACTAATCTCTCGATTGAGTTTAGGCATGATTAATAGTTGAAACCATATATGCTCAATAAATATTATTCCATTTCAAGTTTCAATGACTTGTGATGAATTATCAGAAAAACCCGTCTAACATTCATCATGCCTTGGCCAAAGATTTTTGAGTATTGAACTTTGAAAAAAATAAGAGATTCACTTGTTCTACTAGACAAGTGATAGATCCTTGACTGACCACTTATTAACTTCCATACATATCAATGTAACATCTAATATATCCCTTTATGATTGTTAAGCAATTAGAAGATACATCAAAATGAAACATGATATGCACAAGGCTACCATGGTACCTCAACTCAAAGGACTAATTGTGTACTATCGTAATATGAAAATTCTTATTTTGATAAATAAGTTTTCAATTAAGAATTTTTAGTGGGACTGTTCAGTATACTTGTTCCTTAACAAGTACTCATATACATGCACTGGCGTTATTACGCCAATGTTCATGGAGCGAGATATCATTCTCATGTGAGTATGCATTGTATGCATGAGTCTATTAGTTTATTCGATGTCCCTTCTAAAAAATGCCTTGACTCGATACTACTTTAAGACTAAAGCCATAAAGGCATATTCCATCACCACCATCAAATGTGCGGCCATACCCCATATCTAAGTTTGGTCTTAGGATTTTATCTAATTACAAGAAGTAATTAAAGATAAAGAAATTTATCTTTTTATTCATATGATTTAAAAAAGATTATTTTTATAAATACAAGAGTATAAAGAATGCATAATCTAATTGGTACGTCGCGCACTACTCTAACAATATCAAAGTACTGTAGGATGCACACAAAGCTACCATCGTCCTTAAGTTCAAAGACTACACATGTACTATTACAACTTAGAAATTCTTATTTCGATAGGCAATGCCTCCAACTAAGACTTTTTATGGGTCGTGTTTGGTGTACTTGTTCTCTAACAAGCACCCACATATATGTACTTACTTCTCTATGCTAATACCAATGTAATGCGATATTCTTGTATTACGAGCATGCATGGTATGTGCGAGTCTTACTGAGTTATTTGATGTCCCATTTTAAAAAGCTTTTGCCTCAAAACTTATTTATGACAGAAGCTTTAGAGGCATGTCCCATGATCGCCATCATATGTATCATCATGCCCTATAACTAAATTTGGTCTAAGAACTTTATCTAATGTGCAAAAATAAAAGATGCAAGACATAAGATAAAAAAATGTCTTTTTTGTTAATATAATTTTTAATAAGATTATCTTTACAAAAGAAAAACAGTACAATATACCGCTGGGCATCCTACTCTAAAGGTGATCACACCCAAATATTGATTTCTAAAATACCTATTATTTCTTTCTTTCCATATATAATAAACAACTCCTAAAGATAACCGAAGCAGAATCTTGCTGAGGCTTTTATCTTTTAGCTCATTTGTAGCCCATGATATTGTTTGCTTCCAATCACCTACATTGTAATTGATGTTGCATTTGTTGAGTACATAGCAACAAATCCTATTTCTAAAGAAACACTAAAAGAATAAGTAGTCATGGTCTTAAATAAGAAGTCTGCACATAAAATGGAAGAAATGGTTCCAAATTTGAATAATCTATCTTGAGTGGACAATCTTTTCAAAATAGTCAACCAAATAATGAAAGAATATCTAGGAATTGCTTCTTTAGGCCAAACAACATGTTTTCACTATAGGATATGAAGATTTGAAAAATATTCCCAAACTTGTTTCACAAAAAAAATTGCTTTGTTAACTCCAACCAGAGTACAATTACATATTTGGAAGGAAAATGATTGTATGTAGGCATATTTATTGCAATGTTAATTGTGTTAATAATATCATTCCATTACCAAGACTATCCACAATGGTGTTAAAGACATTACAATGTGTGCTTTATGAATATTGGAGTGACAATATACCATAAGTCAAGTAAATAGGACCTGAAGTATGCCAATTATCCCACCCTAAAAAAGAGTTTAGGCCATTTCCAACCATAGGCTTAAAACGTAATCTAACTTCATTCCTCAACTACAGCAAATTATGCCAAGTCCACGAACAATTGGATGTGTGCTTCACCTCCCCAAAACTTCTATCCTTGAGAAAATTGAATTTAACCATTTGTTTAATATTAACTCTGAGTCCATCGAGAAAATATGCCAAATATGCTTCACCATCTTATTTTATTCAGCTATTCTTTTCAACCCTAGTTCTCCTTCATTTTTAGGATAAGACAATTTATCCCAAGCTACTTTCCCCACATCAATATTAAAATTAATTTCTTTCCACAGAAAGGATATTAAAAGTTTACCAATAACTTTAGTCACTTTACAAGAGAAGAGATAAATACCTGACCAATAAATTTGGGTTTGGGTTGCAAAAACTACAAATAAGATAAATTGTACTATACTAGCATATGAAGGACTTTTATTGGCCCATGATCTTACTCTAGTAGTAATTTTATCGACTAGAACAATCATCAGTAGGTAATCTTAGTTGAAATGAGAAGAACCCCAAAAATCTGACTAGAAGAAAGCTTCTTCAAAACTCCAGTAGTCAAAATTGAGTCATAATTATTATAATTAACACCAACAATAAAAAAATTCACTTTTTTCTTTATGAGGAGATTACCTAGATAATTCTTGAAAGCAATTCAAAGCCTTTTTAATAACCACAGTAGATTCAAACTCCCTTTTAGCAAAAATAAGCACATCATCGATAAAGCAAAGATGATGAATTTTGTATTTATTGCATCTTCAATGAAACTTAGTGCTTTTTTTCATAGATTCATCCATCACTTCATTTGAAACTTCCATAGCAAGAACAAAAGAGTAGTGATGTGGTTTCACCTCAATTTGTTGAGCTAAAAGTTGGTCCTTATCTGAAAGGGATCGCTGTCTGTGCTATAAATAAATGTCAGGGGTGCCAGAGATTTGTTCAATGAAGACCCTCCGATGCTTAAGTTAGAACTATAAAAATTTGTGATGCTAGAGAGAGAATTTTAATTGTAGAAAGTAGTGAATTCATATCTTAAAAAAGTTGGAAGACGGGTATTTATAGATTTTTGTGAAAGGGTGATCATTCAACGTATTGCGATGCATGCACTAAGTGGATCTTCTAAGTCTATTGGGTTAGATTTATCATACAGATCTCTCTGAATTGCCTTATTAGGCCTCGTTTTACTAGGCCAAGTCTTGATCGTATCATAAACCCTCATCTCTCGATTAAGTCTCATAGTAAGAGATTGATCGGGAATAATTTATCTCAAGTTGGCCAAATAATAGTTGAGTTGGGCCTTGACTCATATAAAAGTACATGATTAGGGTTCTGGAATCACTTAAAGAATTTTAAAGCCTTTCTAAGATTCAATATCTCTTTAAAACATTCTACTCCTTAAGTCATCTCCTTAAATGGGTTCCCAAGGTGAGTCATGAAGCCATTATTTTCTTGTATTTTCTTTTTTTTTCTTTTCTATTATTTTTCATCTTCATTTTCTTTTCCTAATTGTTAGGATTTTCTTTTGGGCATTTCGTCGAACATCCCTATAAGTTAAAATCTTGAGAAATAAGAGGGTAGAAGTTCTATCATAGGTTTTGGGAAAGTTTTATCTGAAGTTGGTAAGCTACTACAACAACTTGAGCTACGTTCTGCCAAGTGATGCAGCTTGAGCACCATGCTCGAGTTGGCAATTGCACCCTACAACAACTCAAGTAGGGTGGTTGAGCTACTTGTTCGCAACTTAAGCGTGCCCAAGTTGTCCTTTTCTGTTGGTTATATCTCAGGCTGATTTCTCAAGCTGTCTTTCCACAGCTCAAGTAGTCAGCTCGAGCGTGGTGTCCTCAATGACTTAAGCTAGGAGTTTAGGTTATTTTTTGCCTAACATGGATATTATTTTGAGTAGTCCTTCTTTGAATGGAATTGGAGTTCATATTTCGAATGAGGTCTCTATCATTGCATCGAGTGTTGTTGTGTCTACAACCTGAGTTAATTCATCTCTTCCTTTAGTTTCTCGTAGTCATTTTCCCCCGGGATGATTCGATTGATCCTTCATACCTCGAGGGGTATTCTCCCAAAAGGATTGAAGCTATACTTGGTGGTCTCCCAGAACGTGCGAAGAGTTAGGTAAATCACACGAGATGTTGTATAGTTTGAGTGAGGGTGGTAGTTCCGAGTTTGTTAGGACTTAAGCATAAAAAAGGACTTTATTCCTTATGGTAAGTATATTTCACCAGAGGTGTTAAGGTTCATTTTTTGTAAGTCAAACTCACACATTTCATAATTGAGTAATGGATGTTAAAAATTACAATACTATCTTAAGTGTGGGCGATCTCAAGATACTTCAAAATAAGTTATCTTTATCTTCTCGCCATAAATTCACTCTTTCACTCATTGGTCAAAGAATTATGTCTCACCCTTTAGGATACTTCACAGCTTATATTGCTTATTTTTCTTGTGGGTTCGTAGTGTTGGATTATGGCTGAACCAACTCACTCCAAATACTTCGAGGGGTTTTGTCGTCAGTTAGAAGATTTTTATCTCCTTGTTTCTTTAGATAACTTTCGTACTTTATTTGGAGTTCAGGAGGTACCTAATGAGTTATATTTTTATTTCTATCCTCACCGTAGGCGTAAATTTTTAAGGATGTGTTCTTCATCTTGATGCCCTTGGAAAAAAAGGTTCTTTTATACAAGAGATGATGGTTGGGGGTTTTCTATTACTTGGAGTGGTTCCCCCTTGATGGTTCGTCTTGGGGAAATACATCTAAGCTCAAGCTTTAATTTATTAGAGCTAGGTTGTTTGACACTTTGTTTGATGTTGGGTGTTTATTTCCTATCGGTATAAACTCTTTTATTTATGCTTTCTTGCTTTCTCGTTTTATTTCTCTTTTCTTATTTTTTGTCACTGATATATTTGTCTTGTGAATTGCTTCTTTTTGTAGATAAAAGACTTAATTTATCTTGCATTCATTCACATTGTAATTAAGATTCTAGTTCGGGCTCTTCACGCACCTACTGGTAGGAGCATTCTAAATGCTCCATTTGGTCGAGTTGAGAGGGTCGATACAGGAAGGACTGACATGAGCAAGACTGGTAATCGAGGTGGTGGAGGTGGAGTTAGGCTATCACTACCTTCTCTCTTCCCTTTCTATGCTGGTGGCGAGTGTAGGGCAGCGTCACGGGATATAGGGCAAGCTATCGATACCCCGATGGATGGTGGTTTTAGAAGGCCTAGGGATTTATCATTGTTATCTACACCTCTTCATAGAGTTGGGAAAGGACTATTTGGATATTGGTTAAATTGGATAGAGGGCATGGAATCATTTTGGGATGATAGCGATCTTGAGTTAGAAAGGACTAAGACTCGATGCCTTGTGAACAAATATGATATCGACTGTCTTAATGTGAAGTCGAATGAGGTTATTGCTGGAGTGGTTGTAAGAGAGTTTGCTCGATTAAGACCTCTCATCATTCATTCCATTACATTTGAGAGTAGCACTAATTTTTTTGTTTTCTTTTTTTTTTCATACTATCTCACAGTGTGTGAGTTTAGCTTTTATTTTGATGGAGCATGCAGAGAATTATAAAGAGTTCTCTAACTTCTTCGAGGCTGCTAGTAAAGCGAGTGCTGAGGAGGTGGCTAAAATATCTAAGGAGTTGAGAATGTAAAAGGAGAAAATAATAAATTAAATGAGAACTTTAAGGTCTTGTAGGAGAAGTATGATAGTGAGACAACTATTGGAAAAACATTTTGGAGTCTAAGTTGGGAATGCCTTGAAGAAGAAGTACTACTTCCAGTTGTCGGATGCCTTTGCTGAAGCAATGATGCAGCAGACATTGAGTGTTTATGATGAAATTATCCACGATTGTAGGCATATGTTTCAAGAGTCTGGTAGGGTCAACAAGGAAATTATCATGTTGATTGAGCCTCGAGTTTTCGAGCTGAGTGCTAATGTTGATGCCAAGGACCCTTTCTTTGCTCTTGTTGTTACCTCTAAAAGAAACCCTTCTACTAAAGTTGTTGATGCAGTTGCTCCACGATATCCTCGTAGTGGCTAGACTAGGCTATTAGTTGAACTCATTTTATTCTCCTACTTGTCGTTTTATCTTTCACACTTTGTTTGATGATTAGAAACTCTTGCTTGTACTTTTTGCTTGGTTGTAAAATTTCATCATCTCCATATTGTGTTGATCTGTAATATTTTGCTGCTATGATACCTTGGCACGATAGTGGTGGATGGTTTGCATTTTCTAGATATTTTACTTCTAAGGGACATCATCCAATTAATAGGGGCTAGGTATGGCTAGCCTCGAAGGATGATTAGTTCTCTTGAATTATATTTGACCTTCAGACCTTTAGGTGAATCGATCTATGGAATTCTAGAGTCGAGCTGGTCAGGCTCATATATGACCTCGTGGGAATCTCATTGCACTTCTCGAGTCATATTAATTTTTATTCGTATTGAGTGAAAAAATAAATAATAAGAGGTCCGTTAAAACTTCAATAATTCGCTAAGTAAAAGATGTTGTCATTCACATAAAATTGAATTATTCGTTTGCGTAAGTCAATGAAGGTAATGAAAAAAAAACTTGTACAAAATGACAACAAATAAATCATCTGACTGTGACAGATAATATTTCTTGAGATTTACTATGTTCTAAATCGTTGGCACATCTCACCCATCTGGATGTTATAGTCGATATATTCCACTTTTCGCTAATTTGGCTACCTTGTAAGGGCCTTCCGACTTTGCATCTAAATTTCAAAGTTGATGAGTAATCTCTGCTCATTTAGTCATCAAGTTTCCCACTTGGAATGCCCTTGGATGCACTCTATGGTTGTAAGCTCTTGTCATCATTTCTCGATGCATTTTTGTGTGAGTCGATGCCTTTTCTCTAAGTTCGCCAATAAAATTGAGATTCTCTCTGAGGGCACTGTTATTAAGCTTTAGGGTGTACTCCTTCATCTTTCAAGAAGTTTTGCCTATCTCTGTTGTGGCTATTACCACCGTTCCATATGTCAAGAAAAATAGCGACTCACCTATCGAAGTGTAGGGACTAGTTAGGTATGCCCAAAGTGTGCTATGATGCTCATCCACCCAGGCTCCCTTGGTTATGCCAAGTCTCGTCTTGAGATGTTTCACCATCGTCTGATTTATTACTTTTGTGTATTCGTTGGCCTAGGGGTTCCTAATAGAAGTGAAGAATTACTTGATGAAATAATCACTACACCATTCTCGAATTCTAGTTCCATAGAATTGGGTGTCATTGTCTGAAATAAAATCTCGCAGGATATTAAAATAGAATATTATATTTTTCCAAAAGAACTAGATGATGCCTTTCTCCGTAATCTTCGCCAAGGGTTCTGCTTCCACCCTCTTGGTGAAGTAATCCACAACTATGATAAAAAACTTTATTTAGCCAAATGCTGGAGGAAATGGGCCAACTAGATCAATTCCTCATTGGGCAAATAGACATGGGCTCTCTACAATTTGGAGGGGTGCAACTAGTTGATGTTGAATCTTAACATGTTATTGGCAAGAAAGATAATATCGAACTATCTTCATAGCATCATTAAGCATTGTCAGCCAGTAATATCCTTGTCTCAATGCCTTCACAGCTAGAGCCTTGCCTCTTAGATGGTTGTCACATATTCCTTTATGGATTTATCTGAGTACGTAGTTCACCTTACTTGGAGTAAGGCACTTCAAATAGGGTTAGAAAAAATCTCATTTGTAAAGTTCACTATCAATAATCAAGAATCGAGATGCTCGAATCTTTAGCATGTGCGTATCTTTTGAATTTGTTGGTTGTTCTCCTCTTGTCAAGTACTTGACCAATTCATCTTTCCAACTCTTCTCTACTTCTTCAGTGCATAAGACATATAGCCTTCTCCATTGATTTGTGAGTTTGGCTAATTGATCCGCAATTGAATTCTCGACCCTAGGGACCTACTTTATCTGGCATTCCTCGAACCTTTTGAGCAAATCTTTCATCAAGTTCAAATACCTAATCATTTCTCCTCTTTCGCTTTGTATGAGCCTCTTACTTGGTCAAGAACCAACTACGAATCACTATGTATCACCAACTTTCTTGCTCCTGTTGCATAGGCTAGCTTGACTCCCGCTATAAATTATTCTGTCTCATTATTGGAAGTTACAAACTCAAGTTTGATTGTGTACTCGAACTTATCCTCTTAAGGGCTTTCCAGCAACACCCACGCCCCACTTTATATCAAGGTAGATGATCTATCGACATATAATATCCATGTTGGGGTTGAGCTGGTTGCTTTGTCTGTTGTCATTTTGACCAAAAAATCTATTAAGACTTGTGCCTTAATCGCCGACCTTGGTCAAAATTTGAGACCATGTTCACTGAGTTCAACTGCCCACTTCACTAGTCTGCCCAAAGTCTTGGGTTTAGATAGAACTTGCTTGAGAGGTAAATTCATCAGTACTACAACTAAATGAGATTGACAATGTGGACGAAATTTCCTAGCAAGGGCGATGATGGCTAATTCTAGCTTTTCAATATTTGGGTATCTTACCTTGGCTCCCTGTAAAGCTCGACTAGCATAATAGATAGGATGATGATCTCTCTTCACTTCTCGAACTAAGACAACACTTACAGCTTCCTTGCTAGCTGCCAAGTAATAGAATAAAGTTTCTCCCAGCTCACACTTAGTCAACAGAAGGGGGTGAAACCAAGTAATTATTTAGGTTTCAAAAGCTTGTTGGCACACCTTACTTCATTCGTAGCTCTTTCCATCTCGGAGTATCTTGAAGAATGGTAAACCCCTGTCCGCTGATATAGATGAATCGGTTAAAGGCTTCCAACCTTCCTTTTAGCTATTAGATTTCTTTGATGTTTCATCGTATGAGCATCTCCTTCACGGCCTTAATCTTCTCAGGATTTACTTCAATTCTTCGTTTTGAGATCATATAGCTTAAGAATTTTCCACCCCACACTCCAAGGATATATTTTGTGTGATTGAGTTTTAGGTTGTAGGTTCTCAAGATGTTCATGCACATGGTTGAAGGCTCGCCCGGTCTTGACGAGCATGACGTTAAGGTAAACCTACATATTCCTACCTATCTAGCTTTCGAATATTTAGTTGACAAGCCTTTGATAGATGGCCCCAACATTCTTTAAACCGAAAGGCATTACTGATAAGTGCATATTTTGACATATTTTTATATCAAATCCTTTATACTTTTCTTGCTTTATTCTTGTTAATATTCTTGTTTTATTAATGTTTTGTGTTAGGGAATAAATGGAAGCATGTTTTCAGACTTGTGCAGTTTTTGTAATTTGAGCATAACTTCATGATCAAAAGCTCTATGGACCTGAAGCTTGTTTCATTTGAAATCCAAGAGATAGAGGTACAACTTTTATGTTGGAGGCTCAGCCCAATTCAGTCTTTATGATAGCAGAAAATTCATCCAAGTAATTACACAAAATGGATCACCAAAATTCGGATCAGATTTCAGCCCAGTATTGACTTATTTTACCAATTCGGTTATATATCTTGAGCCCAAATTTATTTTGGTCTGAAATTCGGATATGTTATACCCCGGAGGTAAATAAACAAGTTTTCTGAAGATAAGATGGTGTGAAAATGTGTTGAAATGGTAAAACCATAGGCTGCAAGTTGCTGCTGATGTTACAGGGCGGCTCTTGGATATGACTCGGTAATTTGATCATATCTCCTTCATCCGATCGCCAAATTTGACAAAAGATATATGAAAATATATCAGCGTTGAAAGATCTACAATGTTTATTCTTCATGTATCTTCAAAATCTGGCTTTATCTGACCGAAAAATGTAATTCAATTCAGTGGATGAGAAATTTGTGTAACAACTTACCAACTCTTGGCAACTAGCTTACCACTTGATTAACCCCTCCATTATTTGTTTGGCCTCTAGCTTACTCCAAGTACTATAAATAGACCATGTATTAAGCTTGGAAGAGGAGGGGGGTAGAGGGTTTTTTTAGGCTAAGTTATCTAGTTTGTATGTTTTCTAGTATTGTAAGTTTTCTAGTAGTAATAGAAATGCATTCTCTAGTTTCTCTTATATTTTTAGTCTTTGTTACTTTTATTATGTCTTTCTAAATTTCATTTTGCTGAGGAAAAATGGTGAATCTCTTGATGGAGGAAGAGAAATGATTATAAGGGTAGAAATTGTTTAATATGTTGTATTATTATTATTATTTTTGATCTAAACCCTACTTGTTTTTGTGGTGATTCTTGATTTATGTATCTCCAATGGCACAACAAATACTTGGGTTCATTTAGCTTATTGTACGGTTTTACCCCACCGACTGCTAATGTGAAACCTTAATTTGTTGTTGACGAAGGAGTACATAAATGCTTGATCCCAGAAATAAATGTTGGCGTTAAGAGATAATTTGCAATAGTAAGACAATATCATGATTACCTTATTGCATAAGTTACTTGATAATATCTTCCCATTGGAACCTTCATTATCTATGGATTCCAATTGTGGTAATTAATAGAGGTAAAAAGAATAAATAACCATTTCTCTATCCAAAACTCAAGAGTGGATCCCTAATCCTCAGTACTTTTATTACTTCGGTTTTTTCTTTAGTTACATCATACATTAATTATTCATATATTTTTGATTCACATAAACTCCATCTTTTTATAAATATAAACTTGAATTCTTCAAACAACTTCCCTGTGGATCGACCTCGGACTCACGAGAAATTTATTACTTACTACAACCTACACTTGGGTTTGCAACCTTAAAGTTGTAGCAATTACTCTATAGTAGTAAATGCCTTAATCAATCACAAAACTTATTTTCTCCTGGTCTTAAAGTGCCAATTATATCTGGTTGTATCCCTCGTATGCATCCAAGAAGCTAAGTAATTCGCATCCTGAGGTAGAGTCTACCAGTAAATCAATCCGAAGAAGGGAGAACGGATCCTTCGGGTATGCCTTGTTCAAATTTGTGAAGTCAATGCAGAAGCACCACTTCCCTCCAGTCTTAGGCACCAAAACTACATTAGCTAGCCAATCCAGATAGTTGATGGGGCGTATATACTTAGTTGTGAGTATGTTATCAACTTCTTCCTCAATGTGCTGTTTTTCTCAGCTCCAAAAGTTTTTTTCCTATGCCCCATTAGCTTTATGTTAGGGTCAACATTTAGGTGGTGTATTATCATCTCTAGGGGAACACCATGTAAGTTTTCCATTCTCCAAGTAAAAACTTCAGTATTTTGTCTAAGAAAATCTGCCAACTTCTCCACAATCCCTAGAACTAGTTCTATGACCTTAAGCTCTTCGATCACCTCTAATATCGCTTCCTCAAGTTTTCTTTTTTCTCTTTAGTTGATGCCTTAACCATTGACTCATATTCTAATGAATATATTATCTTTAGTTTTTCTTTAACAGTAGGCATCCTGCATTCCTCCTATCACTTCAACTGACTGTTTGCTCTACGCAAAGTGTTTGCGTAATATTCCCTGGTTGTTCTCTTATATCCAACTGTTTCACCCACTCCTTTAGCCATTGGAAACTTCAACTTCATATGGTAGATGGATGCTACCGCATGAAGTAAGTTTGGTCCTGGTCTCCCCAAATATATGTTATACATGGATGGGGCCTTGACTACTAGAAACTTGACCATCTTTATACTCTCTTGGGGTAGGTTCCCACTGACATTAGGAGTGAAATTTCTTCGAGTGATTCTATAACTTCTCCACTAAATCCCATGAGTGAAGTATTAGCTCTGGTCACCTGTGCATTATCAATCCCCAATTATGTTGACGCATCATAGAAAATGATATCCCTAGATCTCCAACTGTCAACTAGTATCTTTTTAACCCAGAAATTCGACCCGTCGCTGATATGATTAAAGCGTCATTGTGCATGTCTCTTATGTTGTCCAAATCCGAATCACTGAAAGTGATCTCCTCTCTCGAAATATGTATGTTATAGATTTGCTCTATAGATCGATCGGATTGTGAGTGCACCCCACTAGCAGCGTGTGCAAATGCTTTTCTAGCATTGTGTGAATCTCCACCTGCAGGACCTCTGGATATAACTCCAATTACCTATGCAGTTAGTAGGTTGTCTTCTCCAGGTCTTTTCTTTTTGCTTCCATTTGCACGATTGTGAGTTGAATCCCTCTATCTTGGTGTGTCTGATAGCTTACAACGTTCACCTTTTTTATCTACAAATTCTGTCAAATAACCCTTTCTAATGAGTTTCAATTTTGTTGTGCAAGTGATGGCACTCTTCAGTTGTGTGGCCTCTAACTAGATGGAAATGCCAGTATTTATCTCACTTCTATCGTATAGAACTTTCCTTCATAGGTCAAGGTGGTTGAACCAATCCTCTTTGCTCTACTACAACCAGTATTTTTGACGTCCTAGCTTTGATGGGGTATAGTAGTTGTATCCTACTAGAGGGGTATGTCTCATCTCTTCCTTCTTCCTTCCATCTGGTCTCTTTTCCTCACGTTTTCTCTTTAGCAGTTGGCTTGTACCAGTGGTTTCTTCAATACAGATATATTATATGCTTGAGCAAGCAATTCCTCCAAAGCGTTTGGTAGGTTACCTACTATGGACTCTTTGAATATTTCTTGGTAAAGATTCTGCTATAATATTCCTGTCAACAACTCATGGTTGAGGTACCTCATGCACAACCTCAACATAATACATCACAAAATCATGAAGTAGTTTCCCCACTCATTGTGTTATCGAAAATAAGTAGGTCGTGGTTTTATGATACTTTTGCTTTACTGAAAATTAGTGTAAGAATTTCTATATCAGCTGCTCAAAACTAACAATACTACTAGTGGACAGTTGATTGAAGCAAGTCAATATGCGCTTAGTGAGCGTGGTAGGGAATATTTTATAGAAGGCAGCGTCACTCAAATCATAAAGGTTTGCTTTGGCAAAAAAATTATCAAGATTTTCTTGGGGGTCTCATATCGCATTAAATTCGGCAAGGTTCTCTACCTTGAAACCTACTAGTAATGACTCTGCCAAGATGGTAGTAGTGAATAGGCTTTGTTTTGATGGCATGACTGCAAGTGGTAGGTACTCTTTTGGATATCCCACGAACTTGTATAAGCTGGATCTCATATCCAACTTATCTCCCACTAGCTACTTCACATGAGCAATGCCCTCATACCTAAGGGTATTTATAGAAATGTATATTTTCACACCACATTTCATATGGTGTTTTGGGCATGGCTTTAGATGGTACTCTATTTAATAGGTATGCGGCTATTTCCAAGTTATAGCCCCAAAATAAAAGAGGCAATATAGTGAATCTTATCATGGATTGAACCATATCCAAGAACCGAAATAATATATAAACAATTCATCAAAGAACCTAAATAGATAAAATCGAAAGGTTTGAAAATGGAACAATTTCTATTCTCAATGGTAAATCTAAAACCTTCTCTATTTAAAATTGGAATAGATACAATGTTTTTAATAATATCTAGAATGAAATAATTATTTAAAACTATAACAGAACCATTTTCAAAATCTAAATTAATGGTGCCTGTAGCTAACATCGCAACTCTTGCTCCATTCTCCATCCCAATGATTGTCTCTCCTCCATCCAACTTTCTACCTCTTGTCATCATTTTCAAATCATTGCAGATATATGAGCCACAATCACTATCTAATACCTGATAAGTATTGTTAGCAGACAAGTTAGCTTCAACAAAACATATATCTGAACTCTTTAAGCTTGTAATATACTCCTTGCAATTCCTCTTCCAGTACCCTAATTTGCCGTAGTAATGGCACTTTTCATTGGCTTGAAAAGAAACCTTCTTAACACCACCCTTAGTCTTCAGCTTGTTAGGCTTAGAGGAACCCTTTCATTTCTTGGGCTTTTTAACCTTTGATCTGAAAGAGGATCCAATAAGCAAAACCGACTTGTCCTTTTTTATGGTGGACTTAGTTGTTTTTAACATGTTCACAAGCTCAGCAAGACTACTCTCCATGTTGTGCATTTTAAAGTTGACAACAAAGGTGTCAAACGAGAGAGGCAGAGACTGCAACAGAAGGTTCGTTTAGAGTTTGTTCTCCATAATGACACAAAGGGATGCGAGCCTTTCAATGAGGGTTATCATATTTAATCCATAGTCATGGGCTGATGAGCCCTCAATCATATAATATCTAAAAAGTTCTTTTGAGATTTGATATTTTGTCTGTTGAGTTCGTTCACCATACAACTTTTGTAGGTGAAGGAGGTTCCCATAAACAGTATCTTGATCCTCATTCTGCCTCTGCAGCTCATTTGACATCGATGTTAGCATGTAGCATCGAGCTTGGAGATTGTCATCAATATGACATAGATAATCTGCATAAACCTTTGAAGGAATATTCTTTTGTGGAATCGAAGAAAGCATGATGTCGAGGACATATGCCCTCTTCTCACACTGAATAAATATCTTAAGGTTTTTTAGTCAATCGATAAAATTAGATTTAGTTAATTTGTTTTGTTCAAAGATTGTTACAAGTAGATTCTTTGTCATTTTAGTAGAAAAATCTACAAAACATTCACAAAGCAGAAAATGAGTAAACTATGGGAATAAACATATTTATTTAATATAAGGTCTTTAATACTAAATGTCTCACACTACTTTCTTTGAATTTCACCACCCCTAGTGGAATTTCAGGAAATTAAATTTCCTAATGGGCTTGAGATCCAACGAAAATATTTTACACCCTAATTTTATGAGCCTATGAAATATTTATATCGGTAGTCAACTTTTTAACGATTGTATCGCTATACAAACTTCAAGTTTGTTTTGTCTCACCTCTTTCTATTTATCCCAATTTTATGAGGCCATAAGTATCAAACAATACCCATCAAACTTTCATATAAATAGAGCATCAAGATGTCCCACGACTCATTGCTAACATAATGACGATTCCATCCCACGAGCATCTCAATGCTTGGTAAAGATCACAATTTTTCAACATAAGACTACCCCACGACTCATGGTTAGTGATCAAGTGCGGTAGCAGTCATCATATCTCTACCTTTGATGGTAGGCATGGAATGATAGGTCCTACCTAACTTATCTATTTTGTTTGAAATCAAATTCTCTAAAATAATTCTTTTACTTAATTTTCGTAAATGAAGAGGGTTTAAATTTATCCAAGACCTCATCATAATTTAAATTAGGTTGGTTATTTAATGCATGACATCATAATATCATTGCATAAACATATAAGCTTTAAATAAAATCCTAACATGTATCTAATACATACTTAAATAAATAGATGATCATGAACCAGTCCTATGTTCATTTGAACCAAAAATAAACATAAGGTCAATCTAAAGGTTATAAAATGGAATAAAGCATATTCTATTACATAATTATATCTCATCTAAATATGAGCCTTCTTTGGAACCTCCTTCTTAATTATCCTTCGTCTTTCAAAGAAAATGAAAAACCTCACTACCTATTCTACTCTCTTTGTAGAAAAATAAATAACTTATATAAATAAAATAAGATGCTCGTGGCCCCATTTTAAAACCTAAAAACATTATATAAAATCAATCACATTGGTCCAATAGCTTATGATCATCTCATACATGCTTATAATTAACATCATATGCAGTTATCAAAATATGTAAATTTACGAAGTTGTTAAATGTAATTTTTGACTTGGGATAATTTTTAGTTGCTTGAAAAATAATTTTTCTATGAAAAATATTTTTTTAGAAATTATTAAAATTAACATTCAATATTAAAATTTCAGAAAATCAAAATAAAATAGACCAAAAAAACGGCACAAGGAGCAACATGAAGGCTATTCTTGGGTGTCCAACACCTGACGAGCACGCAACCATTTTCTTTGCATCCCCTTTTTTGATTTTAATATTTAAATAATTTAAATAAGCAATTAAAAAATAATTCCCAATCATCAATTGCGTAAATCATGCAAAATAAAATTTTACATACTAAACATGAATTTAAACAATTTAAAAACTTATATACATAAATTTGAAATTCACTAAATAAGTGAAACTATGGCTCCGATATCACTGTTGGGTTCGCTATAATCGCAGGGGCATGCGCAACAAAAAATTATTTTTTTATAAAAATATAAATTTATCAAATAAATTTATCCCCTCGATTCGAAAGCGATTCTAACAACCGCGCTTATTCAAGTGAATATATATAAAACAAATATATTAATTCGGATTAAATCTTTCGTGTACTTTGGTTGTTGTAGGGAATAAAGTAATCAATTGCTTATCAAAACTTCCAGGGATTCAAGTATCTCCCTCTATTAGATCCATAATATGAAATATCACACCAATTAAAAGGATTCAGTAGTATTCTTTTAATCGTTTACTAATCTACATCCAGAGTAATTTTGCCTTTTGATCCAACTAATGGATTAAGAACAAACTTTTAAAAATAATAAAGATTGATTCTTTAAGTTCTTAAAAGTTGGATACAAAAAGAATAACAAGAAACTAGTTTTTTTAAAGAACAAGAAAATCCAGATTTCAAGAAAATACTTTTTCTTTTTTTATTGGAGAGAAAAATAGAATACTTAGCAAAATATTCTTTTTGGTAAAATATTTCATGTAATTTTCGTCCATCCCTATATATAGGGGCTGAAAATTTGCTCACACTCCAACTTTTAAAGAGTTTGTCAATTTTGAATTTTTGCAAAATTTAGTTTTGGAAGAATTCTAAATCTTGCAACAAATCTTCTCTTTTTATCTCTCCGATGTATGTGGACTTGTTTGAGACTAAATTAGTCATCAAAATTGTCTATATATATTTTTTATATTAATTTGAACTCTTCAAATATTATCAAGATGGATATTAATTAAATATATATTTATATATAAAATAAATCCTAGTGGTCAATTTTTATCCTATAAAATTTATTTATTTATTTATAAATATATTAATTAAATAATTCATATTTATTTAATTTATTCTCTTCATCAGGCTTCTTAAGTATTCACATTAATTTTTAGGCTTGGACTTAAAAATTCAAAAATTAATCTAATTGATTTAACCTCAAATTAATCAATCTAATTGGTTAATTATAATTTATTTCAATTGGACTTTCTAATCAAATTAGGTCTATTAAATAATCTAATTACTTAATTGAATAATTCAATTTAACCATTAAATTAAATAGAATCCTTAATTAATTAATATTAATTAATTTTCATTGATTCATTAATTTCCAACCATTAGATAAATCTTTAAAATAGAAATGTTACTTTCCATAAAGATATATGACCCTCTTAGGTTCACTACTAAGCTAGTAGTGAGCTTACAATATTTACAACTTATGAATAACAATTAATTCAATTAATGAATCTGCTTGCAATTAACTCCTTAATTTCAAGAACCTCGCTATTTATGAAAACACCTAATAAGTAATTATGGCAAACTAGTCTTAGGTAAAATAGCGAGTAAATCTATTTCAGTTGCAAGTACCATACACGTACGGTCCTTTTGACAACTAATCTTCTAATTGAATCTAGAGCATGGATTATAAGTTGAAACCCTAAATTATTCAATAATTATGATCTCATTTCAAGTTTCAATTATTCTTGATGAATCACGATTCATCCTGCCTTGGCCAAGGTTTGTGAATCACGAACTATGAAAACACAGGAGAGTCTTGTTTAAAAAGATAAGTGTCGAATTCTATGTTGGCCACTAATAAACCTCCATGCATACCAGTGTAACACCCAACATACTCCATTTGTGATTGTTAAGCAATCAGAAGATATATCAAAGTGCTGCAAGATACACACAAGGCTACCATCGTGCCTCAAGTCCGAGGACTAGCCGTGTGCTATCGCAACACAAAAATTCTTATTTCGAAAGGCAAATCCTCCAGTTAAGAATTTCTTGGGGGTATGTTTGGTGTACTTGTTCCCTAACAAGTATCTACATACATGCACTTACATCTCTACGTTAATAATAATGGAATGCGACATCTTTGTCTCACAAACATGCATCGTATGTGCGAGTCTTACTGAACTATTTGATGTCCAATCTCAAAAAGCTATCGAATCGAAACTTATTTAAGACCAATATGGTATGCATTCTCAATGGTCAGGCAGTATTTTCCCATACATGGCGCCAAAAAATGATGCGGTATCACCTCAATTTGCTGAGGTACAATTTAGACTCATCCTTCAAAGTAGTTAGATACATGGACCACAAACAAGCATTAGGGGTGGTGAGGGTTTGCCCGGTGAAAACCCTCCAACACTCAAGTCAAATTCAAAGAAATTCGTGATCCTAAAAAAACAATTTTGATTGTAGAAAGTGTAAAATAAATTCATACCTTAGAAAAGTTGGGAGATGGGTATTTATAGATTTTTGTGAAAGGGTGATCATTTGGCGTATTGCGACGCATACACCAAGTGAATCTTCTAGGCTATTGGGTTGGATTTATCATGTGAATCTCTCTGAATTTTTGGTCATATCAAGTAGGGTGACATGGGATCACTTTGTCTAGTCCTCCATCGTTGGAAAAAAACAAACCAGTCAGTTTTCTATTTGGACAAAAAATATCTTGCATAAGAAAAATACAAGTTGAAACCCAAACTAATCAAATTTGAAGAAAAGTTTATAGGAGTTAACACCTAAGAAAAAAATCCCTATTAATGGAGCCATATGCCTTTGTGATATCAAGTTTAACATCACATCTAGGGCTGACTCTATTCTTATGATACCGTCTCAAAAGCTCTTGGGCTAAGAGAATATTATCATTAATTATCCTCCCTTTAATGAAGGCTATTTGATTCAAAGAAATAAGTGAAGGCAAGACAAGCCTGATTTGATCAACGATAGGTTTGCCATTGCATATTTAGCAGGTGTTACAAGAAGAAGTTAGCCTGAAGTCCTTTAATTGAGAAAAATTTTGGATCTTGGGGACAAGAGCAATGATTGTGGAATTTCCCTCTTTGAGAAGAAAACTAGATCTGAAAGAAGAAAGAATAGCTTTTATAACCTCCTTACCAACAAGATGCCAACACATGTGCTCAACGAGAATGAAGTATCTTTCACCTCCTTTACTGTAACTCCCCCCTCCTCCCCTTCGCACCCCCCCCCCCCACTAAAAAAAAAGAAAGAAAAAGAGAGAGAAGTTTGCTATGATAATCATTCTCTTGATAAAATGAAATATCATCTCATGAAGAAATTTGATACTTGAAGAATTTACACTAAGCAAGTTCAAAATATTGGATAATATCTTCTTTCACTTCATTGTAGTTTGAGATAGTAGAGTCATTCTTGCTTTCGATCCTTAAAAATTCTATTCAAATTATACCTTTATTTTATTTTCTAAAAGAACAATTTAGAATTATTATCACCTCTTGCATCCATTGGACTCTAGACTTCTGCTTGAAATAACTCTTCTCTACCCTTAAATACTTGAGATATTTTTGCAAAGCATTTATTTTCCTTCATATGTAGATCAATGTTTGAAGTATCAATCTCCAAATCCTTTGACCCAGAATGGAGGACATTTCTCTCATCATTTACCCTATCAGATATGTGGCTATACTCTTTCACATTTAATTCTGTAATTTTAATTTTTTGCAAACTCTAAACATAACACTATCATGTATGTCACAATGCCAAACTTCATTAACAATGTTAAAAAAAGAATCATTCATGGTCCCAAAGTTTAAGAATTTGAATGATCTTTTCAACCTGAAGCATATTTATTCAACTTGAATGAGAGTTGGGCGGTGTTCTGATACACTAAATGGAAGAAAATAAGCTTCTGAAAATAGAAATAATTCAACCAATTTTTCATTCACTGGAACTCTATCAAGTTTCCTGCACAATCGTCCTTTAACATGATCGCTTTTAAACCATATAAATTTCATGCCATAGTGCTTTAAATCATCTAGCCCACAAGTCACAATATATTCATTAAACTAAGTCATAATATTATGCTATTTGGCAAATCCACCAAATCTCTCATGCGGGTATTATGGCACTGAAATCACTCTAGAAAATCTGAAGATGACTTAAAAACAAAAGCTGGAGTGATGTTCCAAATCCTTCCACATTGCTCTCCTTTCAATACCTCTATTATCTCCGTAAATGAATAAAAAAATTATAAAGTTACAATTTTTATTGTATTCACTGTGCAATAGATAGCTTGGTCTAATTTGTTGAAGCATTTAATGTAAAAAATATTAGGGTCCCAACGTACTAGGATCTAATCCCTGTTGGACTACTCAAGGTTGTCAATACAATTTTAATGTCCAAATGAGGTACTTACAATATTATGTCTATTAGCACGAGAGACCTTCGTTCCACAATACCAAGAAGGGATAGATTATTCTCCATAACTAGCTTTTGAATCTAATCCAAAACGTGGCACTACTGTCCACGAACGGTTTATGGTGATAGGAAGTTGTAAATCCGGTCCTCACCATTCAAAACCTAGAACTATAAGTCATGAATATATTGTCAAAAATTTAGCTCAATCCAACGATTCGATTTCTCGAAACAGCCTCTTGATCCAGACTGCATGCATTATTCTTCTAGAAAACAAGATTGCTCTGTTCGAGATTGCTCTGTTCGACACAGAATCAGATGCTAGAGAATTCCAACCAGATCTCTACTATCCAAATTATACTCAATGTGTTCTGAACATACTATCCAAATTTTAGCTTGATCCAACGGTTCAATTTCTCCTTACCATATTTTGAAAATAATTGATCGGGTGATGCTTTCAAAACTGGGATTTCCTTTTATCCTCTTTATTTTTCTCTCTCAATTGTTTTTTGTTTTTTTAAAGAAGGCAACTATAGTCTCCTATCAGAAAAAATGCCTTTGATAAAATTGTCCTTCCATGTGTTTTTATTCCACATGCTTCATTTAAATTGGATATTGAGACATCTCCACAATGAGGAAACCCAACCCAATAGTTTCACAATAGTTCTTCCATTTTCACATATTTGTTATGCATAATTTAGCTCAAAATTTCTCAAAATATAAGATTCCCTTACCTCATTTGTCCAATTTCTATAACCTTGCTCTTGGACCATGCTTACAATTTGGTTAACCAGTCTAGTCGAATCAAAATTAATATTTTCGTTTGCACCGAATCCAAACCAAGAATTTTGATTTTTCATTTTTCAAAATTTTAGTTTTTAGTTCGATTTCAATTTTTTATTTCGGTTAACTGAATCAAATCGAAAATCGAATTATTATTTTTATATATTTATATATATAATTTTTATATAATTTTTTATACTATTTTCTTTATTTTTTAACTCACCCAAAGTAAAAAATAATAAATAAAACATACGCTTATAGTTTTATTATCTTTTTTTTAATAAAAGTTTGATTAACCAAAAAACCAACCATAAAAACCAAAAAAAAAAATTTAATTATAACTAAATCAAAAATTAATTCCGTTTGATGTTTAATTTATGATTTTGATCTATCCAAAGTTTGATTAAGTAATATTTAGTTGGTGTTTGGATTATAATTTTGGCCAATGAAATTTTTAATTAACTGAAAATTTGATTTGATTCAGTTTGAACTGGTCGAATGAACACCCTAGTCAAAACCAAAAAGGGTTGATTCTTACCTTGTTTCACATAGGAAACATCTTGTGCACAAGGGTTAGCTAGCTGTTCTGACACATGATTTTGCACAATCTTACTCCTATAGCGTACATCTCTGCTGGGTAGACGCCGAGTGCCAGCATCCTAGTTAGCTCTTCCCGCAAATCTACCTCTAAATCCACGGCTAGAACTTAGAGATCCAGTGGGTCTATTGCGGATTACCACAATCGCTTTCCTCACAGCGTCATTCACCTCTTTGAGTTTTCTCAACCATATTGTTAAGCTATTCTTTTTTTCTCTCTTTTACTTTTTCTATCTTCTGCTTTTGTTTTTTTCTTTATCTTGAAACAAGTAATTTTCATTCCAATGCAAATTAGCTTAACAATATGCAGATATAATATTGTTAGCCCGATTTGGGATAAAATGAGCTTCATTTGTTTATTTTAAAATAAGTGATAAGGAAATTTGATTTGGTGATAAATTACTGTAACTGAATTCGATCCGGGATGATCTAAGCTCTGATATTTTGAGTTCGGAATGACTTGAAATACTAATACACGTAAGGCTTATTGGGGTGGCTCCCATCTAAGACTCTTAGATACTTACGTTAGTTTCGGTGTAGAGGTCGTAATGAATTAAAGAGCAAAATGAGTAGAATGTAAAAGTTATTTCTGAAAATTATGCATCGAGGTATTTATAATGGTCGATAACAAGTTATGGTTTAGATGTCATGATCTGGTTAACTTGTCTGTCCCATCAGTCCGCTTCATCGATAATGGAAAATCCAGATCGATCCAAATTTAAGTTTGGATCGGGTTAGGTCACGGATAAAAATACGTAGAGCTTTGGACATTTTAGGTATTTTGGCTCATTTTGAGGGTTGATGGTGATTTGAGCTATCTACACATCAATATTATACATTACAGTGCATATTTTTATTCATAAAATTCTGGCTATTATTTTTTGAGTTCTAATTCTTTGTCAAATTATCTTTTACATTCTCTAGAGACTGATTCGATTATTGGATGTGTATAGTCAGGATCCTCTAAAAATTTGTTTGAGATGCACGTTGAACCCAAATACTTCAAACTCGTTCATAAGAGGAGTTGACAAATTCATCTTTAAATTTTCATCACATTACACAAACATATCAATCAATAATCAATTCAATACAATAATTAGAATTAAATATAAATATTATTGAAATGCCAATACTCATATCAATATAAAATGATAAATACTTTAAAACTAAGTAAATCTGTTAAGCTAAACCTCATACTTAGAGGACCTAATTGGGCCTCAATTTGTTCTCCTCAGTTGTAAACGAACTGTGTTTGGAAGACATGTTCTACTGCAGTCCTAGCAAACAAATGTGTAGATCTATTAGCTTGTATGCGGACATGTATGACACAGACATTATCAAAAAGATACAGAAGTCCAATGGAAGCTGACTTCTGATGAGGTGGATTGATATCCTTCAGGACATTCATGAGACAATCACCTTCCAAAATCACAAATTTCCAGCAGTTATCAATAGCCACTCCCACCTAAAAATTGAAAAGTTCAAATCCAATCCAATCCCACCCTTTGATACACCTCAAAACATTGGGATGGTTAATTAATGAGCGTGATTTATATTTCAAAAGAGATTGGGTATAAATTTGATCGATGTATTGGTAATATATATAATTAGAAGTGATTGAACGTATATTTTAATCGAATAAAATCACTCTATCTTGAGTCACCTTTTGGATATTTTTTTACTGAATCAAGTCCATTGAATCTTTTAATTTGAACTAAAGTTTAAATAATTTAAATCCATTTTAGATTGAATTTAAATTAAAATATGTCTATTGATGGTGCCGGTTGTCTTTTTTTTTTTCTTTTAATATTGGTGAGAACCACAACCATTATCTTTTGAATGTGCATTATTATCAAACGTGCACAATAATTTCACAAATCATGCCTATATAATACAAATTATGAGCTTATATCCTGAAAGAGATTTGAACTCTAATAGCCAATAAAAGAAAACTCTAGTAGCATAATTGATATACATGAATAGTGTGAGAATGTAATAATTTCTAAATTCATTCTAAAATATATGATTAATATGTTTTAGTATTGAGAATTCATATTCATAAAACTATATGATTATTCACGCCCTCCACTCCTCATGGTTTTATCTATTCCCAATCAGTAATGAATTTATATCTATTCCCGATCAGAAATAAATTTATATTTATTTTTTGACAATATTATCTTCACCTATATTTAATTTTGATAAATTTTCCTCCTATACTTAAACCTTCCCAAAATCTTATATCGAATACAATAGTGAATTAAATTGATTAATTGAGTTTAAAAAAATAAAAAATAATAAAATAACCAAAAATATAAAATAATAAAATCTTAATTGTATTTCTTATTTATTATTTTTTTTAGTTTTGTTGAGTCAAAATATTAAAAACTAGTATACAAAAATTAGTAAATATAAAAATGTTATATTAAAAATATTTATAAAAATATGTAAAAAATTATAATTCGACATGGGTTATGATTTGATAAACTGAAAAAAAAAATGAATCGAATACTAATTTTTTATAAAAATAAAAGATGAATATCGAAGTGATTTCCAAATTTTTAATTTCGATTTAGTCAGTTTATTAAATTGTGTACATTGCTACTTGAGTAGAAATGTCAATTGTCAAATATTGTTTGAAAATACTACTGCTAAAGTATCGAATTCAACATATCCAATTTGAACCAAAATTTACAAAATAATATATAAAAAACACCACATTGAACAAATAATTTCAATATAAAATTTTCTATTAAAGGATAATTTTGTCATTAAAAGTAATTTCATTCAATTCCTATATAATTAGCAATTATGGATTGAAATCAAGCAAGGTTTCTTTATTGTTTCTTATAGATACCAAGTATAGGAAAATAATACTCATATCATTCTTTTTCTAATATCACTTTATTTTTAAATTCATTTCATTTCTGTCTAATTTTATTCGTACATACTAATTTTTTGTTAGTTAAAATTCATAATATACTCATATAGTATATGTAACGTATGAATAATTAAAAAATACTTCAATTTTCAATACATATTTTGAACCATAGAGTAATATTCTGTATTTTTGAGGTAAAATTTAGTGTACACAGTATACTTACTCGTATAATACTTGATGAATAATATTTTATTTAATAAATATTTATAATATTTAAATAAAATCTAAAAATTATTTAAAAGATATATATAAGTATTGATGAAATATCATATAAATAAAAAATAAAAATTCTAACAATTTATAAATATATTAATTATTATTAAATAGTTCTCTTTAAGTTATGTTATATTTTTAAAGATTAAATAATATAAAAATACATATAAAATAATTTTTTATAATTTATAAATAAGTACAAACACAATTCATATAAATAATATGAAAATAAACTCTATTTTTACTTACGAATAATTTTTTTATATTCATATTTTATCCATAGGTCTATGAATCTATATATGAACCATTTTTGTATTTTTTTTCCTTTTAATTTATAATTTTTACAAAAAAAATTATAATATAATCATATGTATTAAATATTAAAAATTTTCCATTTCTTATATAACTTACTAAGGTACCAATCACCCCTAAAACACTATGCCGCAAGTTGTATTTGTCACTTTTTTCAACACATATGAAGACGAAAGGCAGCCTTCTGTTGTAGTCCAAATTGCTAGTTGAGAAGGGAGAAGTGGTGATTAGAGTTTATTCGAGTATTTAAAGTTAACATCTCAAAATTATATATGTGTAAAGTTTGGGGTTTAAATTCTATCACACATTTAATTTATTTGTCGGATTTTATATTTAATGTTGTATTATTATATATTGAACATAAATAATTAATTATTAAGAGTTGTATTAAATTAGGAGGAGGGAGAAGAAGAAATTAAAGCTGGAAAAGTGTGGCAGTTGGGGTGGGACAGAAAAGGCCCAGAAGAAGCCCATACTGCAATAAAAGACAGGGCCCATCATTGTTTTCACCGGAAGCGCCGGTGACGGAGAAAAACATTTGCACTTTTTTCTTTCTTTCGTCTGACAGCAGATAATAAAAAGTTCGTAGGCCACTCGTTTGGATATCTTTTAGGCTGCCCGAAGTTGGGACCCACTAACGCCGTCAACTTTTCCGTCAGTCTCTGTGACTTTTTCCTCGCTCACTGCACAAACGCCGTCAAGAGTCTTGCTTTTAATCCCCTAAACTCTCACCTGTCACGTTTCTTTTTTCTTTTTAATTTTCTCTTTTTTATTTATAACCAATTGGGGTCACCAAGGAATAAACTAATATGCTAAACAGTGGGAAAACACGGGAGTTTTTTATAATTCAAATAGGATTTAGGCTTGAAAATTATGATTGTTTTGTAAATAAATTTTAGAAAATATTTTTTAAAAAAAAAGTAAAATAAACACGATTTCAAACTCAAAAGTCAAAATAAGAAAATGTTTCAGTAAATGAAACAAAACTTACAGTTACTATTTCTGTGTTTAATGTATATGAGTCGTGATTATATCAATGCGAAATAAAAATATGGAGTATATTTTTTGATACTCAAGTAATTTTAAGAATTACGGCCTAAAAAATAAAGAAAACAAAATTTATTCTTAATATTTGCGACGCCTTGATGTGTGAATACTTTAAGAACAAAGTGTGTACTATACAAGATTTAAGATAGTACGAAAGCGAAAAGAGCCAAACAACCTCTTCCTTGAATTGACTGTATTGTACGATAATATAATTTCTATTCGTTATTGAATTATTTTAACTGTAAAATGGAGCCCTATTCTGAAAATTAATAGGTGATTTAGGTCTTAGACACCCACATGACTTGATTATTGAGAACATGTGAATTTATTCATAGTGTTCATGCATAGTTTATTAGTTTTGATACGGAGAATAATTTAAAATTTATCAAGTCTTAAGCAATTTTTGTTGTAAATTTAATATAAGGGTAGACAGAACATGTTGGGGGCGGGGGCGGGGGGAGGGGAGGGGTCGTTCCATGGACTGAAAACAAGGTGCGAATTTTATGTGTAATATTTTTACAAATGCAAATTTCTTCATCCCTAGTTTTTTTATTTATTTATAAGTGTTAATGATGTGGTATCAACTTAATTTTTTTACTTCCAAATTAGAAAATAATTGAGATGTAAGTTACTACCTGTATTACAACAAATCATTAGGGGATCAGGGTTGTCCCGACATAAACTATTCGACGTTTAAATTAGAATCAACCCAAAAAAAAATAGAGGGCTAATAGTTAGAAAAATATTTTGATCAAAATAGATTGTGTATCTTTTTAAAATGGTAAATGAGGATATTTATTGAGTTTTCGACTTAAGTTTTTATTTGATAAATTCGGTGCATGGTTCGTGGTGGACTTCATGACCCATATAGTGCGATTATGGATATAAGATCATCTTTGGCTTTCAAATACTGAGGCACTTCTTCATCAGTTACTTTTAGAGTTTTCTTTATACTATTGTTGCCCCTTCAAAGCAAAATCTTGGTCTTGTCCCTGTTTCGCTGTTGAGATATCACACCCACATAATTTTCTGAAGTATTTAACTGTCTTGTGCATTAAGTACATGTATTTTTAGTCTTGGTTTGTTTGTTTTTTGTTTATTTTTCAAAGGAGAAGTGATAGATTTGATTACTTAACGTGGTAAATCAGAAATTACAGCATTCAAAATATAATTAGGATATCATTTTCTTCTGACTCTATAGTCATGGCATTCAAAGCAAGGACATGACTCATTGGGATGGAATTAAGCGATAACTCATTCTTTTGTATTTTCAATAATTGATCAAGCATAAATAATTATTTAAATTAGTCAATTCAAATAAAGATTCTCTTTTTTGTATTTTATTTCTATAGAAAAATCATTATTCGAAATGTTATATTTCCCGAATCAATCTAATAATCTTTCTTTTTGCTCACCTATGAACACATAACCCTTAAATTAATCTGGATATCTAATAAAGATATACTTCTTTCGTCAAGAACCTAAATTTCCAAACTTACTAGAAAAGTAATGAATATAAGCATCTTTATCCCAGCGTCTAAATTTGCTTACGTCACGTTTCCAACTAGTCCAAAATTTATGTGTAGAAGGCACTGATTTTGAAAGCATTTCATTTAAAATATAAGTCACAATTAACAAAACATCTCCTCAAAAGAAAATTAGCAAGCTAGCTTGTGACCATGACCTTGTCATATCCAACAATGTTTCATTTATTTTCTCAGCACCATTCTACTGAAGTGTGAAAAATAGATAGATGTATAATTATTCCTTTTTTTCTTTACTCAAATCCATAAATTGACTTAACATCTCTATTGTTTTTTCTATTTGATTCTTTAACTTATTTATATAACATGTAAAATATTTTAGAGCTTCAAACTTATGAGATATTAAATAGATATGACTAAAACATATGAAATTTCATTATCTATAAATGTAATGAAATACATGACTCCATGTCCAGCTTCACATTCATTGGACAACAAAAGTGATGAAAATTCTACTCTAATAGCTTTTTCAAATGGTTTCATGTCATCCTCTTTCTTAGCATGACACTGTTTGCAAGTAAGCAAATTAAACTAAATTCTAATCCTAGAAGAACAACAAAAATCAAGTTTCATAAATCTCTAATGCATAGAAGACATCATATAGAATAAGAGTTTGGCTACTATACAACTTTAGTTTGCATGTGCCAATCTTTTTAACTTCTACTCACATTATTTTCTATATATATCCATCTTACATCACAAGAAACTTAATGTAAGTCAACAAATGTTTCATGATCTCTAGTTACATGGTGTGTTACACTTCAGTCTTGTATAGATACAATTAGAAAAATAGTATTAAATACACATATAACACTTAAAAGAAATATTTTTTTGTACTACTTTTTTTTTCTTTTTTGGCTCTGCGCACTCACAAGCAAAATGGCCAAGAACTTGACAATTGTGGCACTTGCTATTGTATTTAGTCTCAAACTGCTTACACTTGTGCTTGCAGTTGTGGTTAGGGTTGTTCTCTTTGGACACTTCACCAGCTTCCTTCCCTTTATTGCCATTTTTCTAGTTCCTTTTACTTTTAAAGCCCAAAGTCTTTTTGAGACCGGACTTAGCTACTAAGGAAGCTACCATGGAGTTTTAGCGTTAATCTGCTAATCCTCAAGTTCAACATAACGAACAATATAAAAAGTTTTGATACTATTATTATGAGTCAGATTTGACTTTGATGCTCCTAGTATTATAGAGTGACAAGATCAATTATTAAACTTGCTACTAATCAAAGAGAATGTGGCCAACAAGGAGGGGGGGGGGGGGGGGGCGTGTGTTGCTGTAAGTGATTTGGGTACTTTGATAACTATAGAATTTCAATTAATTTCAATTTTGGTAGACCAATAAAGATAACAATATGTATAGTTATTTTTAGTAAAAAAGTATGTCAACTTCTATGATTCTAATAATCCTTTACACAAGATATATTGAATTGGTTGTGTAATCCTTTACGTAAGATATATTGAATTGGTGCAGGATGTTTTTTCCTAACTAAAATCTGTATAAGGAATATTATTAAAAAAATTCTGTTATTTACCTCTTCATGTAAGTAATTAATGAATCGTTTTGGAGCAAATCTTTATTGACTCTCACTTTGTTGTATAAGGAAGTGTATAAGTAAAGTTCATTTTTTTCTTTTTCACAATTCTTTTTACGATAAGGTGAATTTTATAGACGTACAAGTATAAAAAGTATATAATATATTTCATTAATCTTTATAGATTTAAGGAAGTTGAATTTGAAGGTAGATATTCGTTATTTACATCAAGCTTTTGAAAAATTATGAGCATTTAATATGACAAATAATTGGACACATAATTTAAACTTTGAGGAATGCTGTAATTTAATAGGAGGGGCAAAACATTGGAGTACATGCAAATTTTTGTATGATAATACATGTGAGTGTGTTTGCACACGTGTGCACATACAGAGACACATATATACTACTACACCTTGTGGGGGCCGCCCCATCCGTTAGTCCCTGGTGGCCAGGTGACTTCAACTCAAATAACATTGTTCTCATGTGCTGTTTGATGTTATGATCTACTTGTTTCTTGTACGTATTAAATTTAATAGTTAGCATAATAGTTAGCTGTATAAGTCAAGTCACTGTTGTATTTCAATATTTCTTTCTTAAGTACATCCAAATATATTGAGTAGTAGGATGTTGCTTAAACTTGTGAATGAGATCTTCGATCATAGAGCTAACTAGAATAACACGAGCAGAGGAATATTTGTTTTTTTCATGCTTGGTAAGCCTTGATCCTTTCTCATGCCCATATTGGGATTTTGCATGAATTGATTGATTTCTTGAATAGTATCATGCTTATCCAACCATGCTAGATTTTATAGTGCTAAGTATCATATTTGTTAAGGTAAAAATGATGGATTATTTTTCATGTTCTATACATTTTAGAGTTGATCGTACATATTAATACACAATAAGTATACATATAATTTTGAAGTTAACTTCTTCAAAAGACACACTTCAAGAACTTTACATGTTGTAGACTTGGAAAAAATGGAGGAGGACATAGTATTCATTTTGTGTAAGATGGAACGAATATTTTCTCTGGCTTTTTTTGACATTATGGTTCACTTGGCAGTTCGTTTACCCTGCAAGGCCATATTAGCTAGACCTGTTTCATCATGATGGATGTACCCATTTGAAAGGTATGTGGGAACACTCAAGAAGTATGTTCGCAATATGAAAAGACCAGAGGGATCTATTACAGAGGGATATATAGTGAATGAAGTATTGACTTTCTTATCTTTATATATGAGCCAATTGAAACAAGATTTACTAGACCTGAACGTAACAAAGATGTTAGTCAACCTATTTTATTCACCTTAAATGTTTTCAATCAACAAGTAAGAGTGATGGGTAGTCAACGAAATTATAAATTACCTCTTACTTTACATAAGAAAATATATTGGTATGTTCTCAATAATTGCAAGGAAGTCGACCGATATAGAAGTAAGATTTCAAATTATATTCTATTTTTTTGTAATTTTGATTGAGTTCATAATAGTTATATATATTTGTGTGTAGTGAACATTTGCAAATTCTTTTGTCAAGAAATCCTTCAAACTGCATTCTACAATGTCACGAGGAGCAATTTTCTCAATGGTTTAAGGACAAAATGATTAGGCTAAGAAATCAAAAAAATCTAGAGGCCACAGATGAACTATATTCTCTAGCATGGGGACCTGATGTTGAAGTTCGACTATATGATGCTTGTATTGTTAATGGTGTTCGATACCATACACTTTCTTGTGATACTCATCGGACTACTTAAAATAGTGGGGTTAGTGTACCATCATCCGACGACGGTGATAACTTAGATTTTTTTGGAGTTTTTGAAGGATGTTGTTTTAATTTTTTACACGTTTAGATATAAGGTACATTTATTCTAGTGTGATTGGTTCTAGTGTAACCCCAAAAAAAAATCAGTCGTGCAAGAGTTTGGTCTAACATGTATTAACACATCTAGGACATGGTATGAGGATGATCCATTCATTTTGGCAACTCAGGTAAGACAAGTTTATTACTTGGATGATATAAAGCATGGAGAAAGATGGAAAGTTGTGCAAAAGGTGCAACATCGAGAAATATATGAAGTAACTGAAAAGGAAGACGAAAATAGCGAGGAACATGAATTTAAAAGTTCATCCAATGAGCCTAATCAAGAGATTTCATAAGATGAGATAAGCTTAAGTGTTCGTGAAGATTTAGAAATTGCAGATCTTTGCAAACTAGACATTCAACCTTAGCAAATAGAATTGTTGGATACACAAGCAAGTTTCTCTGAGAACATACATAATTTCATTAATGATGAAGATGAAGATACTGAATTAGATAGTGAGGGGGAGATACATTCCTAGTTATATATGTCTTAGGTGTTTCAAATTGAAAAAGAACGTGTGGAATGGAAAGCATGTCAGAACATCATTTTTTGGAAAGTTTGAACATGAACCAAAATCTGCTCCTAAACATACACCAAAGATTAAGATCCAATTGAAAAATAATTTTCCATGCAGAATTTGGATTAGAAAGTCTGATCTTAGGTGTAATATTGCAGATATATCCTTGAAAGAATCTACTTGTGAATCTTAGTACTTTGATAGTAGTTGTTTTAGGCACATGACTAGTAAAAGGTTATGTGACTTTTGGGGATGGTGTGAATGAACGGATTCTTGGTAAATGTACACTTAATGTTAAAGGTTTACCTAAGCTAAAGCATATGTTGTTGATTGAAGATCTTAAGGCAAACTTAATTAGTATTAGTCAATTATGTGACTAAAATATGTTTGTTCATTTTACAGAAGATTAGTGTTTGGTTTTTTTATGATACTAACAGTTGTATTTTGACAGGTAAAAAGTCCTCAGATAATTGTTACTTATTAGAACATCATGTCATGTTTGAACATCACATAGGATGAAACTAAGATTTGACACCAGAAACTTGGACACTTAAATTATAAAAGTTTGACAAAACTTGTGAATGCAGGTGTAGTTTTGGGAGTGCCTAAATTGAGTAAGAAAAAAGATAGAATTTGTGACCCTTGCCAACTAGGAAAATAGAAACGGGAATCCCATCACATGTTCCAACATGTAGGCACATCAGAGAACCTAGAACTTCTTAATATGGATCTAATGGGTCCTATGCAGGTTGAAAGAATTGGAGGTAAGAAGTACATGTTTGTTTGTGTAGATGATTTTCTTATTACACTTGGGTTGATTTTTCAAAAGAGAATTCTGAAACCTTTCACACCTTTAAAAAACTCTGTGCAAGATTGAAAAGTGAGAAAAACACTGAAATATATCATATTATTAGAATTAGAAGTGATAATGGGAAAGAATTTGATAATACTATTTTTTGACAATTAATGTGATAAGCATGAGATTACTCATGAATTTTTAGTCCTAAGACTCCTCAACAAAATGGTGTGGTTGAGAGAAAGAATAGGTCTTTGCAAGAAATGGCACAAGTCATGCTCAGTTCCAAGAAACTGACTTGAAGGTTGTGGGTTGTAGCTATTAGTACTGTTTGTTACATCTCTAACAAAGACCTATTCTTTCTCTCAACCACACCATTTTGTTGAGGAGTCTTAGGGACTAAAAATTCATGAAAGTTGTGCTCAGTTCCAAGAAATTGACTCGAAGACTGTGGGTTGTAGCTATTGGTACTATTTGTTACATCTCTAACAAAGTTCACTTGAGGCATGGTAAGACCCCTTATGAACTCTGGAAATGTAAGAAACCAAACCTTAAGTATATTCATGTTTTTGGTGCTAAGTGCTTCATACTTAATGATCATGATCAGTTGGGTAAATTTAATGTAAAGAGTGATAAGGGAGTCTTTTTAGGATATTCCACTAATAGTAGAGCTTATTGTGTGTTGAACATAAGGACTCAAACTGTTATGGAATCACCTAATGTGGTTATTGATAATTTTTCTAATTTTGCAAAATTCTCAAAGGAAGATGAGATAACCAGCTGAGAAAATTGAAAAGCATGATGTTCATTCTGATGTTCTACCTAATATTTTAGTTCATGTTCCAACATCGGAGGGAAAAAACAGTTCTGATGATCCAAATTCACCCAGAAGAGATTCATTTGCAAGAATTCAAAGGAATCACCCTACGGATCAAGTAATTGAGACTCTTTCTGATAGGTTGAAAACTATGCAGAAGCTTAAACTCAATTATAGATACATGGTGAGGTATGTATGCTATATTTTTTCTATTGAACCAAAAAATGTCAATGAAGCTTTGAAAGATGAGTTTTGGGTTAATGCTATGCAAAAGGAGTTAGGTCAATTAGTTAGGAATGATGTATGGACTCTAGTTCCCAGGCCTAAAGACTCTATTATAATAGGTGCCAAATGGATCTTTAAGAATAAAACTGATGAGTTTGGGAATATTATAAGGAGCAAAGTTAGGTTGGTTGCACAAGATTACACATAAATTGAAGGAATTGATTTTGATGAAACATTTTCCCCCATAGCTAGGTTAGAGTCAGTTAGTTACTTTTGGTCATTACATGCTTGATGAATTTCAAATTGTACCAAATGAATGTCAAAAGTGCCTTTTTGAATGAAGAAGCCTATGTTGAACAACCTAAGGGTCTTGAGGATCCACATCATCTTAACCATATCTATAAATTGAAAAAAGCTTTGTATGGATTGAAACAAACTCCTAGAGATTGGTATAAATATTTAACAAACTTTCTAGTCAATAATGGTTATAAGAAAGAGGGAGCTGATAAAACAATAGTCATCAAATGTTCTAACACCAGTTTGATCATTGCATATATTTATGTGGATGAAAAAGTTTTTGGGTTAACTTCTAGGAATAAAATTGATGAGTTTGTTGAACAAATATCTAGAGAGTTTGAGATAGGTATTATTGGTGCGTTAAATTACTTTCTAGGGTTACAAATAAAAAATTGATGATGGGATTTTCACCTCGTAAAGTATATATGAACATAACATAGTTAAGAAATTTAGCCTAGACAAATCCAAACACACTAAAACTTTATGGTCACAAATGACATGATGTTTAAAGATGATGTTGGAAATATTAGTTGAAACATCATTGTAAAGAAACATGATTGGCAGTCTTTTATATCTTACTGCTTCTAGACTTGATTTTTGCTATAGTGTTAGTGTGTATGCCAGGTGCCAATTTGATCCAAAGGATTCACATCTAAAAGTTGTCAAATGGATTATTAGATATGTAAATACTATTCTTGGTTGTGGTATTTGGTATTCCAAATACACTAATGCAAACCTTGCAAAGTACAGTGATGCAAACTGGGCAGGGGACATTGATGATCGCAAGAGCACATCAGGTGGTTGTTTCTTTCTTGGTAATAATATCTTATCATGGTTTATTAAGAAACAAAACTATGTGTCCTTATCAACTGCTGAGTCTGAGTATATTGCTTGTGGGAATTTTTGGTCACAACTCATATGGATGAAACAAATGGTTGCTGACTATGGAATTATGAAAGAGTCTGTGTGTGTGTTTTGTGACAATAAGAGTGCGATAAATAATTTCAAAAATCCAGTTCAACACTCTAGGACAAAACATATTAACATACGCCATCATTTTATTAGATAATTGGTTGAAAGTGGAACTGTGTCGATAAAATATGTTACAACCGATAACCAATTGGCTGATATATTTACCAAGACCATTGATGCTCAAAGGTTTATTGCATTGAGAAAGTTCATAAGTGTTTGTGTTCTGTAATGCATATTCAAGTCCTATGTTGGAACATTATGAAGTATAGAGTATCATCAATTTGTGTTCCAAATGTCTATTGACATGATAAAAGCTAGTTTATGACTCTTTTCTAGAAATTTCATGCATATCATACTAGAATTTGCATTAAACATATTGCATTATGAGTATATAAGAAATTGATTTCGAAAATTCCAGTTTTGGAATCTCAATTTGGAATGACAACTTTGTCTGTTTTGATATTAAACTTGAATATTTGTCAGAGATGTTCCATGATAATGTTTGAACTTTGTTTTAAATGAGAACTATGAGGCCTTTGACAGAAAAAGTTACTTAACTCAATAGAGTGAAAACTACTCATGAGTAATCTGGGTCTAGGTATCACAAATATCTAGAGAACAATCTACCGTAAGAAAAAACTACTTTTGAGTTAGAGTGAAAGTTACTAACTGACTAATCCATGTTCTCACTGTTCTCTGACATATTAACACTGATAGAAATTGTTTTGTGCTTAATGAGATTCAATTTCTGATCTTATTGAAAATAAATTATGCAATTAAAACCACAATTATTCTTAAGTTCAATAACACAATGGATTTTAGTTTGAATTTCTTTATTGATGTTTTAGAGGACTTGTGAAATCTAAAAATGGCATGTTTAGATTTTATTTGATTTATATTGTTGTGATTTACATTCCAGCATTTAGGCATGATTTTAGAGATTTTTATTTTTCCTTTTTGCATCAATTTACTTAGATAAGTGTGGAAGTACAAGAAAGAAATCGTGTTGGAACAAAATTTTGTTATCACTATTTCGACTTTCAAAATCTCCCAATAAATAGAAGACATGGGTTAGTGGTCCGTGAACTCCAAGGCTCATTAGATTATATTGGAGGGAATTTTATTAGCATATGTCACTTAGGTGAAAAAAATTAAGGCTTCAATATAAAAGAGAATTTTTACCCCCATGTTCGAGCATCAAACCCTCATTTTTACTGTAGTCAAGAATTTCTTTTCTTCCTCCATACTTTTCTTCATTATTTTTCTTGTGTTTCTCTACAAACTTCTCTTCTAGAATCACAAGATGTCAGAATCTCAAGATTAAACACTTGCATAATTGAAGAATAAGGTTCTTTCCAAGAAGAGGAAAGAAAAAGGCGAACCCTCTGGTGGTCAGGCTAGAGAGAAATGGCGTGTTCAACAAGATTCGATAGCTGAGAAAGACTAGGTGTTTGAACCTAAGACATTTGACATCGCCCTTCCTCCTCTTGAACTTGAGTTAGGACCTAAGGATGATCAACCTACTTAAGAAAACCCAGAGGAGGTTTCTTATGTTATTGTTGGGGAGGAGCACCTAATTGATCCATCTTCCAATCCACTTGAAGCATAAGATGATTTGTTCCACATACCTGGAACTTCTCTGGCTAATATAATAGATGTTGTTGCTACCTTGGTCAATATTCAACATGTTGATGCTCTAGTTGCTTCATCTACGCATTCTTATTGCTGAAACATGCTATGACTCATACTACATCTTCTATATCCACTCAAAATCTAATTCAACAAGGGAGTACTTCTCCTGATCACGTTAGCAGTCCATACACGTTGTTATTACCATGAACAGCATCAATCCCATACAGCAATGGAATTTGGAGCCGTGACTCCAGTGCGGCTTCTGGAAATTATCTGCCATTGTTGCCCAATCCGAAGACTTTGCATTCTCAAAGGTCCACTTCCACCAACACTCACAGTATGCTACCTGCACCAATCCAAAAAAAAAAAAATGCAATCAAAGTTGAATAATTGCTCATATATTAGACTTTTGAAATTCGAAATGAAGACAAATAATTCAATTTTGAATGCGATTCTCAATTCCAATTCCAGGGCTTTAATTCCTTGACATAAAACAGTAGCAAAAACAATAAATGAATCTATGCATGAGTGCATAATGTCTAAAGTTATATTGGTTGACTGATTTTATCAAGGGGGGCCAACTAAAAATCAATTACACAAAATTAAGATGGTATACCAGAAAGCAGTATTCATCATATACACTTACAAGAATCCAAAGCAAAGTGCCAAACACAAGAAAGATAATAAGCTATTTGTCCAAATTCATTGAATAAAACTTTTGACAACTACACAAAAAACAGTATTAGTATTATTTTAGACTGACCTATGGAGAGGTCTTTAATGGCGGAAGGGGTGGCGACGCTGCGCTCAATCTGGGTCATTTGGCCGATTTTCTCTTGAAGGGTCATCCGAGAGACAAGGTCTTTGACTCTGACTTCGATGGGGCATTCGATTCTCTGTAGATGCAGTTTCATGGCTTTAGATTTACTCGTTTTCTACAGAGTTATGAAATTCAACCAAACTGGGTAGCAAGAAAATCAAGAAACTGAAATGGAAGAGTGACAGATGATGGATGATATTAGTAGATTTCACTCTTTTTCCTTATGGCGAGGACTGAGGATTGAGGTAGAAGAGTACCATAAACTATTTATAATTAAAAAAATTATTTGACAGTTTGATCAACCTTTTTCTCAGTATATATGGTAATGCTACTCTCTCAGTACCATAAAGGTGCTCATCATTGTATTTTTTTATTTATTTTAAAATGGTTATCATATGCTTTCAAAAGAAGATAATTATTGTTTAGGTGTCTCTGATGCCCTGCAAATTAAATTATTATTGGCATTGGAAAAGAAATTTTACACACAGAAATCATATATTTTCCAAATCTAACAATAAATTTTTCAATTGATTTCTTAATTTAAGGAGTTATTTATGTAGTTGCTAAAAATCTGGCTTTTTGATAATTTAAAATAATAAAATTGACTTTTTTTTTTTAAATTTCCTATCAAAAAGTCATCTAAAATATTCTTTAAAGGACGGGGACATATGTGTTCTTTAGAATATTTCTTGCAATTTATGATATCAATAGCTATCACACTGCTAATTAGTTTATGATATCAATTGCTACAACACTACTTATCTGAAATTTTTTGTATATATATTTATTTATTTTTAGGTTTGTTTTTTATATGTAGTAATTAAGAATACAGATAAATTTAGAATACAAGTCGTTTAGCAAGCCATGTACCAAATTACTGCAATGAATGAAAAAATTGATGTAAATTCTCTCATCTCTTTCCTATTCTCGCTCTTCCCGCACCCCCCTGTATCTTAAAATTTACTGAATATTTCCTGATAATTTAACCACACAATCTAAATAACTTTTGGAACATCATCACAATCTGTTTGATTAAGTGATTTGGGAATTAGGTCCTAAGCATATACATAGATATGGTTGTTGGTACTAGAGCATATACATAGATATGGCAATGGCAAAAATGGCACAAGAGGTACGAGTAGGGTGGAGTGGTAGTGAGAGGAAACTCTAGTTGCATTAACATCTTTACATATACTCAAATATACATACATACATATATATATATATATATATATATATATAAATATATCATGTGTGTGCATATATGTATCCCTAGTTATATGTGTGTAAATGTTGGGTTCACTATACCATGGGGTGAGCTTAGTGGAAATAAAAAATTTAATTAAACATGCTCAAATACATTTAAAGCATATACCCTCAGTTTGTAGTGATTCTAATGATCGTGCGTTTATATAAGTCTTAAATGAAGCAATCAACTAATTAGAGAGTTTTGGATTTTCCCTTAACAACACTCCGACTGACATAGAGATGTTGGCAATCAATTACCAGTTATGACTTACGAAATTGATTTGCAGAGGTTCAAATATACCTTCTCTAAAGAAAAGTCCACACAAACGGACAAGAACTATCAAATTATTATTTCGCTAGTAATTATAAATCTTTTTCTTTAACTGTTTATGGAGTAAAACAAGAATTCCTAATCCAACCAGTGGAAATAAGGATCATGTTTTACAGAATAACTAATACCGATTATTGATCAGAATAACCAACACTTGAATTAAATAAAAGTCAAAATTAATTAATCCCTGTTAGTTAATTGGATTCAACAAATTGAATCACTTCACGGTTTAAGATATGGTTCCCTCCATTATAGTGTGTGACACTTTAAGTTCACAACTAAGCTAGCTGTGGGCATGCAACTATTGCAACTTATGAATAATATTTTATTTCGATTAATTAATTGTATTAATTAATCTATTTGATATTAACTCCTTAATATTAAGAACCTCAAAAATCATGAAAAATACATAGCAAGTGTATTATAACTCCTAGTTTTAAGTGAAATAACGTGCAAACTTATTTCAAATACGAGTGCCATACACGTAATGTCATTCCGTTATCTAATCTCCTGATTGAGTTTGTGGTATGGATTATGAATTGAAACCCTAATTGACTCAATAACTTTGATTCAATTTCAAGTTCCAATGAATCATGATGAATCCAAATTAATCCTACCTTGATCGAGGTCTTAGAGTCATGAACTATGAAAATATATGAGATTCACTTGTACTCTAACAAGTGACGAATTCTAAGTTGGCCATTCATTGGCTTTCCATGCATGCTAATGCAACATCCAACATATCTCCTTTGTGATTTCAAGCAATCAGAAGATATATCAAATTGGTTCATGGCGTACACAAGGCCACTATGTGCCTCAAGTCCAAGGACTAATCGTGTACTATCATATCTTGGAGTTTCTTATTTCGATAGACAACATTTCTAACTAAGAATCTCCGACAGTATAGTTCACTGTACTTATTCTCTAACAACCACCTGCATATATATACTAGCATCGCTATGCCGATGCCCATGAAATGAGGCATTCTCCTAATGCGAGCATGCATCGCATGAGCAGGTCTTACTAGGCTGTTCGATGTCCCATCTCAAGAAGCCCTCGACCTGAAACTAGTTTAAGACCAAAGTCATAGAGGCATGTTTCATGATCGCATCATATGTGTGACCATACCCCGTAACTAATTTTGATCTAGGGGCTTTATCAAATGTGCATAAATAAAGTGCGAAACACAAGATAAAGAATGAGTTTTTTATTAATGTGTTTCAAATAAGATTGTCTCCTACAAAATACAAGAGTAAAAACACCAAATCTAATTGGTGTGTTAGACACTATCTAATAATCTCCCACTTGCTCTAACATCAATTGCCAGTGTTTAGTTAATGGGTTTGCTATATTTTCTACTGAGGCGACTTTATCTACTACAACTCGCCTCTACCAATGATCTCTCTGATCAGGTGGTATAGTCTTATGATGTGCTTGGATTGTTGATGAGAATTCAGCTCTTTCACTTATGTAGTAGCTCCATTGTTATCACAGTATATCAATATTGGATCAACAATGGATAGAACTATACACAACTCTTAGATGAAGGTACTCATCCAAATAGCTTTCTTCGCTGTATCACATACAACGACGATTGTCTCTTGTTTGGAACTCTT